>JBBBDQ010000140.1:2735000-3182500 GCA_037127315.1 Ascarosepion bandense | reverse complement strand
TTAATTACTAAATGAAAGAACAGATATTATAACCAAGTGTAACCATACCAACAAATACCTATTAAGATCATACAATCATTGATGAAAATGTTCAAAGACCTTTAAGCAACTTCTCCTAATTTTGAAAATTGGGCATTTATAAAAGATCCCTGTTACATGTACATTAAAAAAAAAAGAAAGTAAAATCAGTTGTTGTAAATCACCTGAAGACACCAATAGGTAGAAACCTGGGTTGTGTAATAACTCATCTAAAAATGAAATATATATATATATATATATATATATATATATAAAGAGGTTTCATTAAAAATGACAGAAAAGGTATTATGTTTAATTTTTTTATATAATTCTACATACATACACAAACATTATGCCTATACATATAAAATATAATTAATCCTTGATAATGTCTAAAATTATAGCCAAAATCACTCTGAAAAATAAAACATCTGGACAATTTTTATATAATTTATGTTCTGAAAAGAAAATCATTACAAGATAAGATAAAAAATTATATGAAAAAATATTTTATTACTAATAGCATATCTGTAATTTTTTATTAAATCAACATAAAAGAGAAATTGCCCAAATACACAGTATATATATATATATATATATATATATATATATATATATATATATATACATTATTCTTCAGAAAATGAATTGAGTTCTTTCGATGACTGGCGTGTGTATACCCTGCTTATATACGACACGCTAAAATTTTCCTTCTCTGATTACATACGCCTATGGCTTAGGGTTTAGCAACTTCGACTGATATCGAATGGGTTGAGTTTCAATTCCGGCCAGAAGCCACACTGATGAGCTGTGATACAGTGAAACAGGCTTGTGTGTGGATGACAAATATATATATATATATATATATATATATAATTGTGTGGCCCCAAGCAAGGCATTTTACTGCCACTGTTGTGCAGGGGGTTACATAGAAATGTTATGAGAAAGAGTGATAGGTTACAGTGGGTGTCAGGAAGAGGGTATAAAAAGGAAGAGAATACTGGAGAAAAGAGTATGAGAGAGAGGATGCAACTTAGTGAGACAGGAGATGACTATCGACTTTACATTTGAATTCATGAAGATTGTAGTTGTTGGAAAAGCAAGTAAGCGGAAGAGAATTCCACAAGCTGAAAGTGTGAGAAAAGAAGCTGCTGGAGTAGAATTTGCGTTTACAATTTATCGGTTTCACAGTAAAAGGGTGGGACCTAATTGCTAATTTTTTGGCTCGAGGAAATTTATATATAGGGGGTACCAGAGAGCTAAGTTCATCGGAGCAGAAGCCGTGAAAGTATTTGTAGAAGAGACATTGGGAAGCCACATTGTGTTGGTGAAAAAGCGACTGTATCCAAGCTGCCAAGTTGGGATCGATCACATTACAGATTCTCTGTTGGATTTTGTCAAGGACACCTAGGTGGATAGCAGGAGTACCCGACCTGATAATGGAAGCAATATTCAATACACAGGCGAATGGTAGATTTGTATATGTGCAGGATTTTTCAGACGGGAAAAACTTCCTGGCCCTGCACAGAGAACTGACCTTCTTAGCAGTGGATTTAGCTATGGATTCTATGTAGACATTCCACTTGAGGTATGATGTGAGAGTTAATCCGAGGAGGGGCAGTGTTTTACTTTCAGGGAGACCAGCCTGACCCATGCTAATGGGCAGGAGGAACAATTGTCTGCGACGGTTAACAGATAGCAGCTTTGTTTATATATATAAAACCAAAAATAGACTGATTTTCAATAGAATTTTTACTTTGACGTATATTTCTCAAATCTTAACCGTTATTTATTTTTTATATTTTTATATTTCTTTATCTTTTTTATTTTTTTATTTTTTTATTTCTCTTTTTAATCTTATTTTTATTCTCATTTTTTAATATAGACGGACTGTTGCTGAGGAGGTGTGAGATCTCTCTTAAGGATTTCATGTTGAAATGTTCACTCAACATTTTTGAATTTTGAAAATTTATTTTAATTCATATATATATATATATATATATATAATTATCTTATTAAAGATATGGATATGGAAGCAATCAACAAAAAAAACAGAAAATAGGATTAAAAATACATAGACTTTCCAGTCCATATCATTTATAGTGCATTAATATAGAAAAAAAATGTAATTATGTCAGTGAAAGACATTAGTGAATGATAGTCAAAATATCTGAGATTTAATATCCATTCCAAGCCAGGAAGCCAGATCAAAGCACCATAAACAAAGAAATACATATCAGTTCCATAACTGACAGAGCCATTCTAACCAACTACAAAGTGAAATCGAAATAGAATGAGAAGTTGTATAAAAATCTGTCTCTTTTACCAGAGAATTAAAAATGTGTTCCATGAAACATCATGACATAATTATTGGCTTGCTTAAAACAGCCTTGAACAGTCATATAAAATCTTGCTTGATTGGAGTTTTGCCAAATGTGACAGTTACTTTAAAGATGGTAAATTAGATACAAAAGTTACAGAATAGAAAATATTGTTTTCAAATATGGTTACAAATATGGTTTAGAGTAAATAACATTTTAAACATGTTGTTTATCATCGTATAAGACTTGAATTAAAGTAAAAAGTTTATACAGCACCAATCTGTCAAATGGGAAGAAGTTAATAAAATTGAACATTTATGAATTCACGCCCAACCACTAATGCTGGTAATCAATATGAAAGCATATATATATATATATATATCAAAATGCAAACATGTAAACAAATTTTTACTATGTTACTTAAAAATCACAAACCGAAAATGAACAAAGATAAATGAAAATAACTAAATAAAATAAAGAAAAACAAGTAAAATAAAATAAATAATAAACAAATTAATAAATCATGTATGCACAGATAAACACAAGAAAACACTAAATACCAAAAACTGCATTCAGATCCACAATTAGTTCTACTCAATAGCCCCTAGAATAATTCTAAGCCATTATCTCCCACCAAAATAACTTTTAGAATAATACAACAATTCACAATGCAATGCAGTAGACACTCCAAAATGCATCAATGACCTGTATATATAAATAATTGTGTTTAGAATGAAACAGACTGTCACCTCTGGGTGTTGACTTGATTGCATATTTTTATATATATATATATATATATATATATATATATATATATATATATATACTAATTGATCACCCAATGCAAAGTCTAAGAGTCACTCAAAGTAGAGTTGACAAATGAGGTTGTTGTATGAATGTAAGATGATGGCTAGCTATCTGAGAGTATCAGATTATGAAGATTTGTAGAACTTGAAGAGTCCAAGATTGTAGAAACTAGGGAAGCACCCTCTTGGAAGTTTAATCCACAAAGTATCTAGTGAAAGAGATGTTTTTGTTACTTGGTATGCTCATGTCAATCAGTGTGAAAAAATTTTTTTCTGTCTATGGTAATAATGTCTTGGTGATTTGCTAGTATTGTTTGATCTGTGTTTATAGAAAAATCCCAGCAGATGCTAACATCTGTTCCACCAACTACAGGACGATGTTCATACCATTTTGCAGGTGTTTTCATCCTGTAGCAATAACAAACCATCCAATGCAGATATTGACCTACCGTCTTTTGACAGTTTTTATTCACTGAGTGTTGATATTAAGCATCCTGAGCTAAAATATTGGTTTAATGTATTGTTTTCAGAACCTACATTTTGTGTTTGTACAGTTATGAAAAACTAGCAGTATAGTCCGGCGTTGCTCGGGTGTAATGAAAGCTTTAAAACTTATCCATAGTCCTCTTTGGACATTGGCACAAAAAACTAAAAAGCAATAGTTGTTTCCAGTTAAAGCGAAACCGTAGACTGAAAGAAAAATGAATGGATTGAGTCAAATTTTGACTTCCTGGTATTGATATCAAATAAGTTTTTTCGTCGTAAACTGAATTCTGAAGGCTAAATAAGTCCTCTGAGTAAATAGTATCATGGCTGAGACTAACAACTACAATTATACCTTCTTAGAGCCAAACCCAAAGCAAAAACTAAAATAAAATGGCTGGAAAAAGTACAGACATACAGGCAGATAAACAGACACACACACAAACATCTTGCCTTTTATATATATATATATATATATATATATATATATATTATCAATTTTCTGCACTATTGTAAGAACTGCAACCTTGAAACTTCTGAATATCATTTCTTATGTCTTTGTCTATGAGTGTATCAAATTTGATTAAAATCAGACCACTCCTTCTATAACCCGATTTTTTCGATTATCAATTTTCGATGTTTCGGGGGTACCTCGGCACAAAACCTAGCTAAGAGCACTTGCAGACGTTTATAGTACAACTTTTTCCAATCAAAACTGAGGCTCCAACAAAAACTTGAATTGTTGATGTCCTTTTGTGACACATTTTTTAGATTTTCAATTTCATTATCAAAGTACAAAGATCTTGATCCTTGTATTTGATATTTTTTTAAGATCTTAAAAAATCTTTAAATATGTCATTAATAAAATATATTCTGTTTTTGTGGTCTTTGATCACAGTGTCTGGGCAATTAGCTTTGATTGTTCTGCCTGTGTGTATTGTAACATCCCATAAAATCTGTCTACGTTAGGCAATGTTTATACCAGTTTTTTGCAGTTTCCTTCCCTTAAAAGTTGCATATTTTTAATGCATATATAAGCCCACTCTGTCATATCTAGTTTTATATAAAGTGCATGTTAACACCATGCAAATTGATACAATATTATCAACTGTTTCTGGATATTTATCACAGAATCTTTATTTTTTAGTATGTGTGCTTTGGTAATTTAGCAAGCATTAGCTCTGTGTAGCAAGGAAAAAACTTATCACTATTATTAATCATAATCATGATAATAATTCACATCTCAGATGTTACCATTTTGGTTGGCCATAGAATGCAATGGAAAGAGATTGAAAAGCTTAACAAAGAACTGAAGCTTGCCAGAGAACAAAAACAGAAAAACCAAAAAACTGGTATTAACACTATTTCTATTCATTGGGAATCTTAGAATTTTGTCTGCATTATTATTGAAGGATTTGGAATGGTTCCAAAGCCATTCACCAAAAAGACTGCTGAAAATAAAAATCTTAGAAAGAATTAAAACTATCTGGAATATCAAAGTAGCTGCTGAAATCTTATGGAATCATGTTTGCATATACTGATGTAATATGTTTATTATGGGCTTGTTTGTATTTATTGCCAGGTTCAAATTCCAGTTGAATTCATTGCATTCATTTACGTGTAAATATCCTTGAGAAAAGCATTAAATCCATCTCTTCATCCCCCATCTATAGGTTAAATAGCTGAACAGATTGGGTTCTATAGTGTACTGTCGGAATATTTTCTGCTCACTCAGTCATGTCTTTTTTGAGACATGATTGCCCCAAACGTGTATCACATATGGTACTTAACTGACTAACACAAATTTCTAAAGCCTAGAAGTTGATAATTAGTATATAAGGGTAAGTTGACTCTGAGGACAGATGCTACTGATCTCTGATGTGACTAGAGAATACCACTGTAACATTCACCAAAGGGCCAGTCCTATGAGTTACAAGCGTTAGAGATTGTAGTATTGTAGCAGGAGTAATAGCATTAAAATTATGTATAATCTTCCATAAAAATAAATATTTATCACATGTATATAAAGTCTGATAAGTAAATTGTCACCACTTTGTATTTTTAATTTTGTTTGTCTTTGATTTTGTTGACTGCAGAGTATAGTAGGGTCAGTTGGGGACCACCTGTGAGAAAAATAGCACTATGACACAATTCACTCCACCAGAAATTTAAAAATACCATCCTATATTTTTGTATATGTATCTAAATATGTTGCTGCTATATTCGTTATAAATTTTGTTGAGTGTTGATTTTGATGTAGAAGGCATCAAGAATTTGAAGTTTTGTTTATTATTTTCATTGTGTAGTATATTGATGTCAATAAGCATTTTCCTGCATTGGGAAGGTAGACAGGAATGTGTTTTTAGATGTTATGCATTAGAACTTGTATTCAACAAATGAAATGCAAGAGGTCTTAATAGTGTTATGGTCATCTAGCCAACATATAAATTCAAAATAATACATTTAGATAATAGCCATTTCAACAGGCCCTTAAAAATCTCTTTTTTCAGCCTTGAGTAACAGATATTATGAAAAATTCTTGTGTGACTGGAAGTAAAAGTTTGTTTAGAAAAAAAGGAAAAAGACAAAATTATGCAAGAGGGTGGAAGTTGTAGACAGAATGCATAGTTGATAGAGGTTGGAAGGAAGTAGGTCAGATGACATGTACACGAGTTCAACGATAAATGGTAGCCTGAAAGGGGGATCTTTTGTATAAACTTAAGTTTGAACAAGTATCAAGTAAATTTAGGTGAAAAGATTAATATAACAATTTAATTGGAGCGATAGTTAACAGAATCGCAATTATGAAGAAGGAAAAGTTTTAATTTTAAAATCACAGCTTATAAAAATAGAGTGGAATTAAGGAAGTGGAATTTACATTTACCATCAACAGGAAGTGGGTTGCAGTCTGGGAAGTTAGGTGGCCAGATGAAAGGGGTGATGTGGTTGCAGAAATTGTCTGACAACCATAACCGGTTTCTCCTGCTTGTGGAGTATGGTGTAGAGTTCTCTTGTTAAACATATGGCCTTCCAGCAGCCACCTTCTTGACTCTTCTCCACTACCTCCTTGATGAGGTGCTCTATGTTAAGTCTGAGGCCCTCACCAACAAATATGAGATTTTTTTTCTTATCAGAATGTTCAGAGTGAGTTTTCTGAGCTGCTGTACCTTTGCAATCACCATTAGATACATCCAAATTTTTTCAAATCCTCTACACTGCCCTCAGATTGACATCCAAACACTCTTCTGGTACAAATGCTAAGCAGTACAGCATGTTGCTTCTTAATTTCTGGCTGAGCGAAGAGTGTCATGATGCTCTTTTTCTCACAGATGGTGCCCTACTGACCCTACTATACTGTGTAGTTGACAAAATCAAAAACAGAATAATGTGTATGTGCAAAATTAAAAATATAAAATAGTGACAATTTACCCATCTCATCATATATAGCTGAAATGCCAGAACATTAGAAACAGCATAACACTGGATATGTGAAGTAATAAGTAAAGAAGTATTGTAACTGTGGCAGAGTAGCCATGGCAGCCAAAGTACATGGACAGGATTTAACACTGTTTAAGAATAACTTTCAGTACAAGAGATAAGGTAGTTGAACACAGGCTAGGTTTCACTTGGTGTTCTTTTGCACATTTAATAACCTGACTCCAGTCTTCAGGTTAATGTTTTGGCTCTCTTGCAACTTCTGTTTCTGTGTGAAAATGTCTCACTCACAGCCTATTCTCTGTTCAGTTCCATTTTCTCTTATACTAAATTAGTTATAATTAATCTATACACTGAGGTATTAAGTATCTACTAATTCCAAATGTTGAATTTTTAAGATGAATTCAGGTTATATGCCATTGTTTCTTTCATTCCAATACCAGATCATTGTTTCTGTTTTGGAAAGGTTTATCTTGAGTTCCATTTCTTGGAACACTTCAATTCAGCTGAGGCCATTTACAATAACTGCCCAAAGCAAGAATATAGATATGGCACAATTCCACTCGTCTCTTCAATTTTGGAACTGAGAAATATTTCCTTTGGTAACATCTAGTTGTTCTAACAGACATTCTGGCACTGAGGATTTCCTGTAAGTATTCATAATAGCTACATATCAGGTATATCTGTCCACACCTGTATAAGTTGTATAATGTCCACCCATATCTGATATTGTACTGAAGAGTAATCAAATTGTGTAGTAAACAAAAGCTTAGATCCAGAGTTTGATTATGTGATAATTTCCTGAATATATTATCAAATTGAATTGCAATCCATGGACATGACATATACTTCTCACCTAATTAAAACATTATGATTTACTATAAGCAATAGACAGATTTATTAAATTGAAAAGCATCGTTAGACATCTGTGTAATTGGATTGCTCCAGATAAATGAAAAGCATAAATTAATAAAAACTAAATTCTGATTATTGTTGCTGAAATGGGTTTATTATCAAGGCTAATAAAGTTTCTGTTTGGTTTTAGGCGATGAAGAGTTATTATTTAAATTCTTTATATGCAGACTATTATCCTCATATTGTTATTATTATCATCTGAATTCCTTCTTTCTGAACTTCCGGGATGAGGAATTATTATTATTTACATTCAGATTATTATCCTCATCTTTGTTGTTATTATTACCATATCACTTTTTGTCTGAATTTCTGGGATAAGGAATAATCATTATTTTCATATCGACTATTTTCCTAATTTTTGTTGTTACTATCACTTGATCTTTTTCTCACTGAATTTCGGGGATGAGGAGTTATCATTTATTAAACTTTTTACATGCAATTTACATGCTATTGTCCTCATATTTGTTGTTATTATCACCTGATTGCCTTCTGCATGAATTTCTGGGATGAAGAATTATCATTATTTACATCATTTACTTGAGAACTATTATCCTCTTTTTTGTTGTTTTTATCACCAGAGAACATTCTGTCTGAATTTTTGGTATGAGGACTTATTATTATTTACGTTTAGATTATTATCCTCATCTTTGTTGTTATTATTACCACATCACTTTTTGTCTGAATTTCTGGGATAAGGAGTAATCATTATTTTCATATAGACTATTTTCCTAATTTTTGTTGTTAAAACTTTGCTAACACATTACATTGCATTTGAATATATGGTTCACATTGCAAATTTGCAAACTGTGTTTGGTATTTTTGGTAACTGTTGCCATTGCTTAGCGGAGTTTTATGTAAACACAAGATAAAATTGTCACTGATGGTGGATTTTTTTGTATTAACATCCTTATAACCTCTCTGAAGATGGCTCATGTGAGCCAAAAGCTTTGAACCAATTTAATAAAAAATTATCTAAATGTTGGAGAATTTTTGTCTTTATTTTCAACTGAAATTAAAGCCAAAATACGATGTTTAGAATGGCTCATGATTAAACGTAATAGACATTCATTGTCTCTTATATTTAACAGTATATGTTTAGAAAAAAAAAATTAAAATATATATATATATATATATGGATGGCGAGATTATCTTTCCATTAAAAGTTGATAATTACTTTAGACAGCATCTACCAAAGTAATTAGACCTCAAAGTTTGGGTAAAATGTTTATATATGAATTCACCTTTATAGCATGTAAGCTATGCAATCTTCTATCCAACTAATTTACTATTCCAGAATTACCTTGGATCCACAAAATGCTGCTGGTGAATACCAAAATCTTGAGAGTATATTCTGTAATTGATTTCCTTGATTCTGGCCATCTTAAACAATATGGCTTCCAGGCTGAGTATATCATACAATCGTCTCTTTCAGAGTCTCTGCTCACTGATCAGGTACCTCAACTAAGAAACACTTTCCTGAATCCTACTTGATACAATTAATACCCAATGACCAGGGCAACATTGGTCAGGGTAATATTTACAATGAAAAAGCATTCAAAGATATAAAATGATTGCATACTTTATGAAGTTTAACATAAACAGAAGTTTGACAGGATTTTTACAGTGCTTATGTGAAGAATTATCATCTTAGGATTGTTTGAATTTGAACATAAAATAAGTATTGAATTAAAAGTATTAATAAAGTATTAATAAAATAAGTATTGAAATTAAAAGTATTGAATTATATATATAATATATATATATATATATATATATATATTATATAAATTTAATAATATATAATATATATATATATATATTAAAATATATATATATATATATATATATATATCAATTATAAGTATTGAAGTATATTGAATTAAAAGTATTAATAAAGTATTAATAAAATAAGTATTGAAATTAAAAGTATTGAATTATATATATAATATATATATATATATATATATATATATTATATAAATTTAATAATATATAATATATATATATATATATATTAAAATATATATATATATATATATATCAATTATAAGTATTGAAGTATATTGAATTAAAAGTATTAATAAAGTATTAATAAAATAAGTATTGAAATTAAAAGTATTTATAAGTATAAAATAAGTACAAATAAGTATTGCTGATTGAGATTTTTTATGAGGGTAAGAAACTTAGTGGAAAAGAAAGAGAATTCTGAATTGTATGAATTTGGACATAAGATTAAGCCATTGAATGTGGAATTTTATAAGTATTGTTAAAATGAGGTTATTTTTGAAGGTAAGAAACTTAGAAAAAATAACAGGATTCTAAATTATATGAATTTGAATGCAAAATTAAATCATTACAAACTAAATTTTAATTATTATTGTAAAAATATTGTTATTATTTGAAATGGACTCATCATTATTTGTGTAAAACCATCATCAGTACCTAAATATAAATGTAGACTTATTTCTTCCTTGATATATATATGTGGGGCTTGATACATTGACACCCACACACACACACACACACACACATGGTCACTCAGCGTTCACATGATAACTTAGTTCCCGCGTAAACGATGCCAATAAAAGCGGGGAACGTCACGTGGTACGCTAGTTAGGATTTTGTCCAGGACAAGAGCAGACATGTTTCCCTAACTCACAAAAACACACGCGTACTAATTGTGGGTAGCAATTAGGGGAGCAATTTTTTTATTTCTCACCAGGGAAAGAACTTCTCTTTCCTTAATTTTATGCATGCTGTCAACCCTATGTAACCTTTGTTAATATATTGTTTTTCTTGTTACTTTCGCCTACTCGTCTTTCTTATTGCCTGTTTTATTTCATGACCCCATGTTACGTCGAGTCGACTCGTAAACTTAAATTAGTAATGGACGCTTCGTCCTCTACATATATATTAAGACAAGCCAATGAATCATGATTGTGTGCTTTTCAACAATTGTTACATTTCATAAACGGTCTCTTTCCAGTTGCAAGAAGCTTAATCTGGAATCTTTTTCTGAATATTCTGCTTAATTTTATTTTGATTTAACGAAAACACCTTTTCTTAAGATTCTTTCTTCATGATATTTTGAAGTCTAGAGAATTTTCCCACTGAAAAGAATAAAAATGTTCAGGTATCAAACTATGACCTACATTTATCACATTAAATTCATCCATGTTGAATATTGTTGTCATATCTGGTCGGGTGATCCTGCTGTTCATCGCAAGGTTCTTGACAAAACCTAAAGAAGTATCTGTAATAATCAGTCCTGACTTGGCATCTAGACTTCAGTCACATTCTTACCTATGTAATGTGGTTTCCCTCTGTCTTGTCTAGTAATATTTTGATGGCAGTTGTTCTGATGAGTTTTTTTCCCTGCTGCCCTATCCATGTGAATTTAGGTAGGCTACTACAGTAACATCAAGGTCCTACACTTTTATCATTGAAATAATTAAATGCAACTGCCACTTCTACTTGAAAAGTTTGTTTTCTTGAACTCCCTTCTGTTTACTTGCTTCCCTGATAGCTACAGTCTCCCAAAACTTAAATGCAACATCAATTATCATTCTCTACTTTCTCAAATCTCGTTCATCTTTTATCTTTTCTTCAATATTCCCTATACTCAGTATTTTCTCTTACTGCACACTGGTGGTGGATCCATCTTGCTTAGATGGAAATGATTAAATATATATATATAATACCCAAAAATAACAAATCCAACACAAATAAACTGGCTTTTTTAACTAGATAATTCTCATTTCTAAAAAATCACCTGAGGAAGAAGCCAAAAACATAATGGGCTGGCTTCGAAACATGAGAAATCTTTTGTGTATTGATACTATGAATTTAAAAACATTGTAACAACCATTGCAGTATATATATATATATCTTTACATATAAAAAATTCAGAAATGGGATCAAATGATCATTTCTGCAAGCAGAACTTCATCGGCGATCCTTTGATAAATTGGAAAATTCATTTGAATGTGTATGTTGGTAAGAAAGGAAAAATCCTAGCTAAATGAAAAAGGAAAGAAGAGGAGGAGGAAATAAAAAGGAGAAAGAAGAAGAAAGGGAAAAGGGGAAAGGGAAAAATTATTTGGATTCACAGACAGGAGAAGACATGGAAAGGAAAGGAGAGATATGCTACTGTCAGCGAACTATAAAATTATGAAACAAACAAGAAAGTGTTAGAGTGTGTGTAGGGGTAATGAATCTGGAATCAGAGCTCACCAAGAGGAATGAATATATATATATACACTACAGTCAAATATAAGTGCTTATATGGTAAAAATTATAGATTTAAGGTCTGCTATATTTATTTTTTGATATGTGTTGTGGTATAATAGACATTGACTTGGAATGAAAATTTGGAGAACTAAGTTTGAATTTCAGTTGAATTTGTTTCATTCACCTTCACACAAATACCCTAGAGAAAAGAGTTGAATAGCCAGACAGATTGAGTTCAATAGTCCTGGTTGGCAACCAGTTTACTGCAGAAAGAAATGGCAACCTACTGTGCAAAAATCTTCTGCATAGTCAGTCAGGTCTCTTTCGAAACATGATCACTCAAGCATGTATCACAAATAGCAATTAACCAACTGACTGATATTTATATTTAAAAGTGCTCGATATCAGAGATAGAGCTTATGTAAACAAAAAAGTTGATTGCTTGATCACAATCTTTTTTTCCAATGGGTTCCAAGCACTGTAATATCAATGGAAGAAGTGTGTAAGTCACAAGGGGGAAGGACTAAACCTCATTTGATTACAGTACTTGGAAGTATCTTGGTTGGCCCGTGAGTTTTTAAGCTGACTGTCATATGAAAAAGAACATTGATACACAGACTTCCATTTTATTTAATTTGCTAAGGTAATAAATGTCATTAATTGTACATAACTGTTTAGAACTTCTTTACTCTCTGAAGAAAAATTGCAAAAAGTTACCAATATTATTTCATATTCTTTCTATTTAGTTTCCTCTGCCATTTTAATCAGAGATAACCAATACTGACAGGTCAATATTATCAAAGTCTCACAACAAGATTTATTGAAGGGAAAAAGCTAACAATTTCATGCAGTATTCACCTTCACTGATTTCAATAAAGAATTTGACTCAATACATAGACATTAATGAAAAGGAAGAAGGTGTATGTAATACTAGGAAAGAATGTAGATACTTTAATTTTCAAAATCTTTGAATTGATGAACATGCAGGTCCTATGAGTGTAATTTACAAAATCTGTGAATTAATGAACATGAAGGTTCTATGAGGGTAATTTTCAAAATCTGTAAATTCATGAACAGGTAGTTCCTATAAGCACACTTTATAAAATCTGTGAATTGATGAACATGCGGGTCCTATGAGTGTAATTCACAAATTCTGTGATGTGAATAATATGCTTATGTTATAAGTGTACTTTGTGTCAAAACACAGATGTTCCAGTATAATTCCAGACAAGACACATAATTCTTTAAAAGGCTTGCTTCTATTCTTAAAGATTCTTGTTCATCATAATCGCTAGTTACAAAGAAATGAAGTAAGTACTAAAAAAAAAATCCACTTCCCCAAATTTATAGGCTGATGAGAAACTGAGAAATTTTATTAAGGCAAGCATGGCAATTTTATTTGGTAAGCTGTATTTATAGCCAGAATAATGTGGAGGAAAAACATCATTAAGTTTTCAAAATGAAAAATTCAGTACTGCTGCCTGAAGTTGAACAAATCCTCACTTTCCAGCTTTGACAGAGTTCAAAAGCATTTACACAGCCTTGGGGGTGATGAATTATTTTCTATCTTTCACACCCTTCTCTAGAGATGAAACACTGCATGCCAATAACTAATTCATTGGTATTTCATTAGCAAATACTGCCACATTCTTCAGTTCTACACTCCAGACATCTACAGCTAGGGACCCAGCATATGACATGCACAGCATCAAATTATACTCATTCCCTTTGTATTCCATTAGTAAGTAAGAAGTTCTATTTAAAGAACTTCTTCCTCAGAACTACTGCTTTTTTTAAACAAATTCTAAAACAATCAGTCAGTTAAGTGCCATACGTGATACATGTATAGTGGGTTATCCATAGTTTTCCAGTTTATAGTGGACAGTCAGTCCTAGTGAAGGGTAGTTGTGTATTGTTGAAGATTGACAGAATTTGGCCTTGTTGTAGATAGCCCACTATAAGTCATAAAATGATTATAAATCAAGAAAAGCAAATTGAGTTGAAAAATAGCATTTTATGTATACACATATCAATTAAGGTTTCTTACAATTAAAGTAAAACTTGAAGTATAGGTCCAACAGATGTTAAAATGTTCATGTCAGTAAAATGCTGAAAAGAGAATTAATGCTTAGGAATGTGGGAGCGTTGTAAGTAAGTAATGTCCTTGATGGAGCAACTCCGTAGGACAGTCAGTAGTTTTGAGACAGAGAAAGATACAATGAGAGGGAAGGAAAGCTAGGATAGTAAGCTGCTTAACTTAGGTCAAGGGGATACTGATAACACTCCTCTCTCTCGAGTCAGTCCATGTGTGTCAGCCTGCGTCAGTCTGTCAATGCTTTCTGTATTGGCTTTTTATTTCGACTTTTTGGATCGCAGGTGATCATTTGGGAATTCATATCCGTATTTGATTCTGGGCTTCCCATTGGCCGATAAATAAAATTCACATAGACTCGCAAGCTGGAAATTTAGTATTTAATTAATTTTTATTTTTCAACCGGAACATCTGTGCAAGGTCAGCTGTGCACCATCGTGTTTTGGTCATTTGCTTTTTGGTTGTGAGGGTGAAAACATCTGGTACCTCGCTTTTGCTCGGTCAGTATTACCACACATGCTTTGGACAATCATGTCTTGAGAGAGACATGACTGATTGGGCAGAAGATTATCCAGGCTACCACAAAAAGCCATGGCAACCTACTGCAGGATAATCTTCTGCCCAGTCAGTCATGTCTCTTTCGAGGTATGATTGCCCAAAGCATGTATCACTTAACTGACTGACTGATCTTGAAAAATGAAAAAGAAAATTTATTCAATAAAATCATAATTAGTTTCAACCACTGCATCTCTTCTGGACAGTCTCCTTGTTTAAGTTGGTAAATGCTGCGATAATCCTTGCCTTCAGTTCATCTTGCTGTTCCAAGGAGTTTTGTTGGTCTTTCACTAAATTGTGTCCCACACATTATAATTAAGGGAGTGCAGTCTAGGAAGTCAGGTGGCCAGATGTAAGGGATGAAATGGTCATAGAAATTTTCGGACAGCCATTACTTAGTTCTTCTGCTTTTGTGGCATAGTACAAAGTTCTGTCACCAGATATAGTATCTTCCAGCAGCCAGCTTTTTGACCCAGGGCAGCAATATCTACATCGAGGTCTTTGTATTGAGTCTGCCCTGTGGGAAGATGAATAAAGACATAGCATCACCTGCACTAGTTATCACTCCAAACACCTTCATAATCACCATTAGATTCATCCAACTCTTTCTGGATATCTGCACTGTCTTCAGATTGTCACCCAAATGCTCTTAAATGTCTGTTCAAGAGCTTCCAGTGCGAATGGCAATCAGAACAAAATACCGATCACAAAATCTCTAGCAGAGTGAATTGCATCATGGTGCTCTTTTTTTTTCACAGATGGTGCCCAACTACACCTACTATCCTATGCTGTCATCAAAATAAAAAACAAACAACACACCTACAGGAAATTAAAAATATAAAATAGCAATAATTTACCCATAGCACCATATATACTAAATTTGTTGCTGCTTTGGTGTGTCATGGGAAAGATATCCTTATATAGCCCAACTCTTTACAGGCTGGTTTGAATTCATAGTTTTCCTTCTCCAAGACTGGTTGCCAACCAAGGCTGGAAATCAGAGTCTGCCCTGATATTTATCCATAGCTAGAAGTGATGGATTTATACCTATTTTTAATTTATTTTAACCCCCATTGCTTCCAATGGAGCATAGGTCATTGATGCACCCTTGCCATCAATGGGTGATTGGTGCTTCTGTAAGTTGTCATGTTTTGTTTTCAAAACTTCTTTATCTTCTGGGTGAGATAGATTGACTGACAATCAAGCCTACAAAACCCAATCTGTTCTGCTGTTCAACCCATAGCTGGGGGGGAGAATAGATGGATTAATACTTTTCCCAAGAGTATTTACATGCAAGTAAATGCAACAAATTCAACTGGAATTCGAACTTGGCTCTCTGATTTCTCATTCCAAACAGATATTCACTGCACCACAAGTGACACATTCGATTCATAACTTGCTCAAGGGTATTTGCACGTAAATGAATATAAGGACTGAATTTGAATTTGAATTCTGCTCCCAGCTTTTTTTTATTCATTACCCCACTTCACATAGAAGGAAGTATTTCTGCAACATCTAAGCTGGAGGTGCACAATAACTCACTTTTCAACTATGACAGATTTCAAATCGCTTACACAGCCTTGTGATACATGAACATTTTTTTCTACTCTGCAACTTCTTCCCTACTAAGGAACCATGTCTAGACTTACATTACATTTTTTTAATGGTAGCTTTTTTGGGGTGAACTAAATTCCTTAATCCACTCTGACAATATTAAAAACTTTTATTTGAGTATATCAAAAATATTTTCATTTTTTTGACCTCTCAAGAACTCCTCTGCATTTTTGGGAGCTTACATATTTATTTTGTATCTTTCAGTAATCGTAGCTGGTTTAAAATTTTTAATTTTCTTTTATTAAAGGCTTTTATTTTAAACTTAACTTTCTCCAGACTATCTTATTTGGAATATTTTTTAAGTAATTAAAAACAACTTCAAATAAAGCTTGAGACAAGTATATCTACAGATATAGATGTGTGTGTGTGTGTGTTTGTGTGCATTTAGATAGAGACATAAAAACAGCTTAGATAGATAGATAGATAGATAGATAGATACATACATACATACATACATACATACATATGAACAACCTCAGATAGCTAGATAAATAAATAGATAATGAACAGCCTTAGATAGATATAAAGATAGATATGAACAGACTTAGATTGAAAAAGAGATAGATAGATAGATAGATAGATAGATAGATAGATAGATAGAAACAAACAAACTGAGATAGTTATGTAGATAGAACTTAATGATAAAAGAAAAAAGCTTGTATTTTTCCCAATGTATATCCCAAAATATAATCTCATTTACTGTCAATTTACTTAACAAAATATCTCCAGAGAGGATATAGATGAAACATATCAACATAAAAATTTCAATTAATAATTGTCATAAGCTATATGACATTGGGAACTAACTAAACTCCAAAGTGCTAACTACAGGCTGGGGACACTAAAATCATATACAAGGATTTGATGGAAATTTTGTGAAATATGATCAACTAACTAAACATTAGATGTTTTTTTGGAGGAAGGGTTTTTAGGGGGCCAAATCTTTTCAGCACCCTATCACATAAAGTATATGAGAAAACAAGATATAATTTTTCTTTTAATATCAACATTAATTTTAGTAAAAAATCTATGACAAAGTGTGAGAAGTTTTTGTGTGAAATGTTGTGTTCTCTAGTAATGTCCAAGGATTTCATCCAAAATAAGGCAATAAAGCCGCTAAGATGCAAGAGCATTACTTAGTTTTACAGAATATAAGAAAACAGATGCATGGTCATCAGTAAAAAAGACTCCAAAGTGCTAACTACAGGCTGGGGACACTAAAATCAAACAGCTGCAGAAATTTAAATATCTGGGAAGTGATCTAAGACAGAATGGAAAACAACACTAAGGTCCAAAGGCACATTGGCATGGCCAAGATGCTCTTCAAAAGCTAAGCACAGTATTGAGAGACAGGAATATTTTGTTGGAAACAAATAAAAGTTCTTGATTGTTATGTAAAATCTGTATTCCTTATATGGCAGCAATTGCTGGATGATCTCGTCAAAAATGAAGCATTCACTTTCTTAAATTCTAGAAGGTTCATTTGAAAAATTGATATGTACAAAATGTGTAGTGAAATAAAAAATGTAATTATTTCTAAGCATTACAAGCTCTATTACAGGTATTTTAAATTGAGCATTCTTATATTCATAAGAAAAGTAATATGAAAATTCCATATATATATATATATATATATATATACGTACATATTATGAACAATTGAGATATTCAAAACACTAATTTAAAACAGTGTTCAATATGAAAATAGAGCAATGAATATTTATTATTAGTTATTATTTTAGAACATGTGCAAACTACAAACTAATACAAAATTGTATATTTTGTTTTGACATTGGAAGAACAATGTCTCATCTGATATTTTTTCTTTTTCCCCCCTTTTTGAATATCTGCTTACCTTGTACAAAAAGAATTCTAAAAATAAAAAGAAGTGACGTTTTTTTTTTCAATAAAACATTAATTACCATCATTATTAACTACCTGATGTGACATTGTTTCTTCAATGTTGAAACAAAATGTACAATTTCATAGTAGTTTGTACATATTCTAAAGTAATAATTAATAATAATAATAATGAAAATATATATATATATATATATATATATATATTTTCGTTATTATTATTATTATTAATTATTACTAGTTGAATACCCTGCATTCAATTAAGCACTGATACTCTTGGGAAAGGTATTAATCCGTCCATTCCTCCAGTTATGGGTTAAATAACAAGGGTAGGACTTGGGGACCCTGCTCTTAAAAAACAAATCCCAATGAATCGTGAAAAAGAAAAATGTTGTAAAAATAAAATAACCTTACCCAAAATCACTGGTTATGACCTTAAATGATCCCATAAGGATTGATAGTTCGTTAAGCCTCAAAAACAAACAAACATATATATATATATATATATATATATGTAAATTCAGTATTTTACATTTGGGGAATAACCATTTCAACAGGTTCTTAGGACTCAATTTATTCAACTCTAGCGAGATGTAATTTTTTTTTTACATTCAGCTGGGGTTGAATAAAGTGGGTTCTAAGAAATGGCTATTCCCCAAATGTAAAATATTGAATTAAAGAAATATCTGCTCCGTAAATTATATTTACATTGAACTCTCTGTTGGGTCAGTTTTACTGTTTAACCTAATATTACTAGAATCCATTGGGATTATTTACCAAATCTTCTCATATATATATATATATATATATATATGCATGTAAAATAACTTCTCATTTAAAATGATTCCTCAATCAACCAGTGTCATTAAAAATAATTTCCCAAGAACAAAATAAATATTTTTCCCTGGTGCCAACCATGTGAATTTAAGTGTGCAACTAGATTGGCATCTAGGTCTCACCTTGAACCATTGAAATAGTAAAATGTAACTTCCACTTCTACTTGAACAATTTTTTTTTTCACACTTCTTGTCTGTGGAACGTCCTTCCATTTATTTACTTCCCTGATAGCTACAATCTCCAAAAATTTAAATGCAACTTACATTGTCATCTCCCTTCTTTGTGAATATCTTTTATTCTTTCTTCAATATCCACTGTATCCAGTCTTTTTTTCTCACCATAATCCACTGCACATTAGCAGCAGTCTTGCCTTGCTTGGAAGACATATGGTTGAAACAAAATGTCTGAATTTCTATGAGACAATAGACTAGTGAATTAAACTGTTTGTTGGTTTGCAAATTTGGTGACATAGTGATTGTAAGTTCAATCCTTGGATCAGGCAGTGTGTACCTGGACTCAGAAGAAACAGGCAAACAATAACTGAGCTGTACTAAAATTAAGAACACAATCAGTCTACTCTTATAGATTAAATAAAGGGTTCAGTTCAGAATTCTCTGCACATCAATAGATACCTGAGAAAGGCTGGAGAACACAATGCCCGAAATGTTGTGATCACAACAAACAGGAGGCTATAGGATACAAATTCTATATCATCTAACAGTTAACTAAAACACACAAAGTAAAATTGTAGACCTGCAAAATTGGATTCAAACAGCTAAAAACATTTTGGAAAAACCCAGACAAAGGCAAATTTCACAAGTCAGTGTGAAAAACAAAATTCTAGATTCTGATTGGATAGGAAATAGTAAATTGATCCATGACACCAGTCAATTTTTCTTTCACACCTAGAAAGTGAAAATGCTGTTCAGAGCCTGTCACATGATGAGATTCACTACTTAAGAACGTTCATAAGTAGTGAATCCCATGAAAAAAAAGTTGACTGGTGTCATATATCAATTTGCTATGTCCTATCCGATCAGAATCTAGAATCTTACTTTCATACTGACTTGTAAAATTTGCCTTGGTCTGGGTTCTTTCAAAACGTTTTCAGTCATTTGGATTCAATTTTATGAGTGTGCAATTTTACTTTGTGTGTTTTAGTTAACTGTTCGATGATATAGGATTTATTTCCTATAAGAACAATAGTCTAAATATAAATAATGTGAACTTGATCATTAGTTTAAAAATATCATTATAGAAATTAGATTTTTAAAATTTCAAATCAGTTTTTATATTTATTTGTCTAATATATAACTAAATAAATGTAAAATCTGTAGCTATAGTTCTGAATGAGATGATCATCAAATGACCCATATTGATTTCATTGTACTGTAGTAACTAAGCTCTGTAAATTTCTAGATATTAATTTAAACTCTTATCAATAAATAGAACAAAAATATAATTCATTAATTTTAATAACAGGAGATTAATTTATGAATAAAAAATTTCAGTTTTTATTAAGAATATATAATAAAAACAGTATAATTATGCATGTAATTATGCGAAATAAATACAAAAGGGAAATTAGAGTTATTCATAAATAAATTTAATTAAAAGTTACTTATAAATGCTGTAGCAAAATATTTTGGGATGGATTAGGGTTAGCAAATAGATCAGATAATGTAAGGATTTAAACAAAAGCAAAGAAAACTAATTAAAAATGAATTATGAAATGATTTTCTGCATAAACTGTAATAAGATTTGATTCTCTGTGAATTTGGTTGTACAACTGCTAAAATGACTACATTTAGTCCTCAGTGAATAGGCTCATAAAAAAGCTACTATGACTAAGTTTGATTTCACATGGATTTTTTTGTACAACTGCTATAATTACTACGTTAGTCATCAATGAATTCGGTTGTAAAACTATTAGGTGTAATACCTCAATCAATATGGTTATACAACTGTTATAATGACTAGGTTTGATCCTTAATAGATTTGTTTTGAAATTGCTACAATGAAAAAGTGTGATTCTTAACTGTTTTGGTGCAAAACTGCTATTAAAACTAGATTTTAACTGTACTAAAAGATTTGGTTTGATCCACACTGAATTTTTGTTGTAAAACTTTTATTGTAACAAGATTTGATCTATACTGGATTTGGTTTGATCCATATTGAATTCATTTGTAAAACTGTTATTTTAACAAGGTTTGATCTGTACTGGATTTGGTTGAATTCATACTGGATTTGATCGTAAAGATTTTACTGTAACAAATTTCTATCTCTACTGGATTTAGTTTGATTCATACTAGATTTGGTTGTAAAACTTTTATTATAACAAGATTTGATCTGTAGTAGATTTAGTTTGATCCACACTGAATGTTTGTTGCAAAACTTTTATTGTAACAAGATTTGATCTATACTGGATTTGATTTGATCCATATTGAATTAATTTGTAAAACTACTATTGTAACAAGGTTTGATCTGTACTGGATTTGGTTTAATTCATACTGGATTTGGACGTAAAAATTTTACTGTAGCAAATTTCTATCTCTACTGGATTTGGTTTGATTCATGCTGGATTTGGTTGTAAACTTTTATTATAACAAGGTTTGATCTGTAGTAGATTTAGTTTGATTCACACTGAATGTTTGTTGTAAAACTTTTATTGTAACAAGATTTGATCTGTACTGAATTTGGTTTGATCCATACTGGATTTGGTTTTAGAACTGCTATTGTAACTAAGTTTGATCTCTACTGGAATTGGTTGTAGAAATGTTATTATGTCAAGGTTTGATCTTCACTGGATATTCCACTACTATTACCTAATCATAGTAAATATTGGTTTGAAGTACAATAATAACTGTTGCACATGACCATGCGCACTCATAAAGTACTGTATGCACGTCTTGCACAAGTGATAAAAATACATAAGTTGCATAACCTTACGCATTTGAAAAGTATGAAAAAGACTCATCAGTTACAAAAACTCCTTTTGCTACATTCAAATTTGGTAAGATTCACAAACAGTTACACATTACACTGTACAGTAAATATTAACCTAATTGAAGACTGCAGTGTACCTATACAGTGCATATGCAACACATGTAATCTTATAAAAATGACACAAATCTCTGTGTTCTCATTTGGGGACGACTTTTCATCAGCCAATAGTGAGTCATGTACAGTCTCTATAATTTTTTCTTTTCAGAACACAAATTATATAAGAACTGTCTAAAGGTTTTGTACATTCGAGTGCTTTTGGCTAAACATTTAGCTGTTATTTAGAATTAATTTTGTTTTACTTATAAATATACATGCGTAAAGTTTATGTATATAATGTCATGTATATGTTAAGTTCTGAACACAGTCAGCACATTGTTACCATGTTCATGATTAATGTGATTAAGTGTAAGATTTCTCTTCTTTATTAGTAATGCTTCATTATTTTTTGGACAATTCTTAAATAATTTGAGCTCTGAAAAGAAAAAAATCATAAGAACACATGAAAAATTATTAAAAAACTTAATGATAATACCTTGTTTGTCATTGTTAATGAAACCTGTATAAATATATATATATATACATATACATATACAAAATCTTACAATCTAAAAATATTCTAAAAATATTTTTCAAAATAACCAACATAAGACTGATAAGCCATAGAAAATGAGTCCATCAACTAATGAAATCAGTTTTGTTTTGTTACGGTTGATTTTGTTTTGTTTGCTTAGCTATTTGTTTGCAGCTGGAGAACAGCAAGAACACAAATATATACAACAATCGGATCGCCATTATTACACTGATGGGTTGATTAAATGACAATGGAAATGACAGATACACAGGAGCTCAATATATTTTCACTGTTATTTCTTTTCTGTTTTTCACACAGAATATGTTGAAGTGACAGATAGCTTTTATCAGTTTATCCTCTTTCATATAATAAAGACTGTTGTGTATATATATATATATATATATATATATATATATATAAACTTATTTATAAATGGAACTTTGTCTGTGTGTCTGTGTGTGTGTGTGTGTGTGTGTGTGCATCCGTTACCTATAGACTCCGAAACGGCTGAGCCGATTTTCTTGAAAATTTACACAGTTGTATTACAAGCGTCTGCGAGTGTTCTTAGCTAGGTTTGTGTTGAGGTACCACTGATAAATATCAAAAATCGATAATTGAAAAAAATCAGGTTATAGAAGGAGTGATCCGATTTTGATCAAATTTGATACACTCATAAACAAAGACATAAGAAACCATATTCAGAAGTTTCAAGGTTGCAGTTCTTACAATAGTGCAGAAAATCAACAGTATATATATATATATATATAAAAGGCAAGATGTTTGTGTGTGTATCTGTTTATCTGCCTGTATGTCTGTATTTTTTTCAGCCCTTTTATTTTAGTTTTTGCTTCGGGTTTGGCTCTAAGTACATATAATTGTAGTTCTTAGTCTTAGCCATGATACCATTTACTCAGAGGACTTATTTAGCCTTCAAAATTCAGTTTACGATGAAAAAAAAATTATTTGATATTGATACCAGGAAATCAAAATTTGACTTACATCCATTCATTTTTCTTTCAGTCTACGGTTTTCACTTTAACTTGCCTTTTAGTCTTTCGTGCCAACGTCCAAAGAATCTGAGCTCCAGGACCATGGATTAGTTTTAAAGCTTTCATTACACCCGAGCAATGCCGGGCTATATTGCTAGTATATATATATATATATATATATTTGCTAATAGAATACAAAATTCATCTAGCTAAATGTATCAATATAAGGAAGATGCAAATAAATCAACCTTTTATAAACAAACTTATAAAAATTGATTGTATTACGCATAATGGAATCCAAAATGTCCAAAGGATATCCATTTTTAGAAAGTGTCATTTTAATAAAACCCATTTCACTGCAGAGGAAAGAATTAGAACAAATTTTAAGAGCCCTGTAAGTCAGTGTTTTAATAAAATTAATTTTATGTTGATGTGGACAAAAAAAGTCCCAAGGTGTATACAGTTTCGTAAAGGTGGCCTTCCTAAATACAGAAGTCAAAAAGCCATCACTATTACTATGGACTAGAACATCCAAAAAGGATAGACAAAAATTAGACTCCTTTTGCATGATAAATTTTGTAAGTGTTGTCATCAAAGTAGATTTAAACTTCCATAAAAAGGTTTAACTATTCCAATTTAATCATGATATTTTAGCCTATTTTTTCATATTGGTTAGAATATAAATTTGGATACCATTAAAGTTATTCCTACTGGTTACCCTTGACCTCTCAGGCAAACTACTGCCTTCCACTCACAAAAGAAGGACACTACTATTATCTCCTTCTCTCTTCTTGGCCTTGTCCTGACCAACCCTTTCTTTTCTTTACTAACCTTTCTTCCAGTAAACTAGAGTTTTTTCATTTTTTCATCTGACTTGGGTTGAACAATGCATGTCTCTTGTAGACATGTTGAAATACATATTCCCCAAATATAAAATTTGAAATTACATATAAAATAAATGTGTGTGTATATATGTATCTATTTAAATAAATTATTGGTCATACAAAAGCCTATTATGGCAAGAAATAAATCAAATTCAGTAGGTGTTTCGTAAGGATGGAAAATAAAAGATAAGAAACACAGGATAACGATTGACCGATTTGTATTTCAAGCTCATCAGGGCCGTCTGGGAAAATTTATTTCATCCTTTTCTTTTTTAAATTTAAAAATGAAGATTAAAAAAAAAGATGAAATAAATTTTCCCAGTTGGCCCTGATGGGCTTGGGATACAAATCAGTTGGTTATTTCTCCTGTGTTTTTTATTTTCCATCCTTACAAAAATTGTGTAAGTACTGAATTTAATTTATTTCTTGCCATATAATATATATATATTAAGCTCTACTTTTTATTGAGCACTTTTATAAAAGTAAATGCTTGAATAATGGATATTTAATCTACCTGTTCTTTCACTTTCTTATAATATATATATATATATATATATATATATATATATATATGTATGTGATTATAATTATACTTGTCTTGAAAACTTTCCTCAAAAACTATTGAACGAAGAAAAAAAATGGTTGTCAAAAAAGAAAGAGCTCAGGGAATGAAAGTCAGTCAAAAGTTTTTGGACAAAAATCAGCACGAAGCCCAAAGAAAAAACCCGACATGAGTAATCATCTATCAGAAAGTGCTCAATACAAAGGTACAGCAAACTAAAATAGCACCTAATGAGCCAGATGAATCTACCGAGGTTTTACCTCAACGGATCATCAGGGAAAGCTTTCCTTGATGATCCGTTTAGCTCATTAGGTGCTATATATATATATATATATATTTCTCTCCTGTCACGCTCATGGAGAGAGACAATAGACAAAGTTGGCTCAATCATCGGTTAAGTACATTTTCTTTACTATCAGTTATTAAACTATTACTACCATTTATGAAAGCTCTAGCTGCATGTTCCCTCTTTAACTGTGCCTTATTATTTTATTTTTTTCAATAATTATGTTGTCAAGTAGTGAAAAATGTATATATATATATATATCCTCGTATTATAATAAAACCCGTTTTGCATTTATTTGTATATATATATAACATGCAAAATGTTGATAAGCCATAAAAAATGAATTAATGAAATACTGAGTAGCTACACAGGCATGTCTTGTAAACTTATTTATAATCTCTGGATTATAAATGTATAGAGATTGCCATAGCTACAAAATGAGGGATCAGTTTATATATTAATTGTAAAATAGAATAGATCCCCCATTTCATATCTACATTATAATTTCCTCTTGATCAAATTCAGATTAAGTATGACACTGCCTCTTCTCCCTCCAGCTATGAATTAATTAGTAAAACTTGTATCTCTAAATTATAATAAAAAATTTACAGTAATTGTTAGCAACACAGTTTTGCAGTAATTTTTTGTTACCATACCTCACATCCCTGAAGATGATCTTGGAAAGAGATTGAAAGTACTTGGGTACTTTGAGAAATGAATGATAATAACATATGTCAATGTGACAGCTCATTTCTGACATCTTTCAATTATAATACATGAAAGATTATCCGTAAGTATGAATTGATCTTATTAAAAATAAGCAGACACAATGTTTGCAATTTATTTAATCTGACATGTCTAAAAGAAAATTTGTTGCCTAAATACACAAATATATATATATATATATATATATATATATATATATATATATTGTGTATTTGAGCAACAATCCCTCTTTTAGCAAATGTCATAATTTATATCTGTTTTGATATTAAGTTTGATCAGTACAATAAGGTCAAATTGATGTAAAAAAACAACCTTCAGTTTGTTGTTAACTGGAACAAGGAATGGCTTGTTAATTTTAACACTCTCTATTATTCAGGTAAGACCCATTTCTGCCTTCCATCAGCATGTTTTATTGCTAACCTCCAGGAGAATAACTTGTATTTTCTGGGCTAACCTTCCCGGCTAACATGAACTGGAAAAACTATATTGAATCTATTGCTAGGTCAGCTGCTAAGAAAGATGGTTCAGTGTGTCAGGTTAGACAATTTTCTTTTTCCAGAATCCATTTTCCTCCTCTCATGCTCAGGGGTTGGAATTATTTAGATTTTTTCTTATGTCTTAATGTAAGATACTAGATACATCAATATATATGTTGCTGTCATTTTAGATGCCATATCAATATAAATATTTTGCTGTCTTTTTTTTGACAACACAGGCTCACTCTTATGATAATAAATGACAATATATAACAAATTTCCTGGCATCAAGGAAGTGACCCAATTATGAAAAACATACTAAACCACTCCCCTGTCTTTCTCAAGAAGTCTTCATAATTTACAAATAATAACCTAAAGGAATGTATGAAGAGCCCTGACTGTCTATGTCCCAAAAAACATTTAAAAAATGATTCACTCTTTAGTATTAGAAGAGATAAGCAAAAAATATATGAAATGTCTGTAAAATTCACAACTCAAAAGAGAAAGAAGTAAGAAAAAATATATAATCAATTGTCTATAATATCACCATCGAACAAATGGAAGTGAGAAGCAATGAATTCAAATCTAAACTTATTTATAAATGGAACTTTGTCTGTGTGTGTGTGTGTGTGTGTGTGTGTGTCTTCATTACCTATAGACTCCAAAACGGCTGAACCGATTTTCTTGAAAATTTACACAGTTGTACTATAAGTGTCTGCGAGTGTTCTTAGCTAGGTTTTGTGTCAAGGTACCCCCGATAAATGTCGAAAATTGATAATTGAAAAAATCGGGTTATAGAAGGAGTGGTCCGATTTTAATCAAATTTGATACACTCATAGACAAAGACATAAGAAATGATATTCAGAAGTTTCAAGGTTGCAGTTCTTACAATAGTGCAGAAAATTGATAATATATATATATATATATATATATATATATATATAAAAGACAAGATGTTTGTGTGTATCTGTTTATCTGCCTGTATGTCTGTATTTTTTTCAGCCCTTTTATTTTAGTTTTTGCTTTGGATTTGGCTCTAAGTAGATATAATTGTAGTTCTTAGTATCAGCCATGATGCCATTTACTCAGAGGACTTATTTAGCATTCAAAATTCAGTTTATGACAAAAAACTTATTTGATATTGATACCAGGAAATCAAAATTTGACTTACATCCATTCATTTTTTTTCAGTCTATGGTTTCACTTTAACTGGAACAAACTATTGCTTTTTAGTCTTTCATGCCAATGTCCAAAGAGTCTGAGCACCAGGACCATGGATTAGTTTTAAAGCTTTCATTACACTTGAGCAACGCCGGGCTATACTGCTAGTCAATAATATTTATGCATTTATCAGTTATTATTTTTTTATCCCTTTCATTAAAAATGGGTGAATACTCTAGGAAATTTCAGAAGGTGTTCTTTGCCTATCAGTTTGATTAAAATGTGTGAATATTATAAGAAATGTTCATGTTTTTTGGCAATTACTTACATCAATAGGAAATATGCGTTCTTTGCCTATGATTTCAATTGAAAAGGTATCAAAAAATTATTGAAACTGCCATTAAATATTCTTTGCTCGTGACTTTCATTAAAAACATATGACAGGAAATTTTAAGGTGCATTCTTTGCCTATTACTTCCATTAAAAAGGTATGAATATTCTAGGAAATTTCATGTATTCTTTGGCTATGACTTCCATTGAAAAGATGTTAATATCATTAGAAATTTTATAGGTTCATTGTTTATCACATTTATTAAACATTATGACAAATTACAGAAAATTTTATGAAGTATTATTTGCCTCTCAGTCACTTAATGACTATATGTAATACATGTTTGGGTGATCATGTCTTGAAAGAGACATGACTGACTGGATAGAAGATTTTCCCGCAGTAGGTTGACATTATTTTCTGTGGTAGACTGTTTGCCAGCCAAGGCTATAGAACACCATCTGCCCTACTATTTAATTCTTTTATCCATATCAGTCAGTTAAGTGCCATACACAATACACGTTTGAGTGATCATGTCTTGAAAGAGACATGATTGACTAGGCAGAGGATTTTCCCGCAGTAGGTTGACATTATTTTCTGTGGTAGACTGGTTGCCAACCAAGGCTATAGAACCCAATCTGTCCTGTTATTTCATTCTTTTATACATATCAGTCAGTTAAGTGTCATACATGATACACATTTAGGCGATCATGTTTTGAAAGAGACATGACTGACTGACCAGAAGATTTTCCCGCAGTAGGTTGACAACCTAAGCGAAAGAACCCAATCTGTCCCACCATTTAACACATGGATGGATGGAGAAATGGATTAATACCTTTCCCAAGGTTATTTGCCTGTAAGTGAATACAACAAATTTAAAGGCAATTCGAACTAGGCTCTCCAATTTCTTGTTCTGAACCAATATCTATGACATTACAACAAAAAGATGTTCATATTGTAAAATGTTATTTGTAATGACTTTTTTGCATCAAATTGGTAAGGCATTCATGTTTATCAAATGGGCTGATATGTATACAACTTTTATGTATAAACTCTCTTAAAAGTTAGTTTTTATTTCCCTGTTAATACTTTTTGCTTTAAGGTTGTAGAATGCATATAACCTGAGTGTTGCGGCAAAAAAACAAAAATGATTCAATGTGATATTTACCATAAAGAATATTTCTTTTTCCTAATCATTTCACTCCAAGCAAATTAGGATCACCACTAGTGTGCAGGAATTACAGTGGAAAAAAAGACTGGGTACAGAGGGTATTGAAGAAAGAATAAAAGATGGATAGAAGTTCATGAGATAGAAGATGTTGACATTGCATTTAAATTTTTGAGGATTATAGCTATCGGGGAAATAAATGAATTGAAGGGAATCCCATAGGTGGGAACTATGAGAGAGGAAACTGTTAAAGTAGAAGTCGTGGTTGCAGTTAACTATTTCAACAGTAAAAAGGTGGGACCTAGATGCCAATCTAGTTGCACCTTTAAATTCATGTGGTCAACACAAAAAAAAAGAAGTTCATCAAAGCAGTTGCTATGTAATAATTGTAGAAAAGACAGAGGAAAGCCACATCATGTTCGTGAGAAAATAACTGAAGTTGAGATGCCAAGTCAAAATCGATTACATTGCAAATCCTTCTTTGGATTTTGTCAAGAACCATGAGATGAATAGCAGGTGCATCGAATCAGATATGGCAACAGTAAATACTTTAGCCTAGAATTTCAAACAACTTCAGATTATATCTTTCTCTTTTAAAAGGACAGTGGTTGCAGTTAACTATTTCAACAGTAAAAAGGTGGGACCTAGATGCCAATCAAGTTGCACCTTTAAATTCATGTGGTCAACACAAAAAAAAAGAAGTTCATCAAAGCAGTTGCTATGTAATAATTGTAGAAAAAACAGAGGAAAGCCACATCATGTTCGTGAGAAAATAACTGAAGTTGAGATGCCAAGTCAAAATCGATTACATTGCAAATCCTTCTTTGGATTTTGTCAAGAACCATGAGATGAATAGCAGGTGCATTGAATCAGATATGGCAACAGTAAATACTTTAGCCTATAACTTCAAACAACTTCAGATTATATCTTTCTCTTTTAAAGGACAGTAAATTGCTCTTCATCAAAAGACAATAGCTGCACCTCTAATGCTTATAATAGGAAATATGGCTTCCTAATATTAAATCAAAAAATAAAGAAAGACTTTGGTGTTACAGAACTAGCAGTAACAATTTTTTTAGACATCTGAAGATATTGTCAAAATGAAAGAGATTTTTCTGATAAGCTAAGGCCATTATTAATTCTACTCCTTTATGTATAAAGTAATAAAGGCTTAAAATAATTTTAACCAAAATGAAAAGAAAGAAAAGCAATTTTATAAAAATGAGTAAGCATATTATATTATTTAAATATGAATAAATAATTGTAGATTTTAGAGCTGAAAAGATCTACTTGGATATTTAATGAAGCTTGCTTGGAAATGATTCAATTTAATATTGACAAAAATGTAGCTTAACTGGAGCAATAGCACCTTAGTACTCTTGAAAATTTTACCTTTGGAATTCACATACTTGTACTGTGAATTGAAAGTTATCCTGAACAGCTTATGGGTAATTTTATATTAATGCAGGGCTCTATCCTTGGTCTTACATTGTTTTTAATTTTCATTTACAACCTTCCCAATCTCATCAGGTTTCAATTTGGTATCTATGCTAATGACACAACCATTTATACCTGTCTGATCAGGACATTGACGTCTAATTTGCTGCTAATTTAAAAAACAACTTTCAGTTTGTTGTTAACTGGGACAAGGAATGGCTTGTTAATTTTAGCAATCTCTGTTATTTATGTAAGACCTATTTCTACCTTCCACCGACACAGCTGCTGCTAACCTCTAGGAGAATAACTTGTACCTTCTGGGCTAACCTTCCCTGCTTACATGAAATGGAAAGACTGTATTGAATCTATTGCTAGGCCAAGTGCTAAGAAAGATGGTTCAGTGTGTCAGGCTAGACAATTTTTTTCCAGAATCTAGAGGAAATACTTCAGTGATAGGAAGAATATATAAAAGATCTTTTCCACAACAAGACAAAGCAACTGATAATTCACAAAAATGAGGACAGACCAGAAATATTAAAGTCTGAAGGGGAAGCTGCAATCACCAAGATGAATAGAAACAAAGCAGCTGGACCAGTCAGCATTGTAATAGAGCTGTTGATAGCCCCAGAAGAATTTGGTCTAGAGAAAATTCCAGAAATAATAAATGAAATTTATAATAGTGGCATAATACCAGATGACCTAAGTGTTTTTTTAGCTAAGAAGCCAGGTGCAAATGAGTGTGAACTCCAACGAACAATCAGTTTAATCAGCCACATTACAAAACTGATTGTCCGAATCCTGATGAATAGAGCAAGAAGAAGAATCGGGCCAGAGATAGGACAAGAACAGTGGCACAAGGATTGCCATATTTATTATTAGGATGCTCTCCGAAAGGACAATACAAATGAAGAAGGATGTCTACCTATGTTTTATCGATTATGTCAAGGCATTTGAGAAAATACTCCACAAGGAATGGAGATGCTCAGCAGCCTCGACATATATGGGAAAGACATAAAAGTAAGCAAGAATCTCTACTGGCAGAAAACCACCTGCAGATGGACAGGTAACGAATTCAGCAGATATACAAAGATAAGAAGAGACAGAGACAAGGATGTGTTTTTTCACCGGTTCTATTAAACTTGTACAGCGAAACTATTCTGAGGACCCCAGATGTTATGCCAGGATTTGTCATCAGAGGCCACAATTTGAACAACATAAGGTATGCAGATGATACAGTGCTGATAGCAGACTCGGAAAGGAAACTACAAGACCTTCAACAGAAGGTAGCTAAAGAGAGTGACAAGAAAGGACTACAAATAAACTGCAAGAAAACTAAATACTTGGTCATTAGCAAAAAGAGCATCCCAAAATGCCAAATACAGGTGAGGGATACTAGAATCAAGCAGGTACAAAAATTTAAATACCTGGGAAGTGTTCTAACAGAAGAAGGAAAATGTGACACAGAAATCTGAAGGTGAATTAGCATGGTGAAGGACGTATTCCAGAAGCTGAGTAAAGTATTAAGAGACAGGAAAATTTCACTAGAAACAAAGAAGAGAGTACTGGATTGCTATATGATATCAGTTTTTCAATATGGCAGTGAATTCTGGACAATATCATCAAAGATGAAGGAAAAGCTTGAAGCAACTGAAATGTGATTTTACAGAAGGATTCAGCGGATATCATGGATCAAGCATGTGAGCAATGATAAGGTTTTGGAAAGGATGGAAACAGAAAGGAAATTAATACAGAGCATCAGAAAAAGACTTGAAGCAGCTGAAATGTGGTTCTGCAGACAGATGCTGCGGATATCATGGATCGAGCATGTGAGCAATGATGAGGTTTTGGAAAGGATGGAAACAAAAAGGAAATTAATACAGAGCATCAGAAAAAGACTTGAAGCAGCTGAAATGTGGTTCTACAGAAGGATGCTGTGGATATCATGGACCGAGTGTGTGAGCAATGATGAGGTTTTGGAAAAGATGGAAACAAAAAGGAAATTAATACTGAACATCAGGAAGAGACAGCTGAAGTTCCTGGGACATGCAATGAGAAAGGAGAACTTGGAGAACCTGATACTAACAGGCCAGGTAGAGGGAAGGAGAGACAGGGGAAAACAGCATGTAATATACTTGACTCACCTGAGCAGGTGGATGGTAGAATGAGGGTTGCATGGTGTAACAGGAGAAAGAATGCTAAGAGCCACCAGGGATAGGAAGATATGGAAGGCCATGATCGCCTACATCCTGAAAGGACAAGGCACATAGAGGAAGAATCTTACACATCTATAAGTCCACCATTTGTCCATACGTAGAATATTGTTGCCACATACTGCCCAGTGTTCCTGCTATGTATTTAGAGATTCTTGATAAGATCCGAAGAAGAATCAACAATATTATTTGTCCCGACCTGAGCTCAGTCACTTTCCTACCACTGTAAAGGTGGTATGCTTTTTCTATAAATACTTTCAGGGTAATTGTTCAGATGAGCTCTTCAATATGGTACCTATACTTTATGAACTTAAGTGACACACTCGACTGGTGATGAGGGTTCATCAATTTACAATTGAATTGGCAATATGTAACCACAAGTTCTATGCTTGCCATATCCTTCCTCTCAAATCTCACTCGTGAAACTGTCTTCTAGCTTCATGATTTCCAGCCAAAAATTTAAATGCAATGTCAATCGCTATCTGCTGTCATTCATATTACTACTTTTGATCTCGCTTTTTAGTAATGTTTCTGTATTCTAATTCTTTCATACCCAGTAACCCCTTATGTCATAGCAGCTTTACTGTTTGCTTGGGGTGAACTCAATTAAAAAAGAAAAGAAAAAAGCCTTTCTACCTTTCAAAATTCTACAATATCCTATTTTGAGGTCTTCATCTGGTACATTGTTGCTTGTCGTTAATCATATCCATAGTGTTTCAACAGTTATATTAGTTTTGGGAAATGACTAACGTTTTCCTTAACCTCATCCTTGATGGAATATCAACCTGAACCTTTTATTTAATCTATGGCAATAGATTGTTCTCATTTCACTAATCATGACTATGGTTATATTGTCTAGTTCTTATTTAGTCAGTCAGTTAAGTGCCATACGTGATACACGCTTGGGCAATCATGTCTCGAAAGAGACATGACTGACTGGGCAGAAGATTATCCCGCAGTAGGTTGCCATTGCTTTCTGCGGTAGACTGGTTGCCGACCAAGGATATAGAACCCAATCTGTCCTGCTATTTAACCCATAACTGGAAGGAAGAGACGGATTAATACCTTTCCCAAGGGTATTTGCACGTACTGCTCAGTTATTGCCTACCTGGTTTTCACTGAGTTTAAATTTGCACTACCCAGCCCAGGGATTGAACTCACAATTACTATGCAACTAAGTTCAAGAACTAGTGCTTTAATCCATGAGTATATCCTCTTGTGGGAAAAGTTTGAATGTAGAACTTGAAGTTTTAAACCTAGTTTGTCTGCTGCTGAGATTACTGTTGCTACCACTTGTCACACTTGATGACATTCACAGAAGCTTCACCACTGCTGCTACACTTGAAGCTTTGGTATTTATTTATTTTTGATGATGCAACAGCTGAAATGATTTAATAATAACAACAAATAATAATGCAAATAATAATAACTCCACATTTCAAGGAGTTCTGTGTGACATAATTTATCAACACCCTTTGTGTCATTTTTTAAACATAGATCTGTTTCATTTCTCATGTTCATACTGAGAGCATTCTGTTCATGACAATTGTATTTCTTGTTCCTGCATCTTGAACAATTATTGTACTTGCTTCTATTTCCATTTTACTTTGTTGCTCCATGTCCTAATCTATAGAGTCCTAATTATTAGTTTAAGCATGTGCTCTTCAAGTATTTCACCACTGTCTTATATTTCATTGATGACTTCAGTGACCTTATCTATTTGAAAATCCTTTACTCATAGATTTTCCTTGATATTATACCCCATTTCTTAGCATTATCTGCTGTCTCTCTTTCATCAGATCAAGAATTTCACTATTAGTCTAATCCATGGAAAATTTTAACATTCATACCACAAATAAATGATGTTTTAAAAAGAATGTTTTCCCTCTTTCCCTCAGCCATTTTTGTTGTTCTAAAAAAAAATTTTGATAAAATCCAAATACATGAAACATGATTTGAGCATTAATATTTTTCTTCAAAATTTTCTCAAAAAAAAAAAAAATGAGACAATTAATGATGTATTAGATTGTATAGGGTACAAATTGTATATGATCTAACTAAGACACACAAAGTAAAATTGCACACCTGCAAAAGTGGATTCAAATGACTAAAAACATTTTGGAAAAACCCAGACCAAGAAAAATTCACAAGTCACTGTGAAAAGCAAAATTCTGGATACTGTTTGGATAAAAGAAAAGAAAATTCATAAATGATGTATTTTCACACCTAAATGTAAAAAGGCCTGCTAGAGCCAGAAATATGAGAAGCTTCACTGTTTAAACCACTTGGCTGACCAGTCAAATTCAGTTCAGCATGGGAGCTGTGAGCTGAAGGATGTAACAAAAGAAGTTTAAAAACAGTCAGATTGGGAGTGGTATCTGATAGCATCTCACAATGTAAGAAAGCAATTTCAAGCTGACTCTTTTCTTCTTTCTTTCACTGGCTTTGACAAATAGAGCAACAACAACAACAAAAACAACAGGACATGCTAGTACTATTTCTTTATTTCTTCTTTCTCTCCCTGTCGCCAACCTATCCAAAAGAAGAAGGAACATAAGACTTTACATTCTGCTACTACACAACCATGAACTCATGAACTTCTGTGGACATTTTAAACACTTAGATTTCTCTTTGAACAATTTTAACTACAAAACTGCATGCATTTTCTGAATGAACATTTTTCTTCTTACAAATAAGTTAGTGTACACATAACAAAAATTCTATTTCTTTTTTCAACAATCTGATGATATCTTTAAATTGTCACCTGTGTTTGGAGGTGGCCTTGTATCAGGCATGACCAAAACACACCTACATAATGGTGACTACATTAAGAACAGGCACCATGCAGAATGATAAAACTGTAAAGAACACATACACTACAAAATGGCAACTCCTCAAAAAAACACACGGAAGAATTCAGATAATCACAATTTGCTTATGACACACAAAAATAGTATGTCATTTTTTTCTCATTAAAATAAATGTAACATTTGTACACAAAAACGAGAGACCTTTTTATCAACAAGAACTACTTTCAATGCCTCTAGCTCCTATTCATCAGGACCTTTTCAATCTTCTTGCAACAATTGTTTATTTACAAGAATAAATTTATATTTGTAAGTGTATAAAAAATATGGAAACCAACTTTGATGTAATATTTATTATTTACAATATTAAAGGAGAAATAGTCAAGAAATCTAAGTTATGTATTCATTTATAAAATTTCTGTTAACTTGAATACAACAAAATTTGAATAAACACATCAGTTAAGTGCCATATATGATGCATGCTTGGACAATCATGTCTCTTTCAAGACATGACTGACTGAGCAGAAGATTATCCCACAGTAGGTTGCCATTGCTTTATGTGGTAAACTGGTTGCCAACCAAATCTATAGAACCCAATCTGTCCTCTTATTTAACCCATAACTGAAAGGAAGAGACAGATTAATACCTTTCCTATGAGTATTTGCGCATAAGTGAATGCAAGGGATTCAACTGGAATTCAAACACGGCTCACAGATTTCTTGTTCCAAGCTGATATCCACTGTACCACAACGCACATCCGAATAAACATGTAAGTGTAGTTATAAATTTTGCAAATATGAATTTTCTCAGTATGTCTTTCTTTGGTCTCTCCACCTACATTCACTGAAATAGTTTATGAGCATCAAGCATTATACTTTTTGCAACAAATGACAACAAGAATGTTAAACACTATATATTCTTCTTCATGTGCTGTGTTCCTTCAGGATGCAGGCAATGATGGGCTTCCACTTGGCCTTGTCTCTTGTCAATCTCAATACTTTTCCTTTTGGTATCTCTCCTAAACCCAGCTCTGCCGTCCATTTGCTCAAACCTATCAAATATGTCTCATGTTCCTCTCTCTGTCTCTCTTTTCCTCTGTCCTGTGAGTATCAGATTCTTCTGGCCTTCTTTTCTCATTACATGTCCCAGGAATCTCATCTGTCTCCTCCTGATGTTAAGTATTAGATTTCTTCTTGCTTGCATCCTCCAACACCTCATCGTTGTACCCGTGCTCAGTCCATGGTATCTTCAACATCCTTCTATAGAACCACATTTCTGCTCTCCTACATTCTTGAGGAGATCGTCCAACATTTGCTGCCATACAGAAGGAGAGACATTACATAATAGTCCAGCACCCTTTTCTTTGTTTCCAATGAGATTTTCCTGCTTCTCAGTACTCTGGTTAGACTGTTTATTTACAAGAATATTGTTTAATGCTTTTCTTGTCAAATTACAAGAACGCTTTTTGAGTTAATTTTCAAAAAAAAAAAAAAAGAAAAAAAAAGAGTGCAACATATATCTAGTTTCATATGTTTAAGTTTTATTAAGTTTTTAAAAATATCTTTTTTAAGCAATAAGAATTTCCAAGCAAGTATACAGAAATAATGGAGACAGAAAAAAACGTTTTTCGATGCTCCATTTCTTTGTGGCTGTGTATGTTAAATTTTGACCAATTCTATTGTTTTCCCTGGATTTTTTTACATTTGAATTCCTTCATTCATTGTTGTCACTATCATTTCCCTAGTGATTTTCCAGCTGGAGTTCCTGACTTGCTCTCATCAGATCTGGTGCTACAGAATCACAAAGAACTGCACCAAATAACAAAAGCCATATACACTTGAAGATTTTTAATCGCAGCAACAGCTAAAGTACACTACCAGCCATAATTATTAGGCCACCCCAGTATTTAAAAAGAAATTATGTATTTCATACTATTTGTAGTATTTATTGCCAAGTGGATAATTCTAAATGAAAATAGGATGGTTCTTTTGTTATTATTACTTTGCAAAATTTTACAAGGCAAACAGCGACAATTTACCCATCGCACCATGTAGATTATATATATTACCGGCCGTAAGTATTAAGCCACCCCAGTTAAAAAACAAAAGTATGTATTTCATATTATTTTTAGTATTTATTGTCAAATGAATAATTCTAAATGAAAATAGAATGGTTCTTTTGTTATTACTTTGCAAAATTTTACAAGGCAGCCAGGAAACCTTTGCTTCAGCCAGCCAATAAGAAGAAGAGACTAACATGGAGAAGAGAGCACAAAAACTAGACACCAGAACAGTTCATTTGATGCACATATTATTGTGCAGTATTAACAAAAGAACCATTTTGTTTTTATTTAGAATTATCCACTTAGCAATAAATACTAAAAATAGTATGAAATACATCATTTCTTTTAAAAACTGGGGTGGCCTAATAATTATGGCCGGTAGTGTAAATAGTACATATAACTCTATAAAGAAAAAATAATGAAACAATTGAGATGTTGACATTCCTCACAATTTCTTTTTTTTCTTGCCTTTTTTTAAATTTGAATCCTTTAATCTATTGTTGTCACTAACATTTCCTTAGTGGTTTTCCACCTTAAGTTCCTGATTTGCTACAAAACTTCATTTGTGTTCTTAACTTTGATTGGAATTGTTGAAGAGTTTGTCATACTCCAGTTTAATCACTGCTCTTGCTTCTTTATTTTCGTAATTTTGCCGCAACGAGCATATGACTGGCTGGTGGTTTCCACTGCAATCTGCATTTGAGTATGTCTTTGCAGACATAATTGCATTTCTAAATTGTTTATTGGTAGTCAAGTAGTCTCTCTGGTTTTTGATGCCCACTTCTGGGTTTTTCCAACTCTACAAGCACCTGGGGTGTTCTTCAATCCAAGCATTGCTTATTATTTAACTTTTTCCTCAGTATTTTTTGTGCATCCGAAGTCAATATTGTGTGTCTCAAGTCAATAATTACCAGTCATCATTCCTCTTCTACTTTTACGTGTAAGTTCCAAATGAAAATTTCTTGTGCCTTTCTATCATATTTGGCACTTTCTAGTATGTTGTAAAAGATATCTATTTCTTCTTCTATGCCTTCTGGTGTGTGCATTTGCCACTGTAATCTCGATATTGAATGGCTTCTACTTCAGATTGCATGAGAAGAACTCTGAGAGTTGCCAGTTTCCCCAAACTAACATCCACTTGTAATTATCTGATACAAGTGTACTCCTGACATCAAAAATGATGGCAAAATATTTGAGAGGATTATTATATATATATATATATATATACAAGTTAAAAATGTCAGACAAGGTATTATGGTTACTTTCCCTGTTGGCTGTCAGTAACCATAATACCTTGTCTGTCATTTTGAATAAAACCTGCATAAAAGAGAGATTGTTCTCCAAATATACAATATATATATATATATATATATATATATATATACACAATTACAATATATATATATATTCTTTTTTTTTTTTCATATCATCCCGAGCAAGGCCACTGATATGCAGGGGGCTACATAATAGTGAAAAGACTGGAAAAGAGAAAGCCGGAAACCACATCCTAAACATGGAACAAGGGATGAGCCTCTTAACCTGTTCAATAGACGTGGGTGGAGTGTGAACCAGGCGATAGATAGATCTATCTACTCCAATTGAAAAAAAAAAAAAGAAACCAAGGTGAGAAGATTGGAAAAGAGAAAAGCCGGAAACCACAATATATATATATATATAATTTAATAATGATTTAATAATGATAATACATACATATATATATATATATATATATATATATTATACCTAACAAATAAACTGTCGCATCAAAGCTACCGGGGTTTCAACCGTAAGGTACCTTCAAGCAGAAGGTCAAAATGTATTGTATCAGCTACCTGTTTTCTGCTTTCCTTTATGTTGTTTTATATATATATATATATATATATATATAAACTGATGTAAATTGATAAATATACATATGAGAGTGCAAATATGTAGTTTGAAATATGTACCTGATGATTGCATAATGCATGAAACTTCGAGTCATGCCATAGATATGTGATAATATACACAAACATCTTTATTATAAGAGAGAGGAAATATATATATATATATATATATATATATATACATTCTTTAATATTTGATGACATAATTACTGCTAAAAAAAATAAGATTATAAGGTACAGTTAAAGAGAAAACATGTGACAAAAGCTTTCATAATTGTTGGTAAAGGGAATGAACTGAGTTGATAATATCCTCACTATTGTCTCTCTATATGAACATGACAGCAGCAAAAACATATATATACGATGGTCTTTATTATAATAGCAAAGATTAGTCTAAATCCACTTTCATTACCTATATAATTTACTTTCGCGCATATACCCTTGAGAAAGGTATTAATCCGTCTCTTCCTTCCAGTTATGGGTTAAATAGCAGGACAGACTGGGTTCTATAGCCTTGGTCGGCAACCAGTCTACCGCAGAAAGCAATGGCAACCTACTGCGGGATAACCTTCTGCCCAGTCAGTCATGTCTCTTTCGAGACATGATCGCCCAAGCGTGTATCACGTATGGCACTTAACTGACTGACCTATATAATTCTGGAATTCTCACTTATCAAATTTCCATTGTTTTTCCTTTGTTGAATCTTGGAAACTGATGATACAGAATCACAAAGAACTTTACAAATAACAAAAACATCAATTATAAGGAACACAACTAACTTTACTATTACAATAATAACCTTAAAGAAACACTCCCCTCTGTACTGGAAAGAGTGGTAATGGCTACTGGTCTTGAGAAACCTATTTTCTGGAAAAATTGTTTTCAGAGAAAGATTTTATAAAGTTCAACCAAAAGTAGTACTGGATAATCGGTCAGTGACTCCCAAATGTTTCCTTATAAGGAAACAACTAACTTTACTATTACCATAATTACCTTAAAGGAACCCCACTCTGTACTGGAAAGAATGATTAGACCTACTGAACTTAAGAAAACTATTTTCTCAGAAATCGTTTAAAGAAGATTTTATAAATTTCAACTGACAGAGACAGTAGCTGCTTAGTTAATGAATGCTGAATCTTTCCTTATAAGAAAATGGCTAATATTACTAACATTTCTTTAAATATTTCCTTAAAACTGTAAAAATGATAACAGCTACTAAGCATGAGAAACCTATTTTCCTGAAAAATTGTTTTTAAGAGAAAGATTTTATAAATTTCAACTGAAAGCAGGACTAAATGCTCAGTCAATGAATATGGCATGTTTCCTTGTAAGAAAATGGTTAATATTACTATTATCAACATTTCCATTAATATTTCATTAATACTATAAAAGCTATAACAGCTAAAACATCACTCAATAAGTTCCAAGTGTGACATATTGATGACACCACTAATAAGAAATATGTATGATTTTTATAAAGTACTAATCTTCAAATGGCACATGACAAAATTTGGGTCCAACTGGATAGTTAGTTAACAAATTACAGTTATTTAAGTAAAACTACTGTTGTAAATTTTCAAAACAATGGAAAAATCTGAATTCCATGTATTGATAAAGCATTGTTTTCAGATGGGAAAAATATTGTTCAGGCAAAGCAATGGCTTGATAAGCATTATTCAAACTCTCCTCCATCAAAAACAATAGTTAAGAGGTGGTATGCTGACTTTAAAGTGGTATGCTGACTTTAAATCCAGTCATACAGTTACGAATGATGCTGAATGCTCAGATTGCCAAAAATTGGCAGTTGTCCCAGAAAACACCAAAATATCTACAAACTCATTTTGGCCAGTTCTAAATTAAAGTTATGTGAGATAGCAGAGGAGTTGAACATATCAGAAGGCAGTGTATTCACCATTTTGCATAAACATTTGTAATGAGAAAGCTGTGTTCAAAGTGGGTGCCACGTTTGATCACAGTCGTTCAAAAACAACAACGCATTGACAATTCAAAGCATTGTTTTCAACTGTTTCAATGCATTAAGAAGGAGTTTTTGAAGAAATATGTGACAATGGAAGAAACATGGATCTACTCCTACACTTTGGAGTCAAATTGGCAGTGAACTGAGTGGACAGCAGCAGGTGAAAACCATCCAAAGCAACCAAAGATGCAAACATCAACAGGCAAGGTTTTAGCCTCCATATTTTTGGAGGTATTTTGTTCATTGATTACCTTGAGAAAGGAAGAACCATCAATAGAAAATTATATCTAGCATCATTAGTGTGTTTAAAGGAAAAAATCGCCAAAAAATGGCCACAAATGAAGAAGATAATGCACCGAGTCACAAGTTGATTGCAACGATGGCAAAACTATATGAATAGCTCTTTGAATTGCTTCCACATCCACCCTATTCTCCAGATCTGGCCCCTAGTGACTACTGGATCTTTGCATTCTCAAAAGAATGCTCCAGGGAAAAAAAGATTTGGTTCCATTGAAAAAGTGATGTTGGAAACTGAGGCATATTTTGAGGCCAAAGACAAATTATTCTATAAAAAAGGCATCGAATTGTTGGGGAAGTGTTGGAATCAGTTTATCACCCTAGAAGGAGACTGTTGATGAATAAAGTCAAATTTTGCTTAAAAGTTGTTGTTTTATTAATTAGGCCCAGGATTTATTGAGTCATGTGTTACTGGACTTGAAAAACCTACTGAAACCTACTGAATGCTCAATACAATGATAAAAGAATGTTTCCTTATCGGGAAATGGCTAATGTCATCATTACTATTAAGTAAAATGTAAGGAAGTAAACTTTCATTAATACTAGAAAGATGTATAACAGTTAGTCAAGTTAAGAAATGCATTTTCCTGAAAAACAATTTTAAGAGGAATGTGTTGTATAATTTTCAACCATTAGTAATACTGTTTAGTTAACGCCAGATAAGAAAATAGCTAATCTTACCAATACCATAGTTTTCTTCAACTTGTTCTATATACTCTGAGAAGGTTTACATTCTATTTATTTATTTACTGTCTTACATTTTCTAATTTTTCGAATTGGTCAGTCAATCAGTTTAGTGCCATATGTGATACATGCTTTGACAATCGTGTCTCATAAGAGACATAACTGACTGGGCAGATTTCCATTAGGTTGCCATTATTTTCTGCAATAGACTGGTTGTCAACCAAGTCTATAGAACCAAATCTTTTTTATTATTTAACCCATATCTGGTGGGAGTGGAGATGGATTAATACTTTTCCCAGGGGTATTTGCAAATAAGTGAATGCAATGAATTCAATTGGAGTTTAAACTCGGCTCTCCTATTTCTTGTTCTAAGCCAATACACATAACGCACATCAATTTTTACATTGTCAAAATATACAGCATTCTGCTTATGATATTGCTTAGTCTTCCCCTATGTGAATATGCTTTCAGGGCATTGATGATTGTGGCTCTTCACAATTTCCTGTCCTTTGTCGCTCTTAATAAACTTTGTCTTGTTGTCCTTTCTCATAAACCCTGTTCTGCTATTTTTCTTCATCTATGTGCCATGTTCTGCCAAGATGTTGCCAATAATAGCTCTCCAAAATTACCTGTCCTTCATAGCTTTTAATAAATTTCATCTTTTTTGTTAGCCCTTTTATAAAATATTCAAATAAAACATTTTTGGTCTGGGGGTAAAAAAGAAATTTCTGGAATATATAATGAAAGAGGTGATTGGAATAAAGATATCCTGGGTGGATTTTTCTCTGAAAAAATAATCATCCCATCCTATCTATTCAAAACACAACAGTCTTTTTTTTCTGCTTTTTCTTACTCAACTGTGGAAGTCGGCTCTTCCGACTACACATTATATTTCTACGTGCCATGTCCTTTCAGGTTGTGAACAATCATGACTCTCAAAAATTTCTGGTTTTTTCCCCTTAAATTTCAGTAGTAAAAGGGATATGTAATTCATATGCCAATCTGCGTGCCATATCCCTTCATGATATGGGAGATCATGACTCATCACACTTCCTATTCCTTTTGTCTTTTTGCTATCAAACCTAAACTAATTAGGTAAAAAGAAGGCTTAAAAATATAATTTACTAGCAGTATAGCCCGGCGTTTCTCAGGTGTTATGAAAGCTTTAAAACTAATCTATGGTCCTGGAGCTCAGAGTCTTTGGACGTTGGCACGAAAGACTAAAAAGCAATAGTTTGTTCCAGTTAAAGTGAAACCGTAGACTGAAAGAAAAATGAATGGATGTTAGTCAATTTTGATTTCCTGGTATCAATATCAAATAAGTTTTTTTCATCGTAAACTGAATTTTGTAGGCTAAATAAGTCCTCTGAATAAATGGTATCATGGCTGAGACTAAGAACTACAATTATCCCTACTTAGAGCCAAACCAGAAGCAAAAACTAAAATAAAAGGGCTGAAAAAATACAGACATACAGACAGATAAACAGACACACACACAAACATCTTGCCTTTTATATATATATTATCAATTTTCTGCACTATTATAAGAACTGCAACCTTGAAACTTTTGAATATCGTTTCTTATGTTTTTGTCTATGAATGTATCAAATTTGATTAAAATCGGACCACTCCTTCTATAACCCGATTTTTTCGATTATCGATTTTCGATATTTATCAGTGGTACCTCGACACAAAACCTAGCTAAGAACATTCACAGATACTTATAGTACAACTGTGTAAATTTTCAAGAAAATTGGTTCAGCCATTTCAGAGTCTATAGGTAACGGACACACACGCACACACAGACACACACACAGAGACAAAGTTCCATTTTTAAATAAGTTTACATATTTGTAGACATAACTGTTAGAAGAGTACCTAAGGAACAAGTGTGATTTGTGGTTTCTGTTTTCTATTAATGTTGGAAAGAAAATCTCCAGTAAATGTGTAGTCACTATGGCATTGCAAATGACAAAAATTTTAGAATTGATTTTACCACATGTCCCCAAGAAGGAATTCTGATTGACAACAGTTAGAATTCTAGATTTTTAATAGTTGTAAGTTCAAGGTTGATGTTTGCATGGTAAAGGGTTAGCTCTTTTTACTATCTCTTCCAAATTCTTATAATGATAAATCCTGGTAGAACTTGTAATGCTCTCAGGATTTCCTCACTGTAAAGGTTGAATAAATCTGGTGAAAAGACACATCCTTGTTTTATCCCTGTTTCTATTTTTGTATATTTACTGAATACATTTTCTTAATAATGTAGACAGTTTGCTTCTAGTATTAATTCTGGATGAGGCTTGAAATTTTTCTGGGTCTGGTTAATGACAACAATAATAATAATAACAATAATGAAATTATCCATAAAAAAGTAATCAAATTTTTTAATCCCGTAATTTTCAATAAAATCAAATCCTGTTATATTATAAATATTTAATAATGCAAAGATTTACTGAAATTTTATCTTCAAGAATTTATCATGATATTGGTTACAGTAAACATTAACTTTAAAAAATTGTAGAAAGTTTGATAGAAAACAAATGCAGAATTTTCCTTTCTTACTTTTATAGATTTTTCCTAAATGCATTTTTTGTTGCAATAATGGACTAATTATGTGACCAACAACAAGTTTTTGGAGTGGATGCAAACAAAAAAGAAACTTATACTTAACCTCAGGGAGAGAGAGCTGAGGTTTCTGGGACACATAATAGGGAAGGAGAGTTTGGAGAATTTAATGCTCATAGGATGGATAAAGGGAAAGAGAGAGAAAAGTGGCACAAGATAGATCTGATGAGCTTGTGTAGGTGGATGGCAAAGTTGGTTTTGGGAGAGATACCTAAAGTGTTGTGAGCAACCAGGGACAAAGACAAGTGGAAATCTATGATCGGCAACATCCTGAAGAAACACGGCACAAAAAGAAGACAAATCGAAAGTTAAGAGGATTCACCAGAATGATGTTCTTTGGATAACACACTATATGGTGCATGTAAAATGCAGTTTCATTGATTGTCTAATCTTGCATCCAATAGCCTCACCAACTGCTATACCTTTAAGTGACATTTGGAAACCCATAATGAATCTGTTTTTCCTGGTTGCTAAGCTTATCCAAAGAGTAAGTCTGTTGAAAGTTTGCCAGTCTGGAGTTTTGCCAATTATCAATGACATGTTGGATACATAATAATGACTTGAAGTTAAAGGATTTCTTTGCCTCATCAAGCGTTGTCTGTGATACATAAGTGCATTAGAATAACGTAAATTGGACAAAAATAAATTCTGTCTCTTTTAGTACAAAAAATTCTTCAATAAAGCTGCTGATATTATTATTATTATTATTATTATTATTAGAAAGAAGAGGAGGAGGTGGAAGAAGAAGGAGTTGGAGAAGTGGATGAATGAAGGAGCGGGGGAGGTGGAGGTGAAAGATGACAAAAATAAAGGAGTAGGTGGAAGAAGAATAGGAAGTAGGAGGAAAAGGAGGTAGAAGAAGAAAAAGAAAAAGAAGGAGGAGATGGAAAAGAAGAAAGAAGAATAAGTAGAAGGTGGAAGAAGAAGTTGGTTCCCTGTATTGATTTTTTCATATTGGAATCTATCTGCCAAATTTAAAAGTCTACTATTCATCTATGGATTAAATAGAGCTACCATATCTGACCTGATATTACTGCTAAATATCTCAAGATTCTTGACAAGGTTCAATGAATGCATTGTTAGTAGACCTGACCTGGTATCTCAAATTCTATCATCCAGCCATCTCTGTGATGTGGCTTCACTCTTTTCTCTAAATATTTTCACTTCTTCACTTGTTTTCTATAAATATTTTCATGGCAACTGTTCTGATGTGCTTTCCTCCTTGGTACCTCAACCTCATGAATTTACGTATACAACTAGATTGGCAACTAGGTCTCATCATTATATTGTTGAATTAGCAAGATGTAACTAACTTATATTTGAATAGTTTCTTTTCTTACACTTCTCACTTAGGGAACACTCTTCTGGTTTCTTGCTTTTCTGACAACTACAATCTTCAAAAATTTAAATGTAATGTCAATCATAATCTTTTGTCTTCTTGAAATATGTTTTTGTTGTACTTTCTCTTTGTTAAAAGCTTCTCATTCTCTTTCACTACAACTAACCCCCTTACATTTTAGTGGCCTTATTGCCTTGCTTGCGGTTAAAAAAAAAAAAGTAATAACAGTAGTTCTATATTGATAAATTAATCTGGTCGAAAGCAAATACTTTATTCAGGATTTTAGATTTGTTTATAAGTTCAGTCAGTTAAGTGCTATATATGATATACACTTTGGTGCTTATGTCTTGAAAGAAATATGGCTGATGGGGTAGAAGGTTTTTCTGCTGTAGATTACCATTACTTTCAATGGTAGACTGGTTGCCAACAAAGTCTAAGAACAATATGTTCTGCTATTTAGCCCAAAGCTGGATGAAGAAGTGATGAATTAATACCTTTCCCAAGAATATAAGTGAATGCAGTGAATTTGATTGGTATTCGAACTCAGCTCTCTGATTTCTTGCTCTGAGCTAATGTCTATTGCAGCAGCCTGACGTAAACAGCTGAGCATACCTCTTAAAGGTTAACATACTATTTCTGTCTTTTCATCGGTTGAATTAGTTGGACATCATCATGGTTGAGTGTCAAGAGGGTTGTTTTTTAAGTTTGAAAGTTGAGGCAGCCAAGGCGACTTTGGAATGATATCTAGATACATCAAACCATATTCAATCTGAGACTATCTGAAAGGACTGGGTTAGTTATCTGAGATGAAAAATTTTAATTGAACCTCACCTGTAAGGTTATGCACTGATTTTATGAAAACCTGCCAGTATATTGTACACATTTGGCTGCTATGCATGTACCTGGGATACTCTTATGGTAATTTACCCATGCACAGATGAACTATACCAACTATAAATAAGTCACCTCTCAGTTGTGTCTCTGTCTTTAAGCAGAGTGCATTTTGGTCGTATGTCTGTCCAAGGACACACATACAGCTAAAAAAAAATTAGATTGTGGAAGGCCAAACCTCAGAAGGCCATCGCCCCATATTTTATCTCTCCCTTGGGAGGGGGCTGAATTTATTGCCTGGTACTGAGGGAATTTGGGAGATTTTCTACGATATTGCAGATAAACCCACCTAAAAAACTGACCTTGTGTTGCATCTGTTGCATGGTGGGTGTAATAGTAGGTACTGAAGTCTATTCCAGTAGATAGCTCTGACTGCAAGACCAAACAGTCATACTGGTGACCTTCTTATACTGTATATGCTTTTTACTATTGTTCTTTGTTAATATATTTGTTAAACTCTATTCCTTCTTTGTGTGTTTATTTCTATCCCACAACAACTTGACAACGAGGACTCTTAAGGACCCTTGAGAACCACAAAAGGACTGCATAGAAATTGTCAATATTGGTTCAACATTGGATGCACAGAATTCTATTTTGGTAATCCAGAAAAGGAAACCGAATGAAAAAAAGTGTAACTTACACTAAACTTGAACGCAAGCTGCTAAACTATGACAATTCTTGTTTTCTTCGAGAGAAAAAAAAACAATTGTGATTCCTCGAGTGAGTGAGAAATTAGATTAAACTTTTTTTTTCACTTCAGTTAATTTTAATTTTGGTTTGCTAAAGTTTTTTTTTGTGTTTTTGATTATTATTATTCAAAGGAAAGAAAAGTCTTTCACTTTAATTTCATTGTATTTGATTTAATCTTAAAAAAGACATGGACAAACATGGACGAATTTAAATCAGCTATGCTCAATTTTTTTAAGTTCCAACTTGATCAATAAAACCAATAGCAAGAGAAGCAACTTGAGCAGCAAAAAAGAATAGAGCAACTTCAGCTGGATATACCTAAAGAGCAACTTGAAATTCAAAAGCAAGCTTAAAAAGAACATCTTGAATTAAAAAAACAAACAGTAATCAGACATTAAAAACTACTTCAAACTCAACAAGAGCAAAAAACTTGCTTGATCTGACAAATAGGGGACAAATTAGTAAAAAGCAAAATGCATTCTCACAAAACACAATGTGGAGTGCAATAGACATTTTTACATATTTTTCGGACAAAAAAATAACTATTTTAGAAGATTTGAGGATTTATATGCCACAGATTGCATAAATTGGTCAGATTCTAAGAAAGTTTGCCTTCTTTAAAAACTGGGTACCACAGAGCCCACTAAATTTGTGAACTATATTTTACCTCGTAGAACAAGCAAACTGAAATTCACTGAAGTGGTTAATCTTCTTACAGATCTTTTTAGTTCTAAAACTTCACTATTTCATAAGAGGTGGAAGTGTATGAATTTAACCAGAAAGGATAATGAAGATTGCACTACATTCGCGTCGGTCATGAACAACCATTGCGATAATTTCAAACTGTCAGAATTGAATGGGAATAATTTCAAGTGTCTGATATTTGTTCAGGGATTCTTTCAGCTAAAAATGCTGAAAGTAGTCAGAGAGTTCTGAGTAAATTAGAAAATGAGCCAAACCTTACTCTCCAACAAACAGTAGAAGACTGTCAGAGATTCATAGACGTATGCCAAGATTTGAAAAACATCAAGGAATTTGGCATAGCTCACATAAGAAAAGTATGCCAAAAGAAAAAACAATTAAATTTTCCCTCTAAATCAGACCAAATAAAAAAGAAACAAGACAACTTGCCCTCTAACCCATGTTCTGGTTCTGGGTCATAACATTGGTATAAAGACTGCCCTTATCGAAATAAAAGTGCCTAAATTGTAGCCATGTTGGGCATGAGAGCTGTTGAGCAAGAAAAAAGTAATAGCTGCATAAAAAAACACAAAATCAGATGAAAAAAAGGGTTAAACATTAGAAAATAGATACAAGTACAAATTCTAAATAAAAATATTAAACTACAGTTGGATTCTGGTTCAGATTTGACAATCATAAATTTACATACTTGGGAAAAGTTGGAAAAACCAGCCATACTAAGAACTAATAAAATTGTCAGGTCTGTGAAAGGGTAGAAAATCAAGTTTAAGAAAGAATTTATCACTAATGTCACTTTTCTAGGAATGACATTAAAACTAAAAATGTTCATTTTAAAGAATGCAAAAAATTTATTCAGCACCAACTGAATGAAGAAATTTAAACTGTTGGACATGCTAATTAATTCATTTTGCCAAAAACTTAAAAGCCTGACCACTGAGGCAAATAATCTAATAAAAGATTTAAAAAAAACTTTTACAGAAGTTTTCCTGGGAGCCTTGGTTAGTGTAATAAGATGATGGCAAAATTCAAGTTAAAAGATGACATCCAGCCAGTTTTTAAGAAAAAACAAAATGTGCCTTTTGCCTCTTTAACACAAATAAATGAAGAACTTGAACTAGAAAGAACCGGTGTCTTGTTAAAAATTGTGTACTGTCAATGGGTTTCCCTGACTGTCTATGTAAAGAAGAAGTCAAAGGAGATCCGGGTCAGCACCAATTCCTTGATGGGGTTTAATGTGGCCATCAAAGACTATCATTATTCTTTACCTAAACTGGAAGAAATTCTTGTGAAACTAAATGGAGAGAAATATTTTTTCAAAAATTGATCTCAGTGACGCATATCTTCAAATACCAGTGGAGGTAGAATGTTCTAAGTTACTCTGTATCAACACCCATCATGGGTTGTACAAGTTCGAATGTCTACCATTCAGGGTAAAGGTTGCGGTGGCAATTTTCCAACCAGTAATGAACACTATACTGAGTGACCTTGACTTTGCAGTTGCATATTTGGACCACATATTAATGATCAGTCAAAATGAGAAACAGCATAAGGAACAAGTTCATAAAGTCTTCTCAAGAAATTTGAATTTTTATGAAGAGGATTGGGACACATTATTGATAATGATGTCATAAGACCAGATCCAGAATGAGCTACAGCAGTCAAGGACAGCTTTCAAAATTTTCTCTACTTTACAAAGTTTCCTAGGATTGGCAAACAAATACCAGGTGTTTATAACAAATGTGCACAACTTACATGCTCCATTAAACAAACTTTGGTAAAAAGACAAGGACTGAGAGTGGACACCTGAATGACAAGAAGTATTCATCAAAATAAAGGAAGTCTTGAAGTTGGTCTTATTTCTTTCCCACTATAACCCAAGCCTGAACATTATAGTTGCCAACGACACCAGCTCATATGGCATTGGAGCATGTATTGTGCACAAGATGCCAGATGTATCTCACAAACCAATAGCTCATGTGTCGAGAGCACTTCTTCCTGCAGAAAAGAATTGCTCAGAAGTTGAGGAGTTATTAGGGATTATTTCTGCAGTAACAAAGTTTTACACTTTACATTGCAGACGTACAATAAACCATTACTAACCATCTTCGGTTCTGTCCAGATTAATCCCAAAACACAGAGAACCACTTGAAGATACTGTGATTGTGTCTCTTTAAACAGAAGGAGAATTTAAAACCACATTATGCAACACAGTAATGGAACTCCTTGTAACTCTTGAGCAAATCAAATGATGAGTTTATCAGGAAAATCAAAATCAAAATTTGTGAAAAGGACAGACTTCAGATATTTTCTCTCTATGCAATGAAGTACTGCTATATAGTGAGTGAGTCGTCATTCTCACAACACTACAAACAAGAATTCTGAAAGATTTCCATGCAAGCTACCCATGGATTATAAGGATTAAAAGCCTTATACACAATTATGTATACTGGCTGAACATGGATAAAAGAATATCAAAAACATCCTAAAATCCTGTAAAGGCTGTGCTTTAGCAGCTAAGGCACCTCCAATCAAATATAGTCCTTGGCCCAAAAAGGACCAACATCGGTCTTGAATTCATATAGATTTTGCAAGCACACTAGACAGATTCTACTATCTTATATTAGTAGACAGATTTTCTAAGTGGCCCAAAGATTTTAGATGTAGAAATCCCACCACAGAAGTGTCAATCAATTTTCTACACAAAGTGTTTGCTAGATTTGGAATAGTCAATTGTTTAGTGTCAGACAATGGGACACAATTTATTTCCAACAATTTTAAGAATTTTTGGAGGACCTTCCAGATCAATTATATTACAATCACCTCAAGGTCCAATGGACAGGCTGAGCGTTTCATTGACAAGCTGAAAAGCGCTCTGAAGAAAACTAGCGGCAAACCCACAGTAAAATCCCTACAATAAATCATTCAGGTGTATAGAATCACATCTATTGACAACACACCATCATCATTACCCCTAGCTGAGGTAATGTTTGCATGTAAAATCAGGTCTGTGTTTGACAAGCTACTTCCCAAACAAACAAAACCTGGACAAACAAACACAGTACCTACAAAATGTTATCAACTTGGAGAGAAAGTTTTTTTCTGGATGTTTCAAGATAATAAGTCTTTTTGGGAAAAAGGTACAATTGAGAAAAGAGTAGGAAATATGGTCTACATAATTAAAGCTCCCCAGTGATGTGGCTTTCCTCTGTTTTTTCTACAATTATTTTCATAGCAACTGCTATTTTTTCCAGTTATCTCGACCATATGTTACTAAATTGGCATTAAGTTCCCACCCTTTTACCATTAAAGTAGTTAAATGTAGCAGTCTCTTCTGCTCCAACAGTTTCTTTTTTTACACTTCTCATTTGTAGAACAAATTGCATTTAATGCATCCCTAATAGTTACAGTCTCCAAAAGTTTAAACACAACATCAATTTCTATCTTTTATCCACTTCATTCCCATCCATCTCTTATCATTTCTTCAACATTCCCTGTAATTTTTTTATTCTCTCATTGTAACCCCCTGCACACCAGTAGCATTTCTGCCTTGCTTGGGGGTGAAATGATTATGAAAAAAAAAAAAGCAGCTGAATGTAATAGAGAAAAAGTAATTAAGAAATCCTCTCGTGTCTAGTCAATTTCCTGTTGCATAAAAAATTGTCTTCATAAGAAGAAACCAGATTAAAAGAAAAGAAAAAAATTTTAGTCAAAACATCTCAACAATTCCTGAAATCTATAACTTTTAGATTTACACTTTTTCCTTTCCCTTTTCTTTGTGAACAAGTTGAATATTTTCTAAGACTAAATTTTCAGACCCTCAACTTCTCACAAATCTATTGCTTCCTTTTTAAATTTACTTTCTATTAAACTTATCTAAATATATGAAAGATCTCTTTTGACTAAATGTGGCAGTGTTTTTTCTCTTGTTTTCATTCAACAGTTTGATTTAATGTCTATTAATTGAGTTACATTAGCTCATCTTCTAACTCATCTGGTTGTAAGGTTGCAGTGTAACTAGCCACTGAACTCTCTCCTCATTATCTGGGTGAAAAACAAAAAGGTATTCCTTCATGTGTGACTTGAGCAGGTAAATCTGCTAAAGCCCAGCTCTCTTCAAATCCAGCCATAGCCAACGTTCTGCAACTTGCCTTTGTCACAGACATATAGTCACTGATTACTCCAGGGGAACCTCCTCCTAGTCTTTTGACTTTGATTAAAGAGACCCCCTGCTCAACAATTTTTGTAAAACAATTTCTGTAAAAAACCTTCAATAATTCCTTGAAAATAAAACTTTTTGATTTACATTTTATCTGCTTTCTAGACACAGGAAGATATCTAAATGACTTTGACTTTAGCTGTTTCTCTCTGCCCCTCTTGGTTTCAATAAGTTCTGCAAATGACAAATTTTTCAAGGCATCTTTTGTAATATGTTTCTGTGACCCAACAAAAATATGATTGACATCAAAAGCAGTGACCAACAAAAGTATGGTCAACATCAAAAGCAGAAAACACAAACAGTAAAAACACAAACAGTTGACATCAAACGCAACCAGCTTGAAATGCAAAATCCAGCAAAGATGAGTGATCAATGTACCTGGCCATAGATGATACAACTAAACAAAAACTCAAGAAGGCAAAAATTTCAGTTTATATAAGTTCAGGGATTTTCTGACTACATCCTCCTTCTCACAACTGTCACCAATGAAAAATGAAAATATAAGTTTATATTTTATATATATATGTTCTTGTTCATTGTTATATTTCAAGACAACTGTTATTGTTATTTGTTGAGATCCAGAACAGTGACATTATATAACACTTTCTTTATTATGCATTTCAGAAATTTAAACAGTTTCATATTCTAAGTATAAATGTCTTTTTTGTTTATCATTGAGAAAATATCAAAAAGGCCAGTGTCAGTAGCCTGGTCACCAGTGAATATCAGGGGTGTATGCATTTCTCTTGAAACAGTTTAATCATAGCAGAAACTGAGAGACCACTTTGTTGTAGTTATTAATTTCATAGGATTTTCTGATATGAAATGGCAGTTTTAAGTACTTGCAGGTGTGATTTTTCCTGCATGTTGTCTTTCATTTCTGCTCATCATTAACAACACAGACTAAAGGTTAAGTGCCCGGTTATCTGACCAAGCAAAATTATCTAGAAATAAGTAAGTGTAGATAATGTCAGGTCAAGTGTCACTGGTACTATGTAACTCAATAATAGTAGGGTCATTAGCAGTGCCGTGCTTAGCAATATTGCCCCCTTCCCGCAGAATGCAACTTGCGCCCCCCACCTACCCGAACATGCTAAACCCACAATAAATGGTACTTGAAACAAATTAATATACTCTCAGAACAGAGCGCAGATATTCCGTGATCACAAAAAAAAAACAAAAAAAAACGGAAAAAAATCGCTGAATTGGCGTTTTGAAACTATACATTACGAAAGTTTTCACAACTTTTAGCTACTTTTTATGAATGTTGAAACAGATATCTATAAGCTATTTCTCTCTCAAGTTCATTTTTTTTTAATTAAAAATGATTTGCGGCCTCTTCTTGTATGTCCAAATAGACATCTATGATTCGTCTCGCTCTCTCTCTTTATATATATATATATATATATATATATGTTATGGTTTATAAAATGGCAAGTGTTCTATAAATAGAAAAATGTAGACACACTGATGCCAAGAATTCAAAATTGGGCGGCAAAATAAGGAACCATTTCTCTTGGTAGGAGTAGGAGTAAGAGTAGGAGTAAGAAGTAGGAGTTAAGGACAGTAATTTTGTGTAGGAGATTTGAAAAGGGGAAGAGGCTAGTTAGTTGACCACTAGAGTCCAGAAGGGATATAGGCTCATTTACTACTAGCATCCCACAGTGAAGAGAATTTAGCTAGTCTGCTCCTGTATCCACACAAAGTTTAAAGGTTGTAACTTGATGCAAAAACCTAAAGTTTTATACCAAAAATAAACATCATTAATTCAAGTTTGTGTTACCTTCTAATTATACCAAAACGAAGCGACACAACAGTGGTGACCGTGACATACGAACAGAAAGCAACCTCATATACAAAATATATATATATATACAAATATAAAAGGATAAATGGAGCAGACAGGAGAGGAAACGACTCATCAAGTCAATATCAAAGCACTGGAATTCATGGAAACTGCTGTAAATGGATGGTTTACGATATTAGAAGCCCAGTTTCACTTGCGAAATGTGACAGTGTCAAAAACAAACTTTTATACAGTAATATCGTCGTTACCAGCCGAAGAAGTGGGTAAACTACCAAATGCTACCCTCGCATCACAAGGCTACGAGGAATTAAAACAAACTTTGATAGAAGCTCACGAACAAACAAAACTGGAGCTTCTAAAAAAATTAATGTCGGCTATGACTATTTCAGGACGACCGTTGACATATTTGCACGAAATGCTATCCGTAACTAAACGGATAGGTATTAACGACGACATTGTGAGACACAAATTCCTGCAGGCATTACCGTCAACAATAGCTCCAGTAATAGCCTCACAAAAAGATTTAAACCATACCCAACTTGGCTGGTTAGCAGATGAACTGATGCCATTATTGAATAACGATAAGGCATTTGTTGTTCAGCGACCCTTATCTACTAAGAATAACTCACAAATTATAAAGGAAAATACAGCCAAGACACTTCAGTGCCACGAAATGTCAGGCCGTATCGGGATAACCAACGGACAAAGATTTGCAGAGCACATATTTATTTCGCCAATGAAGCAAGAACATGTAAACCTTGGTGTAAATGGTCCAAAAAAGAACAATCTACAAATGTTGCCTAGTTCCCGACCAGCAACACCTATGGGAAGTGATTCTGAAAACTAATAGGGCAAACAAGTTCAGTCCCATGAGGTTCGCCGCTATTAGAAATTACCACAAAATTAGGGGCTACCAAATTAAAATTTATTGTAGATATTGGCGCAAGTATCTCAATATTACCAACTTCTGCAGTAACACCGACTCCCATATCACTATTCACTGCAAATGGGGAGAAAATAAAATGCTACGGACAAGCGAGTTTGGAAATTGGAATACCCAGTTTAAGGAGTTCTTTTACTTGGACATTCGTGATTGCTGGTATCACCAAACCACTCCTTGGACTGGATATCCTCAACAAGTATGGTCTAATAGTAGACCATACTTAGTTAAAAAAACTGGATGAATTTAATGGAAATTAAATTTGAAAAGGAAACAGTAGATTTGTGGAAAGATGAGTTCTGAAAATTTGGCCTTATGAAAAATATTCAACTCGTCCACAAGGAAAAACGAAAGGAAAAAATGTATATCTAAAAGTTGTAGATTCCACTTGTTGAGGTATTTTTACTAAAATTGTTTCCTTTTTTTTTTAATCTTATTTCTTCTTATGAAGATAGTTTTAATGCAACAGACACAGGAAGATTTTTTTAATGACTTCAAGTTGAGCTGTTATATGCAGCTGTTAGTCATACTATCATGTGAAAACTCACTAACCGTTTGATATATTATCCTTTTATTTATACCTAGCATGTGGATGTAATAGTAGATAAAAAACAAAACAAGTTAATATTTAACAGAAAAATACTTGGCTGAATTTTAATTTAATTTGAAGAGTATCAAAGTTCTAATAACTTAAATATATATGCTTAAAATTTGAAATTCTCAGACTAATAATTTGGTATATGTGTCATTTGTATAGTTTTCAGGCATTAATGTTAATTAAATTTCATTTCAATTTGTCATCCTTTCAGTAAAAATATTGTATCTTATTTCATTAACAATATTCCTTCGTTTTGTTTGAAACTAATTAACAGAATATATACTGACTATGCTTGTTTGTTTATTTAGCAACATATCAACTTTCTACAGGTCATTTAGTGTGTAAATTTAATTTTCTTAAGATCATTAGTAATTTCTTTTACAAAAATGTATTGCTGGTAAAATTTTTAGTATGAAAATGTTTTGCTGGCATTTTTACAACAAAATCTTTTTAATTAAAAATGATTTGCATCCTCTTTGGGGCCAGAAAGGTTCTATCAAAGATTTTATATATATATATATATATATATATATAAAGAGAGAGAGTGAGACAGATAGATAGATGTCTATTTGAACATAAAAGTATGATAATAATTTTTCAGTTAACCCTAATAATTATTTTATTAATTTTTTTTCATTACAATAGATATGCATAGGCTTGTGGCTTCCCAGGGCCTTACGGCCCCTAGGGAACTTGCACACTTTCGACAATTGGGGGTGGGGACCGAAGCACGGCCCTGCTCTCTGCCAAGCTATGTTATGCCTTTACTGCACTGAATGTATAACTATGAATAGAGTTTATCCCATTGTGCTAGATGGCTGTTGTCCCATGAAGGCTCATCCGCCATTTGACATGTTTTGTTTTTAATCCTGCCAAGTGTCTAGCCATCCACCCCAACAGAAAATGCTGGTATTTTTAGAATAAAATTGTTTATACACTCATCGTGTTTTTGTGTGCAAATATATATATATATATATATATATTTGTGAAATAATTCACAATATAAACATCAGAAAAAGTTTACAAAAGTCTCTATATAACAAACACTTGTAAATATATATATATATATGTGTGTGTGTGTGTGTGTGTGTGTGTGTGTGTGTGTGTGTGTGTGTGTTTACTTATATATAAAATGTTCATAAGGGACTTGTTATCTAAAAAAATATGAAGTTTGATATTTATCTTTTGTTGAGTTACATGAGCCAGAATATGTAAGTCTTTCTAGTTTGACTGTCTGGTAATAAAGAGGAAGATTGACTCTCTTGCCTAAGGATATCTCCTGTGGGCTTTGTCAGATCATGTGACTGTTTCCTATTCTTGTGAATATCTATTTTTAGTTTTTTGAAGGGTTAGTCAAAGAGAGATAATATTTTGTCTCTTGCAACAGTGTTTTGTCCCCAGTTTGGTGGTTAACTATTTGCCCATAGCTGAGACTCTTACAAGTGCTCGGGTCAGGGTTGGACCTTGATACAACAGCAATTAAGAGGTGGTTCCAATCAGAGGCCTTGCTGCCAGATGTAATTTATAATTATACTCTGGACAGAGAATATATTATAATAATATGTCTATGATAATTTGAATATGCTTAATTTCTTCAGTTTACTAAAATCATAAGTTATGCAGATTTAACAAGTTTTTCTTCATAAAGACTACAGATTAAAAAGTGAAACAGGAAATGAAAATTAACAAGAAAATTTGTATAAAAAATATAATGAAATGAAAATAGAAAACATCATGACAGAAAATAAATAATAGATCCCAGTTGTAAAAATTATGTTGCATATGTTTTCATTCTTGATATACAGAAATGGTTGCTTATCATGATTAACAAAACCAGCAAACCAAACTATTTATATAGCAAATGTTCAGACTATAATTGAGTAGTCTCAAACATGAAAAGCAAAATAGTTCTTCTCAAATATATTGTAGATTAGTAATCTCAAACACAAAAACGCACAAGAGTTCCACCCAAAAAGAGCGTAGATTAGTAGACTTAAACACAAGAACACACAAGAGTTCTTCCCAAAGAAAATATAGACCAGTAGTCTCAAACTTGAGAATGCAACAAGAGTTCTTCCTTAGAGGGCATATTTATATCTCCTCAAATCCTGTGGTCATTGTGAGTTTGTGTTAATTCAACAGCATAAAACAATATGGCTTCCACACAAAACTTTATTTTGCATATGAACGTCCATAAGATAAGTTTTTTTTTCAAACTACACAGACGAGCTTTATTTTTTTTGTTCTACATTAAGACCTTTACAGCTAGAACATTTCATGCCACTTCCACAGTGTCAAATCATCCTCATTTCCTCCATATTTTAAATATAAAGGGAAAGTTCTACTCAAACAACTAACTGCTACTTTGTGGAACAGACACTTGTGCAGATTCTTTTTTAAACACTACAATGACATACAGCCACATCATATTCAAACTCTGGTTCCCATACAATCACCAACGTTAAACAATGTCAAGGCTGGTTAGTACCTACATGGTGACTGCTTGGTAATATCAGGTGCTGTAAGCTTGGATATGTGGGTGGTGTAATGAATAATGGCTTTGAATTATAAATCAGAGAGGCAGGTCCCAAATCCAATTAGGTTTATTATATTTACGTATATTCAAATATGTTTGGGAAATGTTTAAATCCACCTCTTCTCTCCCAGCAATGGGTTAATTAGTAGAACTTGTGTCATTAAATAATTATTATCTAAAAAAAAAAAATCTTACAAACCATAAAAAATGAAACAATTGTTGAAGACCATACATTAAGACCAGCAATATTTTTGCAGGTCCTTGCAGGTATAAGTGAAAGTAAATATCAATGGTGCTGTAGTATAATAGGTAGTGGAATTCTAATTTTTCTGGATGAGAACAGGACCTATCATACAAGTGAGATGGGGGTAAGTACAGTTCACCATTTTGGGACTTTTCCTTTTTTTTGTTGAATTTGCACATAAAATGCCCAAGATCTCCTCTTTGGAAAATGTCAACACAAGCTCATGAACAAGTTTACCACACAGAAAAAACATTCATTCAATGAATGTGATTGACAACACAACATTTTTAACCTATTCAAATCAAATATCAATTTTTATCTATCCTCATTATCTTCATAATCTTCACTGCCTCATTCATCTCTAGTCCAAACACCCCTTTTATTAAATATTGAAATGAAATGCTTTGTCCTCGAAGTTCTGCAATCTAAATTAAGTGGGGGAAAGGAAATTTCTTGAATACTTATTAAAAGAGGTGATTGGAATTATAATGCTTCAGATGTGGATATTTTCAACCACAAAAATAATTGTTCTGGCTTATGTATTTGAAACTCAAAAGTACCAACAAAAAATTAATATATGAAACTACAGGACATAAAGTTGAGTATCAGTATTCTATTGTTATTAGCTAATAAACTAATCCCCCACTAAAAATATTGAAATGAAATGCTTTGCTCTAGAAGGTCCACAATCTAAGTCAAGAGGTTAAAGGAAATTTCTTGAATACTTATTAAAAAGGGTGATTGAAATAACAATGTCTCAGGCAGATATTTTCCACAAAAAAAATTGTCCTGGCTCATGTATTTGAAAATCAAATGTACCAAAACATTTAATACTAGCAGTATAGCCCAGCATTGCTCGGGTGTAATGAAAGCTTTAAAACTAATCCATGGTCCTGGAGCTCAGACTCTTTGGATGTTGGCATGAAAGACTAAAAAGCAATAGTTGTTTCCAGTTAAAGTGAAACTGGAAACAGAAAGAAAAATGAATGGATTAAGTCAAATTTTGATTTCCTGGTATTGATATCAAATAAGTTTTTTCGTCGTAAACTGAATTTTGAAGGCTAAATAAATCCTCTGAGTAAATGGTATCATGGCTGAGACTAAGAACTACAATTATACCTATTTAGAGCCAAACCAGAAGCAAAAACTAAAATAAAAGGGCTGAAAAAAATACAGACATACAGGCAGATAAACAGACACACACACAAACATCTTGCCTTATATATATATATATATATATATATATATATATTATCAATTTTCTGCACTATTGTAAGAACTGCAACCTTGAAACTTCTGAATATCATTTCTTATGTCTTTGTCTATGAGTGTATCAAATTTGATTTAAATCAGACCACTCCTTCTATAACCCGATTTTTTCGATTATCAATTTTCGATATTTATCGAGGGTACCTCAACACAAAACCTAGCTAAGAACACTTGCAGACGCTTATAGTACAACTGCGTAAATTTTCAAGAAAATTGGTTCAGCCATTTCAGAGTCTATAGGTAATGGACACACACACACACACACACACACACACACACACACACACACACAAACATACACACACACAGACAAAGTTCCATTTATAAATAAGTTTAGATAAGAATACTGGACATAAATTGGGGTATTGGTATTCTATTGTTATCAAGTAATAAACTGATCTTTGACCTGAATTACTGTATATTAATATAATTGGAAAATAAATTTAAAGACTCTCATGAAAACATTTTCATAAAAGTAAGAACATAAAATATACCGTCATTTTTATGGTATTTGTAAATTGTACTTGACTGTACTTTTGAGATGAGGTATTGTAAAAATTTACATTATTTACATTGTTCAAAATTTTGTTCTCATCTGTATTGCCATATTCACAATGTTTTGGCCATTGTATGCTCAAACCTTCTTCAGGTAATTGGAATTTTGAATGAAACTCTTTATTTTGATCACAGGTGTATATTGTGCTTGTTCCATGAGTCATGATGCTGCTAAAAGTCTTAATTATCTCTACTTTTTAAATCAACTCTTTAAGATTTGTTTACCACTACTGTAGACAGGTGTTGAATTCAGAACTCTTTAGATCAAGTCAATAAATCTAACCAATGCATTTATACACTAGTCCTCAAGTACAGTGAATAAAAATATTGGTTAGTTCATACAAACACTGAAATGTTGTGAATATGGCAACACAGATGAGGACAACAGTCTGAAGAATATAAGTGATGTAAATATGTGCAATTTAGTATTAATATATGATTCTACTGGGCAGAAAGTAAGAGATTGGTTTTGCAATGTTATTATGTAATAAACTGATGACCCAGAATTACTACATATTTGGAAAGATATATTTAAAGTCTCACATGTGAAAAAGCATCTAAGTTGTAAAAACTTAGCTAAATATGTCATCATTTTTATAACATATTGTATGTACTCTTGTATAAGCTGATATCATGTATAGTACAATCCCAGAATTTTTTTTGAATGAATTTTAACCCTTCCCAAAAAACCTTACCTGTTTGTAGTGCTACTAGTCATCAAAACGCATTTTCTAACCATTTCAAAAAATGATGTGTACAGAGTGCAACCCCAATTTTTCACCTAAAAATCTAATCATAATTGTATTGTATATAATGTAAATAAATAACATTAACATAAGATACTACTGGACATAAAGTGTGTGCTCAATTTGCAGTGGATATCAACTTAGAATAAGAAATCAGAGAGCCGAATTTGAATTTCAGTTGAATTTGTTTCATTCACAAGTACCCTTGGGAAATGTATTAATGCATTTCTTCTATCTCCAGCTATGGGTTAACTAACAGGAGAGATTGGCTTTTATAGCACCTGAAAGACAAAGAAGTTTGCACAGGGTTAAAACCACTACTGGTAAAAAAAAGCAAGTTACAAAAGTATCGATGACCCCCTTGTCAATGGTGTTGAGCCATCAATAGACTATGCTCTATTGGCAGTAATAAGAGGTTAGTGCTCCTAGTCACCAAAAATGCATGAGTTTCAACATCTTTAAAAAATTACCTGCATAAAATTCAATCCCCTATTATTTATGAAAAAACTGATCATAAATTACCCTATGCTTGAGTATATTGCAGTTAGAATGTTTTAAAAATAATAATGTCAAATAGAAAAAAAATAAATCTGTAATTTCTTTTCAGATAAATTCAACGCAATAAAGCCACTAAAATGAAAGAAGTTATTGTGATTGAAAGAATCTGAGAAAAAAATATAAAGAACAAAATAACAGGGTCCAAGATAAGAGATGATCATTATTGATATTTAAACCATTGAAGATCAAAGTTAACTTCAAAGCAAGATGCTAGAAAAGGATTGCACAAACAAGAAGTGCAAGAGAAGAAACATGCTTTCAGGTAAATTTGCAATGCTGACTTACATTGCATTGAATAAAGTCATATGTTCTAGTTGGTTGAATTGTGTATTGGTTAACCTTGGTTAACAAATCAAAACCTGCAAGCTGTAATAATTTAAATCCTTTACCTTGGCACTGATCTCCAAAACAAATCTAAAGAATATCTGATCTTTATGTAGATTTACCAGAATTTAATCCCAAATCATTTCTCTCATGTAACCATATATCATTGTGGAGAAGTCAATGGAAAAACCATTACCCTAACTTTACCAAAAACTGTAGAGAATGGATTGAAAAAAATCCATTAATCATCCCCCAAATCTGTGTAGAGAGCAATGGAAAACAATTTCATAGTTTTCCCAAAACTGTGGAGATTGCATTGGAAAACAATTCTAACTTTTCCAGAAACTGAAGATTGCAGTGGAAAATCATTTTAATAAGTTGCCAAGAAATGGTCATAACAAACTGTTGAATGTATGGAATTTAAAAGGATGTGTCTTTCATGTATATTGTGGATAAGTATGTGTTCATATATAATAAACAAAGAAACCAACAAAAGCTTTGGTTTCTACAGACCATTAATATGTATTTGTTTTATATATAAATTGTTATGAAACAAAGTTCTTAATGACTTTTGGGTAAGTCTGTTTTATTTTTGATCAAGGTCCAGAAGTAAAGGGTAAGTATAAGCATTATATTAATGGTCAACCTAAAGTCAGCCTTGCACAGAGTTGGAGCAACCAAAAGAAAGTTTGTACTTACTTTATTGTTTAAAGGTTTAAACATGGTTATAGCTATGATATGTCCATTTTGTTTTTGGTCCAGAATTTGGGACAAGTAATAAGACTTGTTTTAATGACCGAGCTCAAGTCAGCTTTGCACCATGATCAAAGAAAAGGTTGATTTACTTCCAAAGTGGAGGTTTTGGGATACACATGTGAATGCCACATATTGGAATGAAGAGATTTCAGTTCAGTGGACTGGGTAAAACAAACATTTGACACTAGGATAGTAAATACCACTTGGTGCAACATCTTGGAACAAGTAGAAGAAAGAGAATGAAAGAAGAAATATTTACATTTTTATAGACTTAACCAGTGCCATCTAACAGCATTTGACAAGGCCAAGTAGAGTAATCATTGTTAATCCTCACATATTGTTTATCTTGGATATTCTTTTACCTTAAGAGAGTCGGGCTTGGAAATGCTGAGCAACCATTATTCATGCTGAGGAAACCATGTACCAAATATGTGAATAATAACAAATATCTAAAAACAATGGCAACAAAAAGGACATTTAAGAAGAGCACAAACACATGAAAAACTAAGTAGTTTAAAGAAAGTATTTTCTTTCCATCATGTGTCTAAGTTACTTTAATTTAAATTTAGAGTCATATTTCTACTTCCTTTACTTATAGCATCATGGGAAAATATATTTCTTTTTTTTATTATTCAGTATCATTATTTTAGTATTTGTCTATATTTCTGAGATGAGCTAGTATTTACAGTATTTACATTTTTCAGACTATTGTCCTCATCTTTGTTGCTATTTTTACGACATGTTGGCAGTTGTATGCTCCGGCCTTCTTCAGGTGCTAGGAATTTTAAACTCTATTTCTTGTGTTGGTTAGTTCCTGACTTACCTTTCAGAGTTGTGAGTTCAATACCAGGCTACAGCAGTGGTGAACAAGTAACTTGCATGTTATAGTGAGATAACTCATGACTTCTAATCGAGGCTTAATGCAAGGAATAGAGTTTATATACCCCAATGATTGTAATAAAGGGTTTGGTTCAAAATTGCTAGCACCTGAAGAAGGCTAGAGCACATAATGGCCAAAATGTCATGCAAATGGCAACAAAGATGAGGACAATAGTCCGAATAATGTAAATCATTATTTTATTTATTGATTTTATTTAATATTTCTACAAATGCAATGATTGCTAATGCTTATGAAAGAATATAACATTAATATTGCTCTGATGATAATTGTTTATTTTTAACGCTAGAGATCAAATGCATATGTTTTTGCTATGAATATGATATAACCATGATTAAATATTACATGACTACAACAAACACACAATATGATCATGGCTAAAATATGATATTATCATGACTAAAACATGATATAACTATGACTAAAATATGATATTACCATGACTAAAACATAACTTGATAACTAAAACATGATATAACCATGATGAAAATATGTTATGACCATGATGAAAACATGATATGACCATGACTAAAACATATCTTGATGACTAAAACATATCTTAATGACTAAAACATAATATGACCATGGTTAAAACAAGATATGACCACAACTAAAATATGATATGACTATGTCTAAAACAAAATATGACCATGATTAAAACATAATATGAACATAGCTAAAACATGATATGACTTCCACAAAAACATGTCACCAACTAAAACATGATATGTCCATGACTAAAATATAATATGAACATGACTAAATAAGATATGACCACAAGTAAAATATAATATGATCATGGCCAAAACAGGATATGACCTCTGCAAACACATATGTCCAAATCTAAAACATTACTAAAATATGATATTACCATGATTAAAATATAATATGACCATGACTAAAACATGATATGATGATGCTTAAAGCATGGAATGACCAAAACTAAAACATTATATGACCATGACTAAAACAAGATGTGACAATCATGAAAAGATATATCCACAGCTAAAATCTGATATGACCATGGCTAAAACATGATATAAACAAAATTAAGACATGATATGACACCAACTAAAACATGATATGACTATGACTAGAAGTGTTATAATTTTTATTTCACTATGCTGTAGTGTCTCAGGTTAGGGTTATTAAAGAAAAAGATGCTTATAATTTCTCTTAACATGTTACATTTCACCTTTCTTGGCCTGACAATTAAGTCTGACACTATAAGCAGATTGAGTCTCTGGAAAATTTTCAGGTTGACTGAGTCAGAATTGACATTGACCCTCTTAAGCCCCTTCACAATTACAAAGCAGCATGCATCCAGTGTTGTATTGTGCTCCCCACACACTGAAAACAGAATCAGAAGCAGAATGCAACTTGTTCAATAGGATTTGGAACAAACTTTAGAGATGGACAAATATGAAAAATGTGTGTGTCTGCAAATATTCAAGTCACAAATTGCTTAAACAAAAACAACTAAAAAATCACATTGTCTATAAAAAGATGGTGAAAAACATCTGTTTGCAAACAATACATTGACTCTTATAATTCTATCTATTGTGATACATGAAATTATTGCAACAAGAGGAAAAAATAAAACAATAATTTTCGTTTCATTTTAATATTTTTGCAGAGATGTAAAATTATATAAGAACATTAAAAGCAGATAGGTCCTGAGTATGACGATAAATTGTATCCAGCAGCAAGGCCTCTCATTGGGAGGTTGTGAGGAGCATGGAACCACCTCTTAATTGCTGTTGTTTCCAGGTCCATCCTGACCCGGAGTGGTAGTACCTGTTAGAGTCCCAGCTATGGACAAATATTTAACCCCCAAAATAGGGTCAAAACACTATGAAAGTTTAAAAATAGACTTTTATAGTGGAAATTCCAGCAATACTTTTTGGCTTTCTTTGCCAGTAATACATTTTTGAAGGAAAAAATATTACCAGCAATATATTTTTTGAAAACCAATTCTTAATTGCAGTTGTTTCTTGGCCCACTCTGACCTGGGGTGGTAGCTCTTGTTAAGGTCCCAGCTATGGAAAAATAGTTAACCCCCAAAGTGAAGTCACAACACTATGAAAATATAAAAATAAACTTTTCTAGTAAAAATTCCACCAATACATTTTTGAAGAAAAAAAATATTGCTAGCAGTACATTTTTGAAGGAACAACTGATTGCAATGTCTTTTGTGCTCCCATTTTTTTTCCTTTTATCAATTTGTAACGTTACTATACCATCTTTCCATACTTCTCTTCAATTTGTATATATCCTGAAAAACACTTTCACCAATTTTGACCAATTCTGCTGGTGACATGGCTGATGGTGTATTGAGATTTGCCATTATCTAGTATACTCTCAAGAATTTTTGTAGTGCTTCTTTGCTCAGATTTTATTACTTGCAAAAACACTCTTTAAAGGATCTGGAAAACCTTCAGCTTTTCCATTTGACTTTGGGCGATATTGTGGGGTAGTAATATGTTCAATCGAGAACATTTTACAAAAATCTTCATAAGAAGTGAATTGTGTACCATTATCTAAACTATAGCATTCTAAATGCTATACCTTGCAAACAGTTTGTGTAAAAAATTGCTGTAACAGTAGAAGTTTGTTTTTGCATTTACAAATTTCAGGCCTCTTGGTAAAGCTGATCACTACAACAAGATAATGTGATTCGTTTACTGAACCTGTGAAATCTAGGTATAGTCTAACCACAGAGAATCTGTCTTCGGTCAAAAGGTTGTAATTTTATCATAGGTAATTTTGCTGCCAGAGCATAACCTCTGCAAATCTTTACTACATTTTTAATGTTGTGATCAATTTCGGTCTCATATACATAGTTTTTTAAAAGAGATTTCATACTTGAAATTCCCAGATTATCACTATGAAATTCATTTAAAATCCACTTTTGTAATATACTTAGTATTTCTACTCTTTGGGCAAACATCAGTACTGTATCACATAGCAAGTAAGCATTCAAGCCTAGATTACATCCTAAGATTGTCTTTCTTCCTTTCTTTTAGTTGTTTTTTTTTTTTTGGCAGACTACGTTTAATTTAGTTGTTTTTCATTTTTTTTTTTACTTTTATCAGCGTAGTCCTATCGATTACCCCCTTATCTTTACGATTGACAAAAAAATTTTGAAAAATTTCAATATGTTAACATTTTCTGGGGGGATCAGTTTCTCGTACAATGTTATAGTAAATCAAGCCTCCATTTTGAAATCAGTCACAGGCACAACATTACCGTCACCTGTAAATTTGTTCATTATCAAATTTTTTTTACTTTTTCAGTGCAGTATTATCTTTTACACCTTAAGCTTTATGAATGACAAAAAAATTTGCAAAAATTTCAATATTTAAACAATCTTATAGAAGGAACCAGTTTCTTATACAACCTTATAGTTGATTGAAAATGGAGGATCGATTTACTTTAATGTTGCATGAGAAACTGACCCCCAACAAATTTGTTTAAATATTTGAATTTTTCAAAATTTTTTTTGATAATCGGAAAGTTTAAGCAAAAATCAATAGAACTTCACCGAAAAAAGTAAAAAAAAAAAAAGAAAAACAATGAAACTAACATAAACAAAGCAACCCCAACTACTCTAACATTGTATGAGAAATTGACCCCACTACAAATCTGTTTAAATATTGTAATTTTTCAAAATTTTTTTTAATAATTGAAACGTTTAAGTAACACTTGATAGGACTGCACTGAAAAAAAGTAAAAAAATGAAAAACAACAAAATTAAACATGGTGGTAGTCAACTTCAGGTCCGCCTTTTTTTTTTTTTTTCCACAATAAACACAGTTTTTATTGCTTTTACTTTTATTTATTCCAGGGTAACTATTAATTCGTGTACTACATTGTAGAATATATTTTTAATTTCTATCTCACTTTTTAATGCTGCAAAACTATGTCCTCAAACAGTTCAGTATTTCTTGTTATCAATTTTGACAACTCATTCCCTTGTCCTAATTTTGGGGATGGTTGATATTTCATCTTAAAATCATAATTTGATAAGATGGTACACCAACATTGTAATCTATTTGCTGTATGTCTAGGAATTCCTTTTTTCAAACCATAAATTGGTAATAGAGTTCTGTGGTCTGTCTGCATCTGAAAACTGCAAACATTATTTCTAATGCTTCTTTTTTGATTTGTAGACGTGGAGATCCATGATCGCCTACGTCCTGAAGGGACAGGGCACATAGAAGAAGAAGAAGTGTTTCTGCTAGTAGTAACAAATGTGAAGCAAGTTGTTGTTGTCTATCTACCACCTGAAATAATATTTCTTCCATGTTTGAAGAAAATGTTTTTTATTTGTTTTTGTTCCTTTTTACACAAACCAAAAAGAAAAAAATAAATGATTGTCATTTAAAATTCTAATCATCACTGTTATAATATGTACTGAAAGAATAAGTATTTTTCTACTTGTTATAACTCACATGAGTTTCAATTCCTTGTTGACACTGTTATAATGCATTTTAGTGGCTATAACATTAAGTCATGTTTAAGCTACTCACTGTGCTGTCTGTTAGAAATATTCTTGCCTGAAATTGAATGACTTTTGACTTACATAGAATTCCTTATTTAAGGCCTCTTGCCTAGATCATGGGGTGTATTATTTACTCTTGCCTAGAGGTTTATTATTTCCTCTTCAACAGGTAGCACATCTCCACTCTCTATGCCACTGTTGTTGTCCAAGAGAAAGGCAGAGGCCAAAGCAGCTTGGCATCAGCGTCTTTGAAGAAATTGTCAAAACAAAATTGACACTGGATTGGCTTAAAGACTGCATATCTGAATTTAGAGTTTTCCTTCTTCTAGTTTTGTTAACCATCGCTGTGTTACTATTTATCCATAGTTGGTGGTTTTGGATTCAGAGATTTTACTTCTCCTAAACTGGTTGCCACTCAAGGCTATGAACCACACACACACACACACACACACACACATACACATATGTGTGTATATATATGTGTATATATATATAAATATATGAAATAAGAATACCATAGAACAAATATCATACATATATATCACTCATTCAGTAATGAATTAGAGCACTCTGGCTATTGGGCATGTATGATGATAACATACATGCTAAAATGTCTGCCTTCTTCTACCGAGCGCCCATAGCCCAGCGGTATACATGCCAACTGACGCCAATTCAGTCGGGTTTCAATCCTGGGTTAAAAGCACTCGGAGTCTAACCGTACTGATGAGCTGTGATACAGCGAAACAGATGTGTCTGTGGATGACTATATATATATATAGTGCTGTGCAAAAGTACTATTTTATCTTTTATGAAGTATATTGACAGAAAATAAACAATTTAATTTAAGTAATTTTATTTGATTTATTCAACAAATGCTTTAACAAGAAAAAATACTTGTTACAAAATAAATTTAATATATAGTATAATAGCATTTTGATTTGGTCACAATCTTCATTCTGTCAAGCATTGACATCACAAGCTTCTTCAATGTATCTAATGGTATTTCCTGCCAAGCAGCTTGTATTTGTTCCCAAAGTGTGCCTTGCAATGTATCATTAGATTTATCAATTTGAGAGATGAGGATAAGAAAAATGTCAGTCACATCCAAGGATAATAGAATAATGAGTTTTTTTTTTTGTTTTTTTTTAATCATATCACCCCAAGCAAGGCGGTAATGCCACTGAAGCACAGGGGGCTACGTAAGAGTGAAAAGATTGAAAAAGAGAAAGCCGGGAACCACATCCTAAACAGGGAACAAGGGATGAGCCTCTACACCTGTTCAATAGACATGGGTGGAGTGTGAACTGGGCGATAGTTTAGTCTATCTACTCCAATTGAGGAAAAAAAATGAAAGAAAAGAGTGAAAAGATGGGAAAAGAGAAAGCCGGAAACCACATCCTAAACAGGGAACAAGGGATGAGCCTCTACACGTGTTCAATAGATGTGGGTGGAGTGTGAACTGGGCAATAGTTTAGTCTATCTACTCCAATTGAAGAGAGGAAAAAAGAAAAATAAGAGCGTGAAAAGAATGGAGAAGAGAAAGCCGGAAACAACATCCTAAACAGGGACAAGGGATGAGCCACTTCACCTGTTCAATAGTCATGGGTGGAGTGTTAACCGGGAGATAGTTAAGTCTATCTGTTTCGAAAAAAAAAAAAGAAAGAAAAATGTTCAGAATGGTGAGTTAACTAAGTTTTAACTTAGTTAAAGTTCAATCAAAGAAATAGAAAAAAAGGACAGCAAAAATAAAAAATAAAAAATAAAAAACTTAAAATTAAGCATAAATAAATACAAAATCATGACTTACTAAAATTTCAAAAAGTCTAACCAATGCCTACACACATGCTTATGGCCAGTTGACAAAGAAAGAAAGTTATTTTATCTAATGGCCAGCAGAGGAATGGATTTGTGGGTAGGTTAGTAATTCAACTAGCTAAAAAGAAAAAGAAAAAATACACAGGAACAAGGAATTTAACAGGACTTAAGTCCAATCAAAGAAGTAGAAAGAAGGACAGCAAAAATAAAAAATAAAAAATAAAAAATAAAAATCTTAACTTCTTTTAATACATTTCTTTTACACCTAGTTTTAAATAATCAATATTTATTAGCAATTTACTTAGCTTTTCACCCTGTATTTGAATTTCAGTGGGGGTTTTTAGGAAAATCACTCCTGTCCTAATACTTTTGCACCCTATCAGTAGTGTGCAAAAGTGTTAAGACACCCCATAATATATTTTTCATAATACACACACACACACACACACACACACACACACACATATATATATATATATATATATATATATTAATCAATAAATATACATCTTATCCTACGTATATGTCACGATTTGAAGTTTCACTCAACTAATCAGGTGCAAATTTCAAACAGTTTGAAATATGCACCTGATCATTGCATAAGGCATGAAACTTTGAGTTGTGCCATAAACATAAAATATGTATATTTATTAATATGTATATATATATATATATATATAATACAGCTCTGTTAATACATTGAGCACTGTCCTATTAACACCTAAATAATAATACTGTACATATGTGCACCCTCATATGCATATTTATTAATTTACATCACTATATATATATATATATAGGTATAGATGTCCAGTCAGTAAGTGGCAAGGATAATCCAACATAATCAACTTAATATAGAATGTTAAGTGCTATATCTATATAGAGAGCTCAATGGATGTTATCCAGAACAATAGTTTTCCTTTATAAATATATATATATATGTGCACCCTCATATGTATATTTATTACTTTATGTCACTGTATATGTATATATATATATATATAAAAAGAGCAAGAAAAAGTGACAAAGAGAGAGAGAAAGCTTATTACACATCTTACTTCAGTTCAATTTTGAATTGATTTTTTTTCTTTTTTCAATCAGTTTTTACAGCAACTTTCATTTTCTCAAACCCAAGTTTTAATCTGAAGCACCATTGTGTTATGAAATTAGAAATAAAGAAATTTACCTTCAGTGACAAAACGAACAACCACAGGTTTCTCACTTCCAGCAACAAATCCAAATCCTCTTTGCGGATCTCTCGACAAAGTAACATCTCGCGGCCTTGGAGGCTCCACATAATCCAGCTCTTCTCGAGGGTCTGCTCTTGTTGTGTATCTTTCAATATGGCTAAAAGAGAAATGAGAAAAAGAAAAGAAATACTTCATTAATTCTATAAGGTTTATTAGGCATTTATTTGTTAAAAAATTTCAATTAAATTAAAAAATTACAATTAGAACAATAAAAATCTACTTGACTGTTACCTGGATCGACAGGCACCAGATGAAGACCAGAGGGCACAAACATTATAATATCAATGAAGATAAGAACAATAGTCTGAAATTAAATCATGTAAATAACTAGATATCCCTATACAAGGTCAGCAGAATCAGAACATTCTACTCCCATAGATTAAATAAAGCGTTCAGTTTGAAATTCCTTGAATTTTACCTGGATTGATAAGTCCCTGATGAACACCTGAGAGCGCAATGACTAAATTATTGTGATAAGAACAAAGCTGAGGACAATAGTTCAAGTTTAAATAATAACTCATCATCCATGAAAAATTAGACAAAAATTAATTTAATAATCATTTAATAATAATCTTTATTATATTGTGAAGTTTTTTTAATTTTTCAAGATTTTATTTTATTTATTAGTTCACCAAACTTATTGTTAGATAATAATATTGTTAGATATTTTTGTATTTGCTCACATCTTGTTTCTTTAGCAGCACCATGACATTTGGTTTACAGTGGTCTTCCAGTATTTTACCATTGTTTTATATTTCATTGGTTGCATTGTGAACATTTTCATACTTTTTATCATTTTAATATGTCCATATCATGGTTGATTTTCAGGTGATATTCCACCACATTTGTAAGACAAATACAAGACATGCACCTGTGTTTTTATCTAGGGCTTCATTCTTGAAAGTTTCTTGAAGACTTAGAACAGTTTCAGCTGCAGTTTACTCATGAAAGAAAATAAAATTGTTCTTTTGTTACAATATCATGAAAATAACCAAATGTGCTGGTTAACATCAGAAAACGAAGACACAGGAAAAATAAATTAGCCAGTCTAGAACCATATTAGGCTGTTCTCTGAATTATGTTTTTACACATGGTACCCAGCATCACGTGGATGTGCATTGTGGTGCATTGGATATCGGCTTGGAATGAGAAATCAGGGAGCCGAGTTCGAATTCCAGCCGAATTCATTGTATTCACTTACGTGCAAATACCCTTGGGAAAAGTATTAATCCATCTCTTCCTTCCAGTTATGGGTTAAATAACAGGACAGATTGAGTTCTATAGCCTTGGTCGGCAACCAGTCTACCACAGAAAGCAATGGCAACCTACTTCGGGATAATCTTCTGCCCAGTCAGTCATGTCTCTTTCGAGACATGATCGCTCAAGCGTGTATCACGTATGGCACTTAACTGACTGACCCAGCATTACAATGCCAACATTTTATTCAGAAACTCAATTCTCATACAATAGGATTGGTATTAATCAACCTTCAGGACATGAGCAATCATGGATCGCCACAACTTTGAGAAGACAAGCTTGTTATATGGAAAGTAATTATTTAGTAAAGTGTGAATTTGTAGTCATATTACTAATGCCTGTAATATAGTTTCTCAATGACTGACTGAGGACATAAGTTAACATTTCTGCCTTCTTATTCAAAAACATCTTTAAACTTAGTTTAAATTAAGATGGAAGAAATACTAGTCAAAAATGAATAAAAATTAATAAGAAACTGAGAGAACTTAAAACGATTACATCTTATTAGTACTTGGCAAGACAGAAAAGATGAAAGAAATACTAGTCAAAATAATAATTAATTGACAATACTTGATCTCGAAAATTCAAACAACTTAATACTATTACAACTTAATATTTCTTCTATTTGTCATGTCCCTCTAGGACGTGTGTGATCATGTCTCTCCACATCTTCATATCCTTTGTAGCACTTAACAATATTTATCCCATTACCATTCCCCCCCTCTCTTTGTTCTACCTTCCATGAACACAAGCTATATTTACCACTGTTTCTTCCAACTTTGATATGTCTTGTGAGTTTCCAAGATTTTCCCAGCTTTTTTCTCATTATGTGTCCTGAAAATTTCACCACCCTCATTTTGTTACCCTAAGTGTTCTAACAGGAGATGGAAAGTGCGACACGGAGATCCGAAGGCGAATTGGCATGGCAAAGGATGCGTTCCAGAAGATGAGCAAAATACTAACACACAGGAAAATCTCAATAGAAATGAAGAAAAGAGTTCTAGACTGCTACGTGATGTCAGTTCTTCAATACGGCTGTGAATGCTGGACAATATCATCGAAAATGAGGACAAAACTGGAAGCGGCCAAAATGTGGTTCTACAGAAGGATGCTATGGATATCGTGGACTGAGCATACAAGCAACGACGAGGTGTTAGAAAGAATGGCAACAAAAAGGAAATTGATGCTGAGCATCAGGAAGAGACAACTGAAGTTCCTGGGACATGCAATGAGGAAGGAGAGCCTGGAGAACCAGATACTGACTGGTCAGATAGAAGGAAGGAGAGACAGAGGAAGGCAGCGGATAACATATTTGCAGGGACTGATCAGGTGGATGACGGAACGGGGGTTGCCAGGAGCAACAGGAGCAAACATACTAAGAGCCACAAGGGATAGGGTGACATGGAGAGCCATGAACGCTTACGTCCTGAAGGGACAGAGCACATAGAAGAAGAAGAAGTATTAATCAGTCAGTCAGTCAGTCATGTGCCATACACGATAAATGCTTGGGAGATCATATCTCAAAAAAAACATGACTGACTAGGCAGAAGATTATCCTGCAGTAGGTTTCCATTGCTTTCTGCAATAGACTGGTTGTCAGCCAAGGCTATAGAACCAAATCTATTATTTAACCCATAACTGGAGGGAAGAGATGGATTAATAACTTTCCTGAGGGTATTTGCATGGAAGTGAAAGCAAGGAATTTAACTGGAAGTTCGAACTCAGCTCCCTGATTTCTCGTTCTGAGTCAATATCTACTGCACCACAACGCACGTCTAGTATTAATCAAAGCTTCTCAAAAGTTTCTGGATAAACTTCTTTTCACATGAGTCATAAGTTATATTTATCTTTATTAAAACATTGATAAAATCTTGTATTGAAGGTTCTAAGATTTAAAAACATATATTTAATTTGTACTCCCACATATATAAATAAATTTTTATTTTGAATAATCAATTAGGGGTACAAAACTTTTTATTTTGACTTTAAAAACAAACATTTTAAAGTATATATTAATTATTTAATTTATTTGTTTGAACATTATTTTTAATCAATACTCATATTTGCGTAGATATTCTGTTTTTAATCAAACTATATTGATATATTTATTTCTACAGGCCTGATGATTTACAATAAATTTGTTATGAAAATGTGTGTTATTTGGCAGGATTCAAACTTGTGACCTCTAACAACATAGGGAAAGCGACCAATGGATCTGGTGTCTCTTAGGCCGCTTAACCATGAATGATTCTACAATCTAATCAAAGTTAAATCAAGCCTTATATAACACAATTTAAAATTCTATAAATAAATTAAGCATATCAGTTGTTAAAACTATTTGGGACATTTCGTAACATTGTCTGTTTACATTTGTTGACATTATGATACATTTTAAAGCAGAGATGGTTATTTATGTAGAATCAAAACTTGTGTTATATAAGGCTTGATTTAGCTTCAATTAGACTGTAGAATCATTCATGATCAATTTTTTTTTTAATCATTTCACCCTAAGCAAGGCATTCCACTGCCACTATTGCACTTGGGGTTACATAGGGGAAAGTGATGAGAAAGAGTGGTTAGATATAGAAAATGTCAGAAGGAGGGTGATAGACGGGTAAGGATACCAAGTATGAGGGTTGGGTAGATGGGAAAAGTGTTTGAAAGAATGGATGCAAGTTAGTGTGTTAGGATGTGTCAATTGACCTTACATTTAAATTACTGGAGATTGTAGATGTCGGGGAAGCAAATATATCGAAGGGAATTCCACAGGAGGGAAGTGTGAGAAAAGAAGCTGTTGGAATAGAAATTGCGGTTACATTTTATTGGTTTCACTGTAAAAGGGTGGGACCTAAGAAACACCAGATTAATTGACGGCTTCCCTTATGGTGATAGAGAATGCATGTTCAAATTCTTACAAATGACACACATTTATTTAACAAAATTTATCGTAAATAATCATGCCAGTAGAAATAAATATATTAATATCAGTTAGTCAGTTAAGTACCATACGTGATACACGCTTGGGCAATCATGTCTTGAAAGAGACATGACTGACTGGGCAGAAGATTATCCTGTAGTAGGTTGCCATTATTTTCTGTGGTAGACTGATTGCCTGCCAAGGCTATAGAACCCAATCTGTCCTGTTACTTAACCTATAACCGGATGGAAGAGATGGATTAATACCTTTCCAAAGGGTGTTTGACCATAAGTACATGCAAGGAATTCAACTGGAATTTTAACTCGGCTCCCTGATTTCTCATTCCAAACGAATATCCACTGCACCACAACACACATCCATATAAATATACTGTTTGATTAAAAACAGAATATCTACTCAAATACAAGTATCAATTAAAAATAATGTTCAAACAAATAAATTAAATATGTGAGTAATTAAAACAATTTTGTTAATCTTCAGGATTTTCTGTAATGTATATTAATATCTAAACTTGTTTATAAATGGAACTTTGTCTGTGTGTGTGTGTGTGTGTGTGTGTGTGTGTGTGTGTGTGTGTGTGTATGCCCGCTACATATAAACTTCGAAATGGCTGAACCGATTTTCTTGAAAATTTACACAGTTGTACTATAAGCATCTGCGAGTGTTCTTAGATAGGTTTTGTGTCGAGGTACCCCTGATAAATATCAAAAATCAATAATCGAAAAAAATCAGGTTATAGAAGGAGTGGTCCGATTTTAATCAAATTTGATACACTCATAGACAAAGACATAAGAAATAATATTCCGAAGTTTCAAGGTTGCAGTTCTTACAATAGTGCAAAAAATTGATAATATATATATATATATATAAAAGGCAAGATGTTTGTGTGCATATCTATTTATCTGCCTGTATGTCTGTATTTTTTTCAGCCCTTTTATTTTAGTTTTTGCTTTGGGTTTGGCTCTAAGTAGGTATAATTGTAGTTCTTAGTCTCAGCCATGATTTACTCAGAGGACTTATTTAGCCTTCAAAATTCAGTTTACGACAAAAAATACTTATTTGATATCGATACCAGAAAATCAAAATTTGACTTACTTCCATTCATTTTTCTTTCAGTCTACGGTTTCACTTTAACTGGAAACAACTATTGCTTTTTAGTCTTTCATGCCAACGTCCAAAGAGTCTGAGCTCCAGGACCATGGATTAGTTTTAAAGCTTTCATTACACCCGAGCAACGCCGGGCTATACTGCTAGTATACAAATATATTACAACAAAGGAGGAGGAAGAGCAAAATATTATTACTCACTATAAAGTGGTGAGTTGAAAACTATTGCAAAAAGAAACAACAAAAATATGTAAAAAAAAGGGCTAACCAGTTATTCTTTTCATTCTTCAGAGATCAATTAAAAACAAAAAAAATTTTTAAAAAATTCAAAGCGAAAAAACAAAAACAAATACAACCAGCGAATCACACATAGATTACATTTTGACACAGCAACTAAGGCCAGTTTGATGGTTTCATGTCCCCCACCCTGAAGTTATAAGATAGCTTTAGAAGAGAAAAGAAAAAAACAAAATTTATTAACTGCTAAAATGGAAAGGAAATTGTGGAGAGCCATAGTAATCTATGTGCTGAAGGAACACAACACATAGAAAAAGTATCATGAGCTGAAACTTAGCATATTTCTCATATAAATATATGTTGAAATTTTTTACCAACATTAACTGGATAAAAACTGGAGCTGAACAAGGATGTGGGTTTTATGCATATCTTCTAGGTGAAGATGTGTATTTAATATACAAACAAGTAAAATAGAAGAAACATACAAACTTGAGTTATTGCTGATACATGCTGATCAATCCTTGTCTCCAATCACTTAATGAGAAAAGAACCCTCAGAAAATCTTATACTCACAGTACAGATTGAATGCTTGAGAGGCAGAGGAAAACAATGCATAACATACATAGGGAACTTGTGGCACAGTGTTTAGGAAAAATAATAAAACTTTATTAACGGTATTAATTCATTTATTCCTTCCAGTTATGGGTTAAATAACAGGACAGATTGGATTCTCTAGCCTTGGTCGGCAACCAGTCTACCACAGAAAGCAATGGCAACCTACTGCAGGATAATCTTCTGCCCAGTCAGTCATGTCTCTTTCGAGACATGATTGCCCAAGCGTGTATCACATATGGCATTTAACTGAATAAAACTTATTAAGAACTACAAGGGACAGAAGTTGTGAAGAGCCATGATTGTCTATGTCCTGAGTGCACATAGAGGCATATTCAGAAAATTGTTCAATCAATCCTGTTGCTCACTGTGTAAGTGAAAGGCAGTGTGCTCTTTGAATGGGATGATGCTTGCCCACATGTTGCCCATGCTACTCCATAAGATGTTCAATAGTTTGCTTGCTTAACATGGTCACTGCACATGTCTCCAGTTGTAGATGAATATTAATATGATGCAAATGATGAATGCCTTGTTCAGTAAGCCCATCTACAACTGTATCAACAGGTGAAAAAGACATGAGTGATGTTTCAACCCAGATCAGACATCAGGTATGTTCTCAGGGTGCATTGTCTTCCAGTCAAACACTTTTTGCTTAAAAATAACTCTTTGGCCAGATCATCACTCAGAAAATAAAACCATGAGACTATTGTAGTATTAGACAAATTTTATTCTGGTTGTAACCTATGACTGAAAGCGAGGCAGAGGTCAGGTGTTGGTGAGTAGAGAAGAACTGTCAAACATGTATCTCTTCATTTTCATGTCACAGTGAGGTGGCTTCTTGTTCGCTCTCTGTGAATCCCTCTATCTTTCTGTTTTCAGCTGATAGTGTCCACTGTCTTATGGGGAACATTGTTTGTCTTGTCATCATTGTCAAAAAAAGTAATTTATCAATGTCTGGTTTCATTCAGTGACCACTTTTTGTCAGGGTCATTTGCCATGGTCCTTGTGAGGTCCACTTCACTAAGCCGATTATCATCCAGACAATAAATGTCTAAAACAATTTTTTATAGCAGCACATAGGTTTCCATTTAACAAGATATCAGTTGATATTGATATCACTACATCCACAATTTGCAAGCTTATATGCATGCAAAAGTACTGATGTGTTTCAATGAGTATTGTTTATATATTACTTCTTTTTTTTTTTAATCATATCACCCCGAGCAAGGCGGTAACGCCACTGATGTGCAGGGGGCTACATAATAGTGAAAAGATTGGAAAAGAGAAAGCCAGAAACCAAATCCTAAACAGGAAACAAGGGATGAGCCTCTTAACTTGTTCAATAGACATGAGTGGAGTGTGAACCGGGCGATAGATAGATCTATCTACTCCAATTATCTATAATTTAGAATCTATGTATGTATTCATCCTATGTATGACTGTTTACAATATGCCAGATTATTGCCCATATGTTTAATCTTGAGTAAATTGAAACATATTTTGTGTCTCGATATTTTATTTTCTATGTTTATTATTGTAAAATAATTATATAATTTATGGTTAGAACCTATTTTATGTCTCTAGGACTGTTTTAAGCTAATGAAATCATAATGATCAATAAAAAATGAAAAATTGATTGGAAATCAAGCCAGATCAGTAGTTAATATCATTTTTTTTTTCACAGAAAGACTATCAAAGGAAACAATCGGTTATTTCTTCTTCTACATACTGTACCTCTTCTGGATGTGGAAAATCATGGCTCTCTACAATCTCCCCTCAGTTGTAACTTCTTTTTGCTATCTCTCCCTATTCCCATTCTGCCAACCATTTGCACAAGCTTGTTAGATAAATCATTCACTGTTTTCCTCTATTCTTCTTGCCTCAAATATGCCCTGTGAATGTTAAATTTTCTAAGCCTTCTTTCCTTATCATGTGACCCTGAAATTTCAACTGCTTCTTTCTAATGCAAATTATCAGTGCTTTCCTTGTTTCCATTTTCTCTAAAATTGTCGTTGCTCACATTTTCAGTCCATATTATACATATCACTCTTCGGTATAACCACATTTTTGGTTACAAGTTACAAGTTTCTTCTTCAACCAAGATGAGATTGTCCAGTATTCCTTGCCAGTATTCCTTGATATTATGTAATATCAGTCCTTCAGAAGGACTGATATTACATAACAGTTCAGTACTCTTTCTTTTGTTTCTAATAAAATTTTCCTGTTTCGTAATAGTTTATTTAGCTTTTTGTTTATATTTTCCCTAAAACATTGTTGTTGTTTAGTTCATGACATTCTCAATGCCTTTCTGTTAGACCACATTTCTGTTTCTTCAAGTCTCTTTTTTTTTAAAATCATATCACCCCGAGCAAGGCGGTAATGCCACTGATGTGCAGGGGGCTACATAAGAGTGAAAAGATTGGAAAGAAGAAAGCCAGAAGCCACAACCTAAACAGGGAACAAGGGATGAGCCTCTACACCTGTTCAATAGACATGGGTGGAGTGTGAACTTTCTTCATATGTGAGAAGATCTCTCTCTTTTTCATCTGTGAAGAGATCTTTCTCTTCTTCATTTGCAAGGAGATCTGTCTCTTCATCGTCTGTGAGAAGGTCTATCTCTTTTTCTCTTCTTCATCTGTGAGGAGATCTGTTTCTGCATCTGTGAAGACATCTGTGAGAAGATCTGTCTCTTCATCTGTGGAGAGATCTGTCCCTTCTTCATATGTGAGGAAATCTGTTTTTTCTTCATCTGTGAGTACATCTGTCTCTTCTTCATCTCTGTGGAGATTTGTCACTTCTTTATGAGGAGATCTGTCTTTTCTTCATCTGTGAAGATATCTATCTCTTCTTTATCTAGGATGAGATATGTCCTTTTTATATTTGTGAGGAGAGCTGTCTCTTCTTTGTCTGTGATAAGATTACCCAGCATTCATTGCCATATAGGAGGACTGATACTACATAACAATTCTCTTTTCTTTGTCTCTCACAAACTTTGGAGAAAGCAACAAAGAATCAATCCATTCTCAGTTCCAGGAATATTCAAGTTTCTCATCAATATTATTGGTTATTTTGGTTATCCCAAAACAAACCTGTTTATGTATGGCGTATTTTAAGTTCTAATAATCATTCATTTATGGTGACAGATTATTGAAAAGCTATAATTTCTCTTTTGTTTTTTGTAAAAATCATTAATTATCATCGCCTACATGAAAGAAAATGCTCTCATCAAAAGAAACAATGAATAATAAACATCTTTTGTTCTCTACAACATACTTTTAGTGAATATCTGTTGAAATCAAAAGCCTTTTGCAGAAAGCAGATAATTTATTTAAATGAATTACATGAAATGTATTTTTTAATTTCTTATGTGAAAAATTGACAGTTATCAATTTTTGTCTTAATATCTCTTTTATCTTATTTCTCTTGCTTATTTATACTAAGTACTAATAAAATGTAATAGTTTTAAGTTGTCTGAATTTTTTAGATCAAGAATTGTCAATTATTCTTCACTTTCAGCTCGTATTTCTTTCATCTTATTTCTTTTGCTGATTTACACCAAAAAGTATTAAAATATAATAGTCTTAATTTGTCTGAAATCTTAGATCAAGCATTGACAATTTTTATTTCATTTTAATTTCCACTACTTTGCTTTCCAACTCCCAGTCATCATTTGGTTCTGGGCATGACGGTAAACTTCTTCCAGCAGCAAGGCCTCTGATTGGGAGGTTGTGAGGAGCATGGAACCACCTCTTAATTGCTGTTGTTCCCAGACCCACCCTGACCCGGAATGGTAGCAAGGCCTCTGATTGGGAGGTTGTGAGGAGCATGGAAGAACCTCTTAATTGCTGTTGTTCCCAGACCCACCCTGACCCGGAATGGTAGCAAGGCCTCTGATTGGGAGGTTGTGAGGAGCATGGAACCACCTCTTAATTGCTGTTGTTCCCAGACCCACCTTGTTCCCAGCTATGGGCAAATAGTATATCTCCAAACTGGGGTCAAAATATTATGAAAGTATAAAAATACACTTTTATAAAAACATATGAATAAAACTAGTTTTTATAGAATAATAAATATTTTTCCTTTTTGAAGGAAAAATATTACCAACAATACATTTTTAAAAAGAATGATTACCGTAACACATTTTTGAAGGAAAATATTATTCTCAGCAAAACATTTTTGAATACAAAACTAGAAGGCATTTTCAGTTTTATAAAATAAAAAAGAATAAAAACAAAAATTTTCACTAAAATCTTACTAAATCAACCTTCTCACTATAACCAAATATTAAAAAATACCTTAAAACCCTACCTAAAAAAACATTAAATAACCCACAGAGGTTGATATGCCATAAAACAAAACTCAAACTCAAACAGTCATCATTCTCTGGATTGGATGCAAAATTTGAATCTTACAACAGCCCTATTCTTTATTTCTATTACAAGTGGGACCATGCCATAAAAAATGACGGCAAAATATTTATATTGATATCCATCTAAATTGATGTACCTACTGTTGAGTATTTTACATTAAGACATAAGAAAAGAAACAAAATAATCCAAACACCAGAGTGTGGTAAGTGAGAGGAGAGAAATAATGTATATATATATATATATATATATATATATATATATATGCACACACACAAATAAATTCACTGCTCTTTATTATAATAGAGTTGATATATATTTTTCACTGCTCAGCGACATAATTTTTGCAAAAAACAAAATAAGGCACAGTTAAAGAACAAACATGCAGCAAGAGATTTCAGAACTGGTAGTAAAGTTTAATAACTGGTAGTAAAGAGAATGAACTAAGCCACTATTGTCTCTCTCTCCATGTACATGACAAGAGGGATATATAATTAATTTAATATTTTTGGTGACACAGAATTTTCCATGTTTCAGAATCATATTTTTACTATGACCCCATCTTCAAGTGATCATTTTTGAGATGACTAACTGAAAAGTTTTTCCCAAAAGGGAAAGGTTTTTTGACTTACACCTTATAAATAGCTTCTGGTTAGGTTCTCAAATTACAGGGTCATTTATTTATTCTTAACATGTCTATGTTAAAAGGTTAAGAAGTTTTGCTCTATTTCCTCTTTTTTTATATACATTTATTTTTATTTGTACCAACCTTACTTTTTAATTTTCTATTTTTTTTTACACTTTTTAAAAACTATTTGTGTTTGAATAAAGTCTTATTTTTATCTATATATAGTATGACATTATTTTAGATTCATTATTTTATCGATTTTTATCATGTATATTAATGTTTATATTTCTTTATTTTTTCTAAATTTTAATTTTTTTTAAAGACTTACATGTTTGTGTCTTTTTAAAAAGATCATTAAACGACCCATGCCCTTTGTGCTTACATGAAAAATGATATATTATCAGAACTATGAAAAATAATGATTTACTATACTTTAGAAATGAAATGACTGTGTTCTGTAGACACTGTGTTTAAGCTTCACACTAGATAATAATTAAAGTTTCAGGACTCTCATCAATATTATTAACAGAGCACAAAAAAGTGTGACACTGAAATCCAAAGGTGTATTAGCTTGACCAAGGATGCATTCCAAAAGCTAAGGAGAGAATTGAGAGACGGGAAAATTTCATTGGAAAGAAAGAAGAGAGTACTGAATTGTTATGTGATGTCAGTTTTTCAAAAAGGTAGCGAATGCTGGACAATCTTATCAAAGATGAAGGAAAGGCTTGAAGAAACCAAAATCTGGTTCTACAGAATGATACTGCGGATACCATGGACTGAACATGAAATGGAAACTTATACTTTGTCGTCGTCGTCTTGCAGCCATTGCACGAGATGGAGCTCACTACACCCCTCCAGTATTCCCCGGCGCAGTTTGCAGCAAAATTCTTATCTTGTCAAATAGCTGAATACTTGATGCTTTGCCAGGGCTACCAAGGGTGTTTTTTTATTGTGATACCAACACTAGATGAGTTGCCTCCAGGCCCCATCCTGTTATTTAACCCATAACTGGAGGGAAGTGACAGATTAATACCTTTCTCAAGGGTACCAGTGCTGAAGTGAATGCAGGGTACTCAAATGGAATTCGAACTCAGCTCACCGATTTCTCTTTTCAAGCTGATATTCACTGCACCACAACGCACATCCATCACTGAATGTTTACAGTGCCTAGTATTCCCAAGTGGTCACCCATCTAAGTGCTGACCAGGCTCAACGTTGCTTAACTTTGGTGATTGAACAAGAACCGGTGTATTCAACGTGATATGCCGTAAGCTTATACTTAACATCAGGGAGAAACTGCTGAAGGAGGGCTTGGAGAATCTGATACTGCCATGATAGACATAGGGAAAGAGAGAAAGGAGAAAGCAATGCATAACATACTTGATGAGCTTGAGTAAATGGGTGGTAAAGCAGGGGTTGGGAGGAGTAACAAGAGAAAGGGTGTAAAGAGCTACCAGTGATAGGAAGATATGGAGGGCCATGATCATCTATGTTCTGAAGGGACACAGCACATAAAAGAAGGAGAAGATGAAATATCAATACAAATTCAAAAGGATATACACCTATGCTTTATACATTAAGCAAAATGTTTGATAAAAGACATCCCAAAGATAAGCTTGATTTATTTTGGAAGGTTGTTAGAATTACAGATAAACAGATAAATATGGTGCTTTCTACCACAAAAAGGCTTTTCTAACCACATACATGTAGTAGCCATTCTTAGAAATAAATCCACATGGCAAATCTTTCTAGCCAATCAAAAACTATTATATGTGATGATTGACTGTTTGCAAGGGTGCTGGAATAAAACCTCTGATAAAATTCTCCTTAAAATGCGGTTTTTGGAAGAGCTATTACTTTGTAAAACAGACTTTCTCATGAAACATTACAATCTTAATCTCTTCAAGTCAATTATTATCTATCCTCCTTATCATCATAGTCATCATTTCTCATCACTTTCTCTTTCATTTATATCCTAAACCTCATTGATCATGACCATTTTAACAGTAACTTTCTGCATTGAGCGTTCTCAAGTTTTGTATTGGTGAATTCTAGTTTTTTTAAACTCATTTCACCTCAAGCAAGGTGGGACCACCACTAGTGCACAGGGGATTACAGTGAGAGAAAGGACTGGCTACAATGGGTGTCAAAGAAAGGATGAAAGATGGATGGGATTCAAGGAGCTATATGATGGCAGTTTACATTGCATTTAAATCTTTGAAGATTTTAGCTAACAGGTAAGCAAGTAAATGTAAAGGAGTTCTACAGGTGGGAAGTGCAAGAAAAGAAAATGTTAGAGTAGATTATATTCAAATATTTCAACAATAAAAGTGTGAGACCTACATGCCAATCTAGTCTGTCAGTTAAAGTGCCATACATGATACACACTTTGGGCAATCATATCTTGAAAGAGACATGACTGACTGGGCAGAAGATTATCCTGCAGTAGGGTGCCATTACTTTCTGCGGTAGACTGGTTGCCGACCAAGGCTATAGAACCCAATCTGTCTCATTATTTAACCCATAACTGGAGGGAAGAGATGGATTAATACCTTTCCCAAGGGTATTTGTGTGCAAATGAATGCAAGGAATTCAACTGGAATTTGAACTTGATCCCTGATTTATCGTTCTGAGTTAATATCCGCTACACCACAACGCACTGTGGAAAATAGAATCAATCTAGTAGCCTACTTAAATTCATGTGGTTTCGACACCAAGGAAAAAAGCTCATCAGAGCAGCTGTCATGACAATAATTGTACAAGAAGCAGAAGGAATCCACATCACAAAAAAATGTGAAAAAACATGTAGACACACACAGACACAAACACACACACATACACACACAATATATATATATATATATATATATATATATATATATATATATATATATTCTAAACATATTCTATTAAATATAAGAGACAATGAATGTCTATTATGTTTAATCATGAGCCGTTCTAAACGTCATATTTTGGCTTTAATTTCAGTTGAAAATAAAGACAAAAATTCTCCAACATTTGGATAATTTTTTATTAATTTGCTTCTAAGCTTTCGGCTCACTTGAGCCATCTTCAGAGAGGTTATTAAGATGGTAACAAAATAACATCCACCATTACCAACAATTTTATTTTGTGTTGACATTAAACTCTGCTAGGCAATGACAATAGTTACCAAAAATAACAAACGCAGTTCGCAAATTTGCAATGTGGTTCTATGACGTCACACCATGTGATAGCGCGAAATGACAACAGAACTATGTATTCAAATGCAATGTAATGTGTTATGACCAGATTTAAACGTGATTTTATTAAGTGTGGGTTGTTTGGATTTAATGTACATGGCCTCCAATATCTGAAGGTTCTTTTTACTGTGTGTATGAGTAAGGATTAATAAATTAATAAAAAATTATCCAAATGTTGGAGAATTTTTGTCATGATTAAAACTAATAGATATTCATTGTCTCTTATATTTAATAGTATATGTTTAAAAAATTATTTGCTGCCTTGATGCACTATATATATATATATATATATATATATATATATATATATATATATATAAATTAAAATAAATTTTCAAAATTCAAAAATGTTGAATGAACATTTCAATATGAAATCCCTAAGAGAGAATTCACATCTCCTCAGCAACACAGTTCTATATCAAAATGAAGAAAAATAAGATTAAAAATGAGAAAAAAAAAATAACGGTTAAGATTTGAGAAATATACGTCACAAAAATTTTTTTAAAAAATCAGTCTATTTTTGGTTTTTACTGTATGATAGAGTTGTGAGGAGATGGAAATTTGGCATATCTTGCTTAATAGACGAAAAGAGTTAAGGAAATGGGAGGTTGTTAAATTGAGAATTGGGTTAAACAAAATAGAACAGAAAGGGAAGGGGTGGAATATAAAAAGAGTGTATAGAAAAAAAATAAAGAAGGGGAAAAAAGAAAAGAAAGAAAAAGGAGAAAATATCAAATAGAAAATGCTCGATATGTGTCAAATAAATTTAACTTTGAATGTTTAAAAGGGTTAAAGATTTGGAAACTTATTTGAAAAAGTATATTTAGGGGAAAAAATAAAAATAAGATTTTAAAAATTTAATTAAGTTAATCTAATTAAAGGTATTTTTAGGTATAGACAAATGTTTATAAAATTAAAAAAAAATTATTAAAAAGATTTTTATATAAATTTTAAATTTTATATATATAGAAAATTTATAAAATTTATGATGTGAAAAAAAAAATTATTAACAAAGGAAAAAGAGGTTCAGTAAAGGAATCCATATTTTATAAAGATAGACAATTAAAGGATACTGGGAGAGGAAGGTAGAGGGGTTAAATTACTATTTAAAGTTAAAATTAAAATAATTTACCAAAAATCAGTAAATTTATATTTATATCCTAAAATCTAAAAATTAAGAATTTAAAATTTAAGTATTCAAAAACTAGCTTTATGGTGGCACTTACTAATAAATTCCCTTCTAAGATTCAAGAGCAGGTACTGGTAAGGATACTTCAATCTATCCTGCACATTTACAAATCTACCATCCGCCCGTGCATTGAATACTGCTGCCATATCTGGTCGGGTGCCCCTGCTGTTCTCCTTGGGCTTCTCGATAAGGTTCAGAGGAGGGTCTGTAATGTGATAGATACCGACTTGGCAGACCGCCTGCAGTCTCTCTCCCACAGGCGAGACGTGGCTTCATTGTGTCTCTTCTATAAATACTTTCACAGCTTCTGCTCCGATGAACTTAGATCACTGGTGCCCCCTAAATACGAATTTGCACGAGATACTAGATTAGCAACAAGATCCCACCCTTTTACAGTGAAACCGATAAAATGCAGCCGTAACTTCTACTCCAACAGTTTCTTTCCCCACACTTCCCGACTGTGGAATTCTCTTCCAAACGATTGCTTCCCCGACGGCTACAATCTCCAGGAGTTTAAATGTAAGGTCAATACACACCTCCTAACACACTAACCTGCTCCCATTCTATCAAGCACTCTTCCCATCTGCCCGACCCTCATCCTCGCTATCCTTACTCATCTGTCACCTTTCTCCTGACATTCCCTATGTCTATCCACTCCTTCTCTTTACCTTCCCCTATGTAGCCCCATGCGCAATAGTGGCAGTGGAATGCATTGCTTGGGGTGAGATGATTAAAAAAAAAAAAAAAAAAAATATTAAAATTTTTTCTAGCAAACACAGACAGTACCTATCATGAAAATTCCTTGGAATACAGGCTGAACCTATTAGTTTCCAGCTAATTACAGGATCCAGCCCTTTATCTTTCATTTTCCAGAATATCCGTGAAAGGATATTTAGGGAAAAAATCTGTCTGGTACTTTTGACCCGGGTTCGAAAAAGAATACCTGTGGTTATAAAGTCTCTGCTTAAAATTTTAAATTAGATCACAGTTTGTGGTGTGGAATAGATAAGATTTAATGTAAGTGGTAAAATTTAATGTTTGTATTTAAGGTAATAGGTAAGTAGGTAATAGGTAAGTAGGTAATAGGTAAGTAGGTAATAGGTAAGTAGATAATAGGTAAGTAGGTAATAGGTAAGTAGGTAATAGGTAAGTAGGTAATAGGTAAGTAGATAATAGGTAAGTAGGTAATAGGTAAGTAGGTAATAGGTAAGTAGGTAATAGGTAAGTAGATAATAGGTAAGTAGGTAATAGGTAAGTAGGTAATAGGTAAGTAGATAATAGGTAAGTAGGTAATAGGTAAGTAGGTAATAGGTAAGTAGGTAATAGGTAAGTAGGTAATAGGTAAGTAGATAATAGGTAAGTAGGTAATAGGTAAGTAGGTAATAGGTAAGTAGATAATAGGTAAGTAGGTAATAGGTAAGTAGGTAATAGGTAAGTAGATAATAGGTAAGTAGGTAATAGGTAAGTAGGTAATAGGTAAGTAGGTAATAGGTAAGTAGGTAATAGGTAAGTAGGTAATAGGTAAGTAGGTAATAGGTAAGTAGATAATAGGTAAGTAGATAATAGGTAAGTAGGTAATAGGTAAGTAGGTAATAGGTAAGTAGGTAATAGGTAAGTAGATAATAGGTAAGTAGGTAATAGGTAAGTAGGTAATAGGTAAGTAGATAATAGGTAAGTAGGTAATAGGTAAGTAGGTAATAGGTAAGTAGGTAATAGGTAAGTAGATAATAGGTAAGTAGGTAATAGGTAAGTAGGTAATAGGTAAGTAGATAATAGGTAAGTAGGTAATAGGTAAGTAGGTAATAGGTAAGTAGATAATAGGTAAGTAGGTAATAGGTAAGTAGGTAATAGGTAAGTAGGTAATAGGTAAGTAGGTAATAGGTAAGTAGGTAATAGGTAAGTAGATAATAGGTAAGTAGGTAATAGGTAAGTAGATAATAGGTAAGTAGGTAATAGGTAAGTAGGTAATAGGTAAGTAGGTAATAGGTAAGTAGGTAATAGGTAAGTAGATAATAGGTAAGGTAGGTAATAGGTAAGTAGGTAATAGGTAAGTAGGTAATAGGTAAGTAGATAATAGGTAAGTAGGTAATAGGTAAGTAGGTAATAGGTAAGTAGGTAATAGGTAAGTAGGTAATAGGTAAGTAGATAATAGGTAAGTAGGTAATAGGTAAGTATGTAATAGGTAAGTAGATAATAGGTAAGTAGGTAATAGGTAAGTAGGTAATAGGTAAGTAGATAATAGGTAAGTAGGTAATAGGTAAGTAGGTAATAGGTAAGTAGATAATAGGTAAGTAGGTAATAGGTAAGTAGGTAATAGGTAAGTAGATAATAGGTAAGTAGGTAATAGGTAAGTAGGTAATAGGTAAGTAGATAATAGGTAAGTAGGTAATAGGTAAGTAGGTAATAGGTAAGTAGATAATAGGTAAGTAGGTAATAGGTAAGTAGGTAATAGGTAAGTAGATAATAGGTAAGTAGGTAATAGGTAAGTAGGTAATAGGTAAGTAGATAATAGGTAAGTAGGTAATAGGTAAGTAGGTAATAGGTAAGTAGATAATAGGTAAGTAGGTAATAGGTAAGTAGGTAATAGGTAAGTAGGTAATAGGTAAGTAGGTAATAGGTAAGTAGGTAATAGGTAAATAAAACACCTAAAGTTAAATGGAAAATCCTCAAACAAACAAGAACAGCTAAATCAATAAAGGAACCATGTTTCTTTTGTCTTCAAGAAAAAATTAAAATCCTTAAATATATGAATAGCAACAAGATTTTAAACCAGAGGCATGAAACCACAGTAAACTGCAAACGCACTAAAGAACTAACCTTACAATCATGCTAAAAAATACTACAAAAGCCAGAGCTAGGACCCCTTAGAAATGATACACCTTCATAGTACTCTTACACACACCACAAACTGTGATCTAATTTATAATTTAAAATTTAAAATTTGATAGAAAAAATCGATTTCCTAAATTCAAAATTAAGGTTAAATATACAACATAAGATTAATTATAAAAACTGTGCTTAAATACACACATTTAATTTTACCTATTACCTTAAATACAAACATTAAATCTTACCTCTTACATTAAATTTTGCCTATTAAGCACATATTACCTACTTACATATTATCTTAAATACAAACATTAAATTTTACTGCTTACATTAAATCTTACCTATTACACACCACAAACTGTGATATAATTTAAAATTCAAAATTTTATAGGAAAAATCGATTTCCTAAATTCAGAATTAAGGTGATATATACAATATTAGTTTTAAAAAACTGTGCTTAAATACAAAAATATTCTATAGTTGTACAAACAAACATTACGTCCAATCCCATCCCTTTCCCACCCCTTATACCTCCTGACTCTGCTCCTCTAAGAAATCCAAAGGATAAAGTCTAGTCAGAAGATCATAACACTTACATCCTATCTGCTAATGTTAGATCTGTCTAGAAAATTCCCAGACACTTATGAATCAACTATATCCACTACCCACACCACTTTCTCCAAAATTCAAACGGACAATTCACAAGACTTATTCCCTTATCACTAACCCCCACCAACATCCCACACACAACTCACCTAACATAAGAAAAGAGGCTTTCCATTCCTGTCCACACCCCACCTGATGAGGCAATGTAGTTTCAATGTCGAAACAAATGTACAATTTGTAGTGGATATATAAAAATTTGTCAGTCAGTCAGTTGAGTGCCATACGTGATACATGCTTGGGCGATCATGTCTCGACAGAGACATGACTGACTGGGCAGATTATCTCGCAGTAGGTTGCCATTGCTTTCTGCAGTAGACTGGTTGCTGACCAAGGCTATAGAACCCAATCCGTCCTGTTATTTAACCCATAACTTGAAGGAATAGGCAGATTAATACCTTTCCCAAGGGTATTTACACATAAGTGAATGCAATGAATTCAGCTGGAATTTGAACCTATATCCAATGCACCACAACATGTTCTAAAATATAATTTATAGTAGATAAATATAGATATATATGTTTTTTTTTGTTTTTTTTTTTTTTATAAGCGTTTCGCCCCGAGCAAGGCATGTCACTGCCACTACTGTGCAGGGGGCTACGTAGAGAGGAGAAAGGCTGGTTAAATATAGGACATAACAGAGGGTGGGTGATAGGCGGGTGAGGATACCGAGAATGAGGGTTGGGTAGATGAGAGTGTTGTGAGAATAGTTGGGAGTTAGTGTGATAGGAGGTGTCTATTGACCCTACATTTAAACACCTGGAGATTGTAACTGTCGGGAAAGCAGACTTGTGGAAGGGAGTTACTTATATATATAAAACTTCAGTCATAAATAAATATATCTGTAAAAAATGATAAACAAAAATTCTAGAATCTCATTTATGCAATCATTTATTAAGTAATAAATTACATCACTTAGTGTCTCCCAGAGTTTACCGTTCCTCAAAATTTGAAAATGGAACTATATTTTTCCTTCATATTACTTCTGTGTATAAATATAAGTTGCAAAATAAAATCTCCACATTTACTTTGTGAAATTTCCTCAAGGGTCAAAACACATTGGCATAGGAACATTTTTATTTTGTCTATATATATATATATATATATATATAGGTAAAAGACAAAATAAAAATTTTGCGGCCAGAAGCAAGTGGATGTGTCTAGCCACACTGATGAGCTGTGATACTGCAAAACAGGCTTGTATGTGGATGACTAATATATATATATATATATATATATATATATATATATATATATATAATTATTATTATTGTAAAACGTACCAAAAAAACAGTATCACTAATAATGACTAAAATAGTATCACTAAAATGACTAAAAGTCCTACAGTTAACAAAACGGTAAATTTAGTCGTCAATCCCAAAAGGTAATACCAAATGGGAAGAGGGGAATCAAAAAAGAAACAAACAAAGCAAAAGCTGTGTTCGAAAGAAAAAAAACCCCAAGATGAAAACCCTAACAGTATAGAGCTCAATACAAAGGTACGAAAGTACGAAAGTAGAGCAAAGATGCGAACTAAATCTAAAAGTGAGCCAAAGCCGACCGCGGTTTCACTCGCCGGATCATCAGGACAAGGCTTGTGAAAACAAGTGAAACCGCAGTTGGCTTTGGCTCACTTTTAGATTTAGTTCATATATATATATATATATATATATATATATGTATGTATGTATTTATTTATTTCATTATTTTAAAATCCAAAAAGGATGAGCAAATTAGTAAAATCCCAAAACATGATCCTATTAATATTCATTTATTAATATTAAAATTGATCAAGGTGGAGGGTTTGATGTAAATAGTATTATCTATTTACAGAGCCAAATATATAAAGTAATTTAAAAATTTAAAAATTTAATTTTGTTGGATGGCCATTTTAGCAAGAAAATTCTCACTTCATCAGCAATGGTCAAAAACAAAAATTTTATTAATTCAAATATGTTACAAAATTTCCATACTGTAAGAAGCACAAAAACATATCTATACACAGGAAGTTAAAAAGGGGTGGGATTAAAAAAGATTTTTTATTTGATTTTGTCGGCATGATGTAAGAAAGGAGGAAAAGCAAACACAGAGATTCATGGCTCGATATTAGAAAACATTACTATACGTCTGTAAAAATCAAAAGTTAAAAAATTAAAAATTCAACCATGTTGCAGAGATAGAATTGGGAGAGGAAAAGGAAAGGAAAGAAAAGACAAAAGGGTGGACAGGGGAAAGTTTTATTTTTAACTTTCACTGTACCTTTTTTATGAATACATTCATGATAATTGTTCAGATGAGCTCTTCACTATGGTGCCTAGGCCTTTTTTTAATTTAAGCGCATTCCTAGACTGGTGTTGAGATTTCATCAATTTACAGTTGAGATGGGTAGATGCAACCATAACTTCTACACTAACAAATTCTTTTCTTGCACTTCTCACTCATAAACTCTCTTCCGGCTCTGTGCTTTCCAGTCAACATTATTCTGCAAAAGTTTAAATGCAATGACAATCACTATCTACTGTCTTCCTGATTACTCTTTCCTCTGTTCTTGCTCCTTAGCAATGTTTCTCTTTGCAAATCTTCCACACCCAGTAACCCATTGCATCTCAGTGGTATTACTGCCTTATTTGGGTAGACTTGATTAAAAAAGAAAAAAGTATGTATATATATTATACAATAATCGATATTATTCACATCTGTATAAATATTTTATACACATATGTGCTATATACCTACTGATATGCATATTATTTGTATACACATAGTAGATAGGTGCATAATAAATACATACAAACACACCTATATCATACGATATATGCATATACATAAACATATGCACAACCAGTCACACACATATTTATATTATAATGATTTGATTTCTATAGAGATAGGAAAATAGTATCTCAAGTGAATATTTTTATTGTAGAGTGTTGAAATGCTCAAAATTGATGTACAAAATATTTTTTCCAGTTGAGTTTCCAACAATAATAATAGAGTTTTCTGCATTTACGCTCATCCTAACAATAATGATCTCTTCCAAAAGCTGAAAAGAATATTATTTCAACACTGGAACGGGGAAAAAATACAAGATTACTAACTGCCGCATAAAATAACGATATCTTTATTTTGCAAAATAATGTTTAAATGCTAATTGCAGAGTAATTCTCCTTATTTATTTTTACTTGCAAATACATTGACAAAAAAAAATTACACCTTGAATATATTTTTCTGTTCACACTAAATTAGACTTACAAATAATGTAGAGATTATTGTAACTGAACAAATAATAATAATAATAATAATAATAATAATGACAACTGTTATGTTGCATGTAACAGAATTATTGAGTAAATAAATACAAACAATGGAAATATAATAAATTGATATATTACCAGGAGAAGTAGTATTTACAAAAGAGATTGTTAGTAGTATACAGGAACAAGGATTTAGTAGAACGTATCGTCGTAAGACGTAGAGTCTGATAATAGCACACTTCGGTTCACTACCGGAAATACTCAACTGACTTGTTACTCGGCTGACTCGTTACTCGTTACTGGACACTCAGAGGTTTTCCTTCCTACTACTACTTTATGTAGTGCTTGGAATAGTCTATTATAATACAACACAGGTGGAGAGCGCCCCAACAACAACGATTACTGATTTCCAAATATACCCACTTACTTGGCTGAAAATGTCTGCTCAGACACATTTGATCTTCTTCAATACCCACAGGGACAAGCTATGGCATATACTGCAACTATGCAGATAGATCTTAGTTACAACTTTAGTGATGGCTTCTGAACAATTTAAAATACCCAGCTTGACTTAAAAGATTTGAGTCAATCCATGTTAACTGGGGATGTTGTTAAATACTTTAAAGAACAAATTGAGTAGCATGGGCAACATGTAGGTAGGCACTATGCTACTTGCTGTATTGCATGCCCATCACAGGATGAATCCTCTCTGAAAGTTGTATATATGGATAACTATTACATGCTGGATGTGCGTTGTGGTGCAGTGAATATTGACTTGGAACAACAAATCGGGGAGTCAAGGTATTAATTATTATTAATTAATTGTAAGGTATTAATCCATCTCTTCCTTCCAGTTATGGATTAAATAATAGGACAGATTTGGTTCGATAGCCTTTGCTGGTAACCAGTCTACTGTAGAAAGCAATGACAACATACTGCGGGATAATCTTCTGCTCAGTCAGTCATGTCTCTTTCAAGACATGATCCCCCAAAGCGTGTATCACGTATGGCACTTAACTGAGTGACTAATTACTTGCTCTCATCTCTGAACAATACAGAGAATCATTTAGTCATCCTGGAGGCTTTCTCATGGTAGATTTATGGCCATATCAAACACTGGTTCCTAGATGGGTGACCACTTGGGAATACAAGGTGCTGTAACCTTGAATGTGTGGGTGGTGTATTAGATAACAGCTAGGAATTGGAAAGTGGAGAGTCGAATTTTAACTCCAGTCAGGTTTCATTATATTTTCTTAAATGCAAACACATTTGGGAAAAGTATGAATCCACTTCTTCACTATAAGTTAGTTGATAGAACTTGTATCAGTAAATGACTGTTACCTCAAAAACAAAAATTCTCCTAATCTAAAAATCTTTTCTGGCTTTAAATACTTTCACAGCTTCTGCTCCAATGAACTTAGCACCCTGGTGCCCTCTATATATGAATTTACTCAAGCCACAAGATTATCAACTAGGTCCCACCCTTTTACTGTGAAACCAATAAATTGTAAACGCAAATTCTACTCCAGCAACTTCTTTTCTCACACTTCCCACCTGTGGAATTCCCTTCCGTTTACTTGTTTCTCCAACAGCTACAATCTCGAAGAATTTAAATATAAAGTCAATAGTCATCTCCTATCTAACTTGCATTCTCTCTCTCATGCTCCTTTCTTCATCCACTCCACTCTCATCAGTATTCTCATCCTTCTCTTACCCACTACTTGACACCCACTATAACCTGTCACTCTTTCTCATAACTTTCCTCCTATGTAACCTCCTGTGCACCAGTGGCAGTAAACTGCCTTGCTTGGGGTGATGTGATTATAAAAAAAAAATAGCCTGCAAAAGGTTGAAAAGCCATAAAAATCAATCAATCTCTTATGATACTATTAAAAATATGCTAGCAGTATAACTCAGCGTTGCTCAGGTGTAATGAAAGCTTTAAAACTAATCCATGGTCCTGGAGCTCAGACTCTTTGGACGTTGGCACGAAAGACTAAAAAGCAATAGTTGTTTCCAGTTAAAGCAAAACCGTAGACTGAAAGAAAAAGGAATGGATGTAAATCAATTTCTGGTATTGATATCAAAAATGTTTTTTTCATCATAAACTGAATTTTGAAGGCTAAATAAGTCCTCTGAGCAAATGGTATCATGGCTGAGACAATTATACCTACTTAGAGCCAAACCCGAAGCAAAAACTAAAATAAAAGGGCTGAAAAAATACTGACGTACAGGCAGATAAACAGACACACACAAACATCTTGCTTTTTATATATATATATATATATTATCGATTTTCTGCACTATTGTATGAACTGCAACCTTGAAACTTCTGAATATCGTTTCTTATGTCTTTGTCTATGAGTGTATGAAATTTGATTAAAATTGAACCACTCCTTCTATAAACTGATTTTTTGGATTATTGATTTTCAATATTTATCGGGGGTACCTCAACACAAAACCTATCTAAGAACACTTGCAGATGCTTATAGTACAACTGTGTAAATTTTCAAGAAAATCGGTTTGGCCGTTTCAGAGTCTATAGGTAATGGACACACACACACACACACACACACACACACAGACAAGATCAGTATAATTTTGTATAGAGGCATGTATAACTCTAGTCATTTTTTTTTACAATGATATTCTTCCTGAATAAGGTCCAAGAGCCACTAGAGCTAGAGATTTAAGTAAACAATTCATTTCAAAGTAATTGATGGTTATGCTAGCACAAAGTCAAGAGTCATTGTGACTGAGGGTTTGAGCTTGTTGGAAATTTTCAAGAGGCATGTATAACTCTAGTGATCTTTTTTTTAGTGTTCTCCCTGTATAAGGCCAAAAAAGCCAATAGAGCTAGGGTTTTCAAACAAACAATTCATAGTTGTCTTTGCTGGCATTCCAGGGACCACAGTTACTATGATCTGTGCTTTGGATGCCATGTGTTATCTGACTGCTGCATCTGCAAAGCATAAAACTTGATGAGTATCTGTATTATGTTGGAATCTTTATTTGAGCCCCTATTACAAACAGTTAAGCATCACATGCAAATACGAACATAAATTCTTCAAAAATAACACAATGCCTTTCAAAAGTACACAATCTCTGAAAAGATTATCTCATATTCATATTCTTTAAAACTCAGAAACCCTTTGCATCTTGGCTATATTGCCTTGCCTGAAGTAAAATTATATGAAAAAAGTAGAAGAATATCCAAACTTTTGAAGGTCTAAAATCAGATTTCTCTCTCTCTCTTTCTCTCTCTCTCTGTATACACTGCTTATATATATATATAGCACACTAAAATTTCTCCTTTCTTATTCCATACACCCATGGCTTAGGAAGTAGACACCAAATTGGTTAAGTTTCAATCTCAGCTGGAAGCAAGTGGATATGTTTAACCCCACTGATGAGCTGTGATACAGCAAAACAGGCTTGTATGTGGATGACTAATATATATATATATATATATATTTCTGTCTCTGTTTCTCTCAGATAGCTTTAGTCAAGAAAATAACTAGGTATACAGCATCATGATATGAAACATATTTAGACTGAAATACAATATGAAAGCACTTAGTCAAAGGTAATAGATTTTACAAGTATTTTCATGTCACAAGTTGATTGAAGACATTGAATTTTTTTAGAAAAAATTTACAAGTACCATGAGCATTGGATGTGTATTGTGCTGCAGTGGATATTGACTCAGAACGAGAAATTGGAGAGCAGAATTCAAATTCCAGTTGAATTTGTTGCATTCACTTACATGCAAATATACTTGGGAAAGCTGCTTCTCCATCCAGCTATGGGTTAAATAGCAGACCAGATTGGGTTATTTAGCCTTGGTTGGAAACCAGTCTACCACAAAAAGTTACAGCTACCTACTGCTGGAAAATCTTCTGCCCAGTCAGTTATGTCTCAAAAGAGACATGATCGCCCAAGTGTGTATCACATATAGCACTTAACTGATTAACCATGAGCATGCCTACATCAAAATCAAAATTATCCTTCAGAGTGTTCCCACCTTTTTTCTCATCAGTAGAATTATGAGGAATTACAGAATGTTTGTAGATATACAGGAATCTAAGGAATAGCAGCTTGAAATGAGAAATCAGAAAGCTGTGTTTGAATTCCAGTTGGGTTCACTTAAGCTTAAATATCCTTGGCAAAGTTATAAATCTGAATTCAAACCATCTTGGAGAAGACTGTGCTCTGTCCGGCTATCCCGCTCAAGATGCACCACTGATGCTACAGCTGCGCTACATGTGTTTTCCTCGATGATCCTAATGAATTATAAGACTTTTGATCATGATCATGGTTGAAAATGTCTCTATCAATCAATCACACCAAATCATACTAAACACAAAATGAAATTGCTTCTTGCTTAGCTTCTTGGTTATATAGACAGGTAAATATATATTTCTATTTTGATATGTTTCACCCATGAATTTACTGGCTGCATGACTAAATAATCATAATGCTTATCAGCCTAGTAATTCAAACTCCAGTTGAATTCCTCATATTCACTTACATGCAAATACCCTTTGGGAAAGGTATTAATCCTTCTCTTTCCTCCAATTATGGGTTAAATAACAAGATAGATTGGGTCCTATAGCCTTGGCTGGCAACCAGTCTACTGCAGAAATTAATGGCAACCTACTGTGGGATAATCTTCTGCCTAGTCAGTCGTGTCCCTTTCAAGATATGATTGCCCAAGTAACTGGCTCATAACTGACTGAAGGTGATCCCAGCTTGCAGTGCCCCTGAAAAAAAAACCTAGGGTTAACCCAAACCTTGTGAGTGAAATTGAATAAATAGAACCATATGGAAGTGGTAGATGGTTATGCTAGGACAAAGTCACGAGTCATCATGGCTGAGGGTTTTGAGTATGTTGGAATTGTTCGAGAAAACTATCACATCAGATTATGCATTTTCCCCCATAACTAAGGTCTGTTCAGTTTAGTTGCAGTATCCACCAAAGGTGAACTCCATGAGTTGAACTTGAATGATCTGTAATAGGGATTTGTTAGCTGCCTTGGATGATGGGTAACAGCTGACCATTGACTAATGAATCAGTGCCATCAGAAAATTATTTTCAACCAAATCTTCAGCAAATCTCAACAAAATCAATTATGTCAATTGCCATCTCTTATCTCCTTTGTCTGACACCCTTCTTCTCCCTTTCCAGTCAACAAAATCTTCAGTGAATCTCAGCAAAATCTTATTTTAGCAAAATATTCAGCAAAATCTCATCAAAATCTACATAATCAAAAAATGTAACTCATTTTAATCATATGGAGACTTGAATTTTACATTGTCTCCTTTTAGAAATGTTTTAGATTTTAAATAACTCATTTTATTTTTATTCATTTTATTGTTAGATATTAGATAAATTATTGGGTTTTCATATCCTGCACTGTTTCAGTACTAATTTAATAAGGATAAATGATAATCTTTTGTACCAGAATCAAGTGTCTACTAAACAGAAAGTAGGCAAATCCCCGCAAAATGCATTACTAAAACATCTCAAAATTTAAAGGAAAGATTTACAGTAAAAATGACCAAAAGTAACCGCAACTCCTACTTTACCAACTTCTTTTCCTGCATTTCCCACCTGTGGAACTCCCTTCTGTATACTTGCTTCCCTGATAGCTACAATCTCAAAGTGATTTAAATCTAATGTCAATTCCCATCTCTTATCTCCTTGACTCCCATTCTTTCCCCAACACCCTTCTTCTCCCTTTCCACCCTACTCTGAAGTAGCTCTCATCTTTCTGTTACCCATTAAATGACACCCACTCTGACCTGTTTCTCTTTTTCTTTTTACTCTCCTAACCCCTTGTGCAACAGAAACAGTACTGTCTTGCTTGGGATGAAATGATAAAAAAAATACAAACATAGAAGTGACTTAAAATTAAACGTGGAAATGCTTTTTATGCATTTAAACAGATAGGAAAAAATGGAAACAAAATGGACACTTATACTTAACATCAAGAAGAGACAGATTAAATTTCTAGGACACATAATGAGGAAAGAGAGCTTGGAAAACTTGATACAGGACAGATTGAGGACAAGAGAGTCAGTAAAAACAATGCATAACCTACTTAGAGAGCATGAGTAACTGAATGACAGAGCAATGTTTAAGATAACAAAAAGACAAAATTTATTAAGAGCTACAAAGAATAGAAAAATGTGGAAAGCTGTATCACCTACATCCCGAGTTCTCTATTTGTTAATTTTTAAGATATTCTGAGTAAAATTTACATTTTAATTTAACTTTTGTAATCCATGAGTGTCCAAAGGGAAAGATGCCCCCCCAAAGCTAAGCCAAATATTAAGAAACAGAAAAGTATCATTAGAAACAAAGAAAGAGTACTGAACTATTACGTAATATCAGTTGTCCTATAAAGCAGTGAACACTGGACAATCTTCTCACAGATGAAGAAGAGACTTGTAACAACAGAAATGTGGTTCTGCTGTAGGATGATGAGAATACCACGGACTGAACATGTGAGCAATGAAGTTTTAGAGACAACAGAAACAAAAAAGCACTTCTATTTAACATCAGGAAGAGACAGCTGTAATTTTTAGGGCACAAAAGAGGGTTTGGAAAATTTGATACTCATCAGACATATTGAAGGTAAGAGAGACAGAGAAAACCAATGCATAACCTACCTAGTGAGCTTGAATAAATGGATGGCAGAGATAGCTTTAGGAGAGATAGAGAAAAGACAAACTTTATTAAGTGCTACAATGGAAAAGCAATTGTGGAGAGCCATGTTTACCTAAATTCCGAATACAAAAGTATTTTGAGCTGAATCTTACTTAAGGTATTTCTCATAAATGAATGTTTATCAATATTGTGAATGTTTTAGCAATATCGGGTAGATAATACCTGTGGATGTTAACAAGTTTGTGAGTTTTTGTGTATTTTTTAGTTGAAGATCCTTGTTCAGTTTATAAACAAGAAAACTAAAACAAGCACAAAAACTTGAGTTTCTGGTACAGACATTCATTTCTTTTACATTGATTGTATTGTACAGTGAGACTATTCTGAGGACCCTGAAGTTATGTCAGGATTTATCATTAGAGGCCACAATCTGAACAACATAGAGTATGCAGATGATACAGTGCTGATAGCATACATGGAAAAGAAAATAACATGACCTCCTACAGAGTGAAAAGAAAGGACTACAAATATTTGCAAGAAAACTGAATACATGGTCATCAAGAGCAGCCCAAAATGTCAAATACAGGTGGGGAATAATAAAATCAAGCAGTCACAAAAATCTAAATACCTGGGAAATCTACTAACAGAAGACAGAAAGTGCAACACAGAGATTTGAAGGCAAATTGTCATGGCGAAGGATACATTCCAGAAGCTGAGAAGAGTATTAAGAGACAGGAAAATAAATTTCACTAGAAACAAAGAAGTGGGTACTGGATTGTGATGTGATGTCAGTTCTTCAATATGGCAATGAATACTGGACAAACTCATCAGAGATGAAGGAAAAACTGGAAGCAACTGAAATGTGGTTCTACAGAAGGATGCTGCAGATATCATGAATCGAGCATGTGAGCAATGACAAGGTTTTTGAAAGGATAGAAATGAAAAGGAAATTAATACTGAGCATCAGGAAAAGACAGCTAAAGTTCCTGGGACATGTAATGAAAAAGGAGGGCTTGGAGAATCTCACAGGCCTGATAGAGGGAAAGAGAGACAGGGGAAAGCAGCATATAACATACTTGACAGGCCTGAGCAGGTGGATGGCAGAATGGGTGTTGAGTGGTGTAACAAGAGAATAATCGCCTACATCCTGGAAGGTCAAGGCACATTAGGAAGAAGTATTAAAACAAAATTTGGTACTGACAGGACTCATTAAAGTCAGGAAATATAAGATACCTAGCAAGATTGAGTAAATGGATGGGGGAGCAGGGTTTTAGAGAGATAACAAAAAGACAAAATTTATTAAGAGCTACAAAAGACAGGACATTCTGGAGAGCAAGGATCACTTATGTCTTCGCACATAGATGAAGAAGAATAAGCATTACTAAATGGAATGGTTTAGGAGAAATAATAAAAAGTCAAAATTTTTTAGGAGTTACAATGTTAGGAAATTTTGGAGAAGTTTGATCACATATGTCCTGAAGGGACACAGAACATAAAAGAAGAATGAGTTTGGGAAAATGGATAGCACAATAGGGTTTAGGAGAGAAAACACAAAGACAAATGGTCCTGGGTATGACCGTAAACTGCATCCAGCAGCAAGGCCTCTGATTGGGAGGTTGTGAGGAGTGTGGAACCACCTCTTAATTGCTGTTGTTCCCAGGTTCGCCCTGACCCAGGGTGGTAGTACCTGTTAGGGTCCCAGCTATGGGTAAACTAGGGTCAAAATGCTATGAAAGTATTTACCAACAAAACTTTTTTGAATAAAGAATATTACCAACAACTGTGATTTAAAATAAAAATACGTTTCTGGCCTTAACTGACCCTTTAGATGTTGATAGGCTGTTAAACAGGAACAAACAAACAAACAAAATGACAAATTCTTTAATAGCTACAATGGACAGGAAATTTTGGAAATGCTTGATTGCTTATGTTTTGAAAAGACAAAGAACATAAATGAAGAAGTTTGAGTAAATGGGTAGACGAACAGGGTTTAGGAGAAATGACAAACAGAGAAAATTTATTAAGAGCTACAAAGAACAGGAATTTGTGGAGAGCCACGATCACCTATGTCCTGGGAGGATGCAGCACATGGAAGAAGAATGAGCTTGTGTAAATGGATGGTAAAACAGATTTTAGGAGAAACAGTAAATAGATAAAAATTTATTAAGAACAAGAAAGGATAAGAAGTTGTGGAGAGCCACGATCACCTATGTCCTGGGAGGATGCAGCACATGGAAGAAGAATGAGCTTGTGTAAATGGATGGTAAAACAGATTTTAGGAGAAACAGTAAATAGATAAAAATTTATTAAGAACAAGAAAGGATAAGAAGTTGTGGAGAGCCACGATCAACTATGTCCTGGGAGGATGCAGCACATGGAAGAAGAATGAGCTTGTGTAAATGGATGGTAAAACAGATTTTAGGAGAAACAGTAAATAGATAAAAATTTATTAAGAACAAGAAAGGATAAGAAGTTGTGGAGAACCATGATCAACTATGTCCTGAAAGGCCACAGCACATATAGAAAAAGAAGCTTGTATAAATAGATGGTAGAATAGGGTTTAGGAGAAATAACAAAAAGACTAAATTTATCAAGAGCTACAAATGACAGGAAGTTTTAGAGAACCATGATCTCCTTATCCTCCTGAGAAGACAACATCACATAGGAGAAGAAAAACAATCTTAAGTAAATGAATGGCAGTAAAAGGTTTAGGAGAAATAACAAAATGATAAAATTTATTAAGAGCTACAATAGACAGGAAATTGTGAGGAGCAAAGATCATCTACGCCTTGAAGTGTCACGACACATAGAAGAGAAAAAGAGAGAAATCTGCTTATTACAATCACCTCGAAGAATTTGTCTTTTAACCTTTCACAAATGAATCCGCATCTTCAGAAAAATCATTTGATTTCAATTAAATCTACATTAGCGAGAAAAAAATTTGATTCATTTTTAGCATATGAACACTTGACTTTTAATTTAAATGTATGTTTTAGAATTTTTAGTTCAACTAAAATAAAAATTATAATTGAGTTAAAATTGGTGAAAATCCCATTTAAAAAATAATATGGTTATTGTGTGGATATATAGGTGTGTCATGGATCCCAGCTCAGGCTGAGAAATCTGAGAACCAAGTTCAAATCCCAGTCAAATTTGCTATATTTATTTATGCGCAGATATCCTTGGGAAAATTATGAGTCCCCACTACTACTGCCGTCTATGGGTTAAATAGCAAGTCTTCTATCTGAAAAAATCACTGTTATTACCAAAAGAATTCCAATGTAATATAAAATAAGTAAATTTTTTCTCAAGATACAAAATATATTCATATTAATTCCTCTTCAGATTGTTATCCTCATCTTTGTTGTCATATTCACAACATTTCAGCTTGTTATAATCTCTGACTTTCTTTAGGTGATTAGAATTTTGAACTGAACCCTTTATTTCAATCACTGGGGTAAATTGTTCTTATTCCACGTGTCATGCCACTTCTGGATGACTTCATTATATCAATTTAACATATTTTTCTAGGTTTTTGGTTCACCACTGCTGTAGCCAGGTATTGAACCCATAACTTTTTGCATCAAGTCACTGGATTCACCCAATGCTTTTATCCCTGAGCCATGTGGTAAACAAAAAACTTTGAGAGTTGTGCTAAATGGAGATAACTAAGACTAAATTCCATCACCTGAAGAAGGTCAGAGAGTGATGGCTGAAACATCAGGAAATTGGCCACAAAGATGAAGCTGAAAATAAAAGAACATTGTAAATAAGGTAGATAATTACAATATCTCAAATATCAGAAATATAGACAAATAAAAAATTTATTTCAACTTTAAAAAACTCATAAAATGTTGATAAACCATAAAAAATAGATTCATCACACACACACATATATTACTTTATTATAATTCTTTTAATCAACAGAAATACATGCACATCCACTTGCATCAACATGGTTTTTTTGTATCAATATTTGTTCCATATGAATATTTTTGCATTGAATATTTTGAGCCACCTGATTGGTTAAGCCTTTTATTGGTGAACTATAAAATGGGTTAGCCCATGGTTGTCTGCCCAATATACATGTACGTAAAAAGTCTAACATTTTGCTTTTTTTATCATTTCATTCAAGCAATGCGATAATGCCACTCGAACACAGCGGGGTTACAGGGAGCAAAAGTAAATGAGAAAATTTTAGCAAGAAGTGAGGGAAAGACAATGAAAGAAACGAGATTAAGGAAGACCGATTTTTCATTTCAAGATCTCACATGCAGCCCGTGACTTGAAATCACCTGAACATCTTTCTATTTAAAAAAAAATTCAATACTCCCTTTCCACTATAAAATAATGTAAAGCTGATAGTAAGAGAGGAATGTTTGATATATGGTGCCTCACTTGTAACAAAATGTTTTTGATATTGGGATTTATATAAAATTCTTGTGTTTTTAGTATTATGTACAAGGTAACCAAAAAAGTTCTGTGCATTTTTAAAGGAAAAAAAGTAAACACTTCACAGTATGTGTAACTTATATTTAGTCTTCGAAGTAATCGCCATCGGCATCCAGCACCTTCTGCCAATGTGTCTCCAGCTGTTCAATGCCCTTGTGGTAGAACTCGGGGGGTTTTGACGCAAAGAAGTCCGTAAGGGCTTTGCGCAAGTCTGCATTATTGGTGAAGGATTTCCCACAAAGATGATTATCCAGGGAGTGGAAAAGGTGGTAATCAGATGGCGCAAGGTCAGGTAAATAAGGTGGATGACACAAAGTCTCCCAGCCAAATTGATGTATGGTATCCCTGACCACTCGTGCATCATGTGGCCTGGCGTTTTCATGGAGGAAAGGCATACCTTTGCGATTCACTAGTGCTGGCTCCTTCTGGCACATTGCCTGTTGCACACGTTTCAATTGCTGAGAGTATAGGTCTCCAGTGACCGTTTGGCCCATTGGTAGCAGTTCATAATGAACCACTTGACGACCTGTCCACCAGACACAAAGCATAATCTTACGTGGATGCATAGGCGGTCTTGCGGTGTGAGGGACAGCATCCTGAGGAGACAACCAATGTCTGGAATGCTTGGGAGTTTTGTACAGAACCCACTTTTCATCACTGGTAAGCACTTGATTTAATAAGGATGTGGTACAGTGGCGAGAAAGCAGCAATATGCAGGCTGCCACTCGTTGTCCCTTGTGGGCCTCCAACAGCGTTTGCAGAACCCACTTGCTCAGTTTGTACATCTTACCTAGGCAGTGCAGGTGAAATCTAACTGTTTCATCAGAACTGTTGAACGGTCTTGCAAGTTCACCACATGTTAGACTATTGTCCTCTTCAATAGTCACCTTTAGGATTCCGTGATTCAAGACCTGTGGTCGTCCACTGTGAGGCTCATCATGGAGAGGCACATTTCCCGACTTGAATTTTTGAAACCAACACTTTGCAGTATGTTCCTCCACAGCACTATCCCCAAACGCTTGACATATGCGATGACTTGATGCAGCTGCTGATAAGTCCACTTTGAAGTCGTAAAGCAAACAGCCTCGAACAAGATATATAGACACTTCCATCCTTCACACAGCTGTCCGGCTTATAACTGATGGCTAGGCATGCTGCATGTGTTTTTTATAATGTATGATGTTCCTACTTCTAGCTATCTGAATTTGAAAACGCATTTTGTATATATTTCAACTTCACTCACTGACTAATCAAAAACGGACAGAACTTTTTTGGTTCTTCTTCTATGTGCCCTGTCCCTTCAGGACGTAGGCAATCATGGCTCTCCACATCTCCCTATCCCTTGTGGCTCTTAGTATGTTTGCTCCTGTTGCTCCTGGCAACCCCCGTTCCGTCATCCACCTGATCAGGCCTTGCAAATACGTTATCCGCTGCCTTCCTCTGTCTCTCCTTCCTTCTATCTGTCCAGTCAGTATCAGGTTCTCCAGGCTCTCCTTCCTCATTGCATGTCCCAGGAACTTCAGTTGTCTCTTCCTGATGCTCAGCATCAATTTCCTTTTTGTTGCCATTCTTTCTAACACCTCGTCGTTGCTTGTATGCTCAGTCCACGAGATCCATAGCATCCATCTGTAGAGTCACATTTCTTCCATTTCCAGTTTTGTCCTCATTTTTGATGATATTGTCCAGCATTCACAGCCGTATTGAAGAACTGACATCACGTAGCAGTCTAGCACTCTTTTCTTCATTTCTATTGAAATTTTCCTGTGTGTTAGTATTTTGCTCATCTTCTGGAACGCGTCCTTTGCCATGCCAATTCGCCTTCGGATCTCCGTGTCGCACTTTCCATCTGTTAGAATACTTCCTAGGTACTTAAATTCTTGTACTTGTTTGATTCTGTTATCCCCTACCTGTATTTGGCATTTTGGGTTGTATCTTTTGCTGATGACCATGCACTCAGTTTTCTTAAAGTTTATTTGTAGTCCCTTCTTGTCACTCTCCACTGCTACTTTCTGTATGAGATCTTGTAGTTTCCTTTCCGTGTCCGCAATCAGTACTGTATCGTCCGCATACCTTATGTTGTTCAGGTTGTGGCCTCCAATAACAAATCCTGGTGTGTCATCTAGGGTCCTCAAAATATTCTCGCTGTATAGGTTGAACAAATCCGGTGAAAAGACACATCCTTGTCTTTCGCCTTTTTCTATCTTTGTGTATCTACTGAGGTCATTATCTGTCCATATGCAGGCCGTTTGCTGCCAGTAGAGGTTCTTGATTATTCTTATGTTTTTGCCGAAAATGTCGAGGTTGCCTAGCATCTCCATCAATTCTTTGTGTCGTATTTTGTCGAATGCTTTCGCATAATCAATGAAGCATAGGTACAAGTCTTTCTTCATTTGTAATGCCCTTTCAGAGAGCATCCTAATCATGAATATGGCGTTCCTTGTTCCAGTGTCCTTGACAACCCGCACTGTTCCTGCCCTATCTCAGGCCTGATTCTGCTTCTCGCTCTATTCATCAGGATTCTGACAATCAGTTTTGTAATGTGACTCATTAAGCTGATAGTTCTGTGGAGTTCGCACTCGTTTGCACCAGGTTTCTTCGGCAGCACTATAAATATCGACTTGCATAGGTCGTCTGGTGTTATTCCGCTGCTATAAATTTCGTTTATTATGTCGGTAATCTTTTCTATGCCATATTCTTCTAAGGCTGTCAGCAGCTCTATCACTATGCCATCTGGATCAGGTGCTTTGTTTCTGTTCATTTTGGCCATTGCAGCTTCCACTTCGGATTTTAGTATTTCCGTTCCATCCATCTCCTTGTGTATTCAGTTGTTCTCTGTTGTCGCAAAAGAGATCCTTTATGTATTCTTCCCATCGCTGGAGTATTTCCTCTTTCTCTAATATGATTGTCCCTCTCTTCCTTGGATTTTATGCATCCTGTTGAGGAACAGGTTTTTTGTCCTGTCAGTTCTCTTATCTCTTTATGCATCTCTGCTTTGTTGTTCCTGCTCAGTCTCTCTACTTCTGCACATTTGTTGTTGAGCCATTCCTCTTTGGCTTGTCTGCATTTGTTCCTTATCTCCCTGTGAAGTTTTTTGTACTCTGCTTCATGTCTTGGCGTTATTTTTTGTCTCCTTTGCATCATGTGGAGGATCTCTTCGGCCATCCACTCGTTTTTTCTTCTGCGTCTGATTTCCTTTGGGGCTATGTTGTTCGCTGAGGTCACCATCGCTTCTTTTAGTGAATCCCATTTTGAGTATCCTTTTCCAATTTGTTCTTCATATTTCTTTCTCACGCTGTTATTGTATTGTTTCTGCAGGGTGAGATCATCCTCTAGTGTGTCGTATTGCAGCCTTGGTGATATGCTGGGCTTCTTCAGTCTTTGGAGTTTCACTTTTAGTTTGCAGAAGACTGGGACATGATCACTTCCGCAGTCAGCACCTGGGTATGTTTTGCATTGGATTACTGCGTTCCTGAATCTCTTGTTTGTAGTTATATAATCTATTTGGTTCTTCATGTTGCCTCCTGGACTTCTCCATGTACATAAACGTCGTGGGTGTTCTTGGAACCAGGTGTTAGTAATGACCTGATCATTGGCTGAGCACCATTGGATCCATTTTTCTCCTCTTTCATTGTGCTACTCCTAGTCCGAAGTTGCCGTTCATGTCTCCTTCTCTATCTTTACCTACCTTTGCATTTAAGTCCCCCATAATTATCCTAACTTCTTGGCTTTTGCACTGAGCCTTAGCACTGTCCAGTATAAAATAGAAAGATTCTATTTTGTCCTCCGAGCTTTGAGTTGTTGGCGCATAAACTACTATAATAGCTATATTGAGGGGCCTTCCCCGCAGTTTAACCAAGAGGACTCTCTCTGACAGTTGCCAGTATCCAAGTACACATCTTTTCACTTGTTTGTTTAGTATTAAAGCGACCCCTTTTTCGTATTTTTTACCTCCTGCATATATTATCCTGTGGGTGTCGCTACTGAAATCTCCGTTATTAGGCCATCTTGTTTCACATATGCCTAGGATGTTGATATTCAGTCTGTTCATCTCCTGTTTGACATTCTCTAGTTGTCCACAGTTCAGTGTCCTGACGTTCCATGTTCCTATAGTGAGTTTGTCTTTGATGTGCACAGTTGCAGGGTAATGGTCCAGAGACACCTGCTGCTCATGTCGTTCTTTCCCGGGCGAGGGACAAATTTTGGAGTAAAATGTCCCCTTTACTCTGTTGGTGCTAACAGTCGCCGGGAAGTCCTCCTTATAAATCAGCTGCTAATGCAACTGATACTAAAAGTCTGATTTTGACTTCATCCTGTTTAGCTTGATTATTACTCTAACCATGCAATATTTGTCTTTGATCCAAGAAGTGATGCTTTGCAAAACATTCGATTAATTAAAAACACTTGAGGAATTTCCTGTTTCATCATGCAGCTTTTAATGTGTTAATATCAGTTTTATTCCAAGAACAACATAAATGTGAAGATCATGTTAATATGTCTTTTTTAATTTCTATCCTTCCGTGATGAACAAAACAAGTGTCATTCTTACATATGGACTCCTGAATGCTTTTGGTTAATTTAAATGTCATAGATGCAAGTAGCAAAAGATAATTTTAATTCAAACAAAAAAGATATAAAATAAATGACAATGTTAATAAAATAAATGTTTTCATTTCAGTTATTACATGTAAACCTATAAACAATTTTCTCAAATTTTACGGGTGATTTGTTCGGTTTAAGATCAAAACTTTTGATGGAAAAGATGATGGTTTCAAATGGAATTACTTTTAAGATTTATCTAAGAACCTACTTTTGATATTTTCTGAAAATTTCAATCAAACAAGTATATTTTAAGTAGGAAGACATAATGTACACTGTGACACACTAGCAAAATACATCTATATTTAAGACCCCAGTTTCCAAACCGAAGCTCTTAAATAGTCTGTCATAATGTATAACCAGCAAAAGCTATTATTTTAAATGTAAAAAGAAGTTTTAAAAAGTAAAATACACATAAGATTTATAGTTTTCTTTTTCAGAACATAATAAGGACTAATAATAAGGTTAAAACACAAAATATCAATATTTACATGGGTTCTCTTAAAATATCATTTAACCACCATGTAAGGCAATAATGCTACAAAGACGCAAGGGGTTTCTGAGTCAAGATGAAAAAAAACTACCATTAAGAAGAGAGGACAATAAAAGAGTGAAAATTAGAAGATAGAGGATAACAATTGATTTGGCTAGAAAGCACAGAGCCGAAAGGGAGTTCCACAAGTGAGAAATATTTTTAAAAAAAAACTGTTAGCATAGAACTTACGGTTATATGTAATCATTTCAACAATAAAGTGACGAATATTTGTTGTTAATCTAGCACTGTGCTTAAATTCATAAAGTCTAGGTACGTCAGTTCATCAGAAGAATTACCATGTAAGTATTTATAGAAAATGAACAGTGAATCGATATTATGGTAGTAGGAAAGGGGGCTGAAGCCAAGATGCCAGGACCAATAATACTGCAAATTGTTTCTTTAAATTTTATCAAGAATCTCTAAATATATTGCAGGAGCACCACACCAAATGTGGTAACAATATTAAAAGCAAAGATGAATGGTAAACTTATAAATATGTAAGATAGATTCTGGCAAGAAAAATTCTCTAGCACAACACAAGTAACCAACTTTCTTAGTTGAAGACTAATCTAACTGATTCAACATAGTTTTCCCACTTCTTATCAGCTAAAAAAGGTTAGTTTGAGAAAGTGCAATGTGGTTAGCATCAGCCGTACTGACGGAAAGTAAAAAGAGGTTCTCATAGGTCATTAAAAGAGAGCTGTTTCATTTTGGTGGCATTCAAGTTAACAAACCACTTCTTGCCTCATTTAAAAACAGATCATAAGGTTATTTCTGACAATCAGTTACCAATTTAAACATATTGAAGTGATCAGATTTAATCAGGAATAAATAGTTGTGTCATCAGTATAGATGCCTAGTTGAGAACTGATGACATCAGAAAAATCATTTATGAAAGAAACAATTTAGATGCAAGGATAGAGTTCTGAGGAACACTTGCATTTATGTAAAACGATCTAGAAAAGCAGCCATTCAAGACAGCTTTTATTTGGTAAGAGTATATCACTTCAAAAATACATCCAGAAATATAATAAACCTTTTAATTTGTGAAGAAGACCAGTATTCCAAACCTGGTCAAATGGCTTCAAGATGACCAAAACAACAGCTTGAGCTTCACCATTCTTATCTAAAGCATGATAGACACATTCAGCAACAATTGTTTACACGTCAGCAGTTGTCCTAGAGAAGAGAAGGCCATATTGCTTATCTGAAAGAAAACCCTGCAATGGGAGATGATTAACCAATTCAGAGGTAATTGAAACCTCTAGTATTTTGCCAAATTAAAATGCTTATTCTTCTTCTTCTATGTGCCCTGTCCCTTCAGGACGTAGGCAATCATGGATCTCCAAGTCTCCCTATCCCTTGTGGCTCTTAATATGTTTGATCCTGTTGCTTCTGGCAACCCCCGTTCCATCATCCACCTGATCAGACCCTGCAAATATGTTATCCGCTGCCTTCCTCTGTCTCTCCTTCCTTCTATCTGTCCAGTCAGTATCAGGTTCTCCAGACTCTCCTTCCTCATTGCATGTCCCAGGAACTTCAGTTGTCTCTTCCTGATGCTCAGCATCAATTTCCTTTTTGTTGCCATTCTTTCTAACACTTCATCGTTGCTTGTATGCTCAGTCCACGATATCCGTAGCATCCTTCTGTAGAACCACATTTTGGCCGCTTCCAGTTTTGTCCTCATTTTCAATGATATTGTCCAGCATTCACTGCCGTATTGAAGAACTGACATCACGTAGCAGTCTAGCACTCTTTTCTTCATTTCTATTGAGATTTTCCTGTGTGTTAGTATTTTGCTCATCTTCTGGAACGCGTCCTTTGCCATGCCAATTCGCCTTCGGATCTCCGTGTCGCACTTTCCATCTCCTGTTAGAACACTTCCTAGGTACTTAAATTCTTGTACTTGTTTGATTCTGTTATCCCCTACCTGTATTTGGCATTTTGGGTTGTATCTTTTGCTGATGACCATGCACTCAGTTTTCTTAAAGTTTATTTGTAGTCCTTTCTTGTCACTCTCCACTGCTACTTTCTGTATGAGATCTTGCAGTTTACTTTCCCGTGTCCGCAGTCAGTACTGTATCATCCGCATATCTTATGTTGTTCAGGTTGTGGCCTCCAATAACAAATCCTGGTTATGTCATCTAGGGTCCTCAAAATATTCTCGCTGTATAGGTTGAACAAATCTGGTGAAAAGACACATCCTTGTCTTACGCCTTTTTCTATCTTTGTGTATCTACTGAGGTCGTTACCTGTCCGTATGCAGGCCGTTTGCTGCCAGTAGAGATTCTTGATTATTCTTATGTCTTTGCCGAAAATGTCGAGGTTGCCTAGCATTTCCATCAATTCTTTGTGTTTTAAGAAGCAGTTTGTTTATCTGAGTTTGAGAAGATTGGAACTATGGAAGGTGAAAGCAAAAAGTGGCAAGACATTTGTTTTAGAGTTTAAAGAGAAGAGGTGATATAAATATAAAAAACTGAAATAATTTTTCAAAATTACTTTTGCCAACATCAAACCAAGCATGTATTATTTAAAGGATGATGTCTAGATGCACATGCACAAGCATATATAATGATTTACTAAGCACAGCCAAACTCAAGACTTAGTTGTAATTGTGCTAGTAAGAAAAGCTTGATACCCATTACACCACATCAAAGTGCCCAACATGTGTATATATATATACAAATTTAATATCTGAATGAAAAAAGTTCACATAATAAAAAAGAAAACTGCTCAATGTAAAACATAAAATACAGAGTTTCAAATATAATACAATACTAAATAGTTAACATGAATGGTTGTTTCATTGATTGTCTGAAGACTGCATGAAACTGACATTTACAAACAAATAAGAGCATATATATATATATATATATATATATATATATATATATAAGACAATATATTAGTTTTAAAGTATGCTATAATTATGGGTTAAAGTGCTCAATATCAGATAGAGAGTGTATGTAAATATATGTAAATATATGGACACATTGTCTGATGTTTGTGTTTAACATGAAACAGATTGTTTCCTGTGAGTGTTTTCTTCAATGTACACATTTATATATATAATATTATCAAAACCAAAATAAACTACTCAGAGATAATGTGGCATTGAGTCAGTCAGTTCAGTTTATATTTTAAGCTTTAACCTTATTTTAGTTTTTACTCTCTCTCTCTCTATCTATCTCTCTCTGTATATATATATATATATATATATAAAGGGAACACAATACAAAAAGCCACAAATTTATTCACCTGATGAGAGTCAATTTTAGACTCGAAACACGTGTGGCATCACAAATACCATTATGGACACTTAATGTATCATAACATGTATAATAACAAAAGCAATAAATATACACTTTAAAGAAAACATTCACGGCTTCTCACACTTTTTATTCTCTCTCTCTCTCTCTCTCTCTCTCTTCTATATATATATATATATATATATGTATATATCAAATGGTTTGATTTAATTCAGAATATTAAAAAAAAAAGGAATTAGCTCAGAAAAGAATTTTCTTCAAGAGTTTTAAAGTTAGGTGAAAGGTTGATGAGTATAAAAAGTTAACATTAATATGTAGCAGTCATACCGGAAATATCACAAAAACATTTCTACTTCAGTTACTCTCTTTTTCTTTTTTTTTTAATTGGAGTAGATAGTTCCTACTATCGCTCGGTCTCACACTCCACCCCATTCTTTTGAACAAGAGTAGAGGTGATCGCCTTGTTTCTTGTTTAGGAAGGGGTTCCTGGTTCATCCCCCCTCTTCGGTCTTAGTGTTAGTTCAGCTGGAAGCTCTTTGCAGTGACTGAGTATGGTGGCAACGTCTTTACATTCTGAGGGTACGGGTTGGCAGTTTCCTGGTTGCTGCTTCCAACTGGTAGTTAGGAGCCCAACCTCTTGTATAGTGTCTTGAGAGGCTGCTATGATCAACATTTGAATAATACCGGGGTTCTTGCAGTGTTATATCGTGCATGGACGGGCGTCCTGCATTTTTTTTTATCATATCACCCTGAGCAAGGCGGTAACACTACTGATGTGCAGGGGACTACATAGGAGTGAAAAGATTGGAAAAGAGAATACTGGAAACCGCATCCTAAACAGGAAACAAGGGATGAGCCTCTTCACCTGTTCAATAGATGTGGGTGGAGTGTGAACCAAGTGATAGTTCAGTCTATCTACTTCAATTGAAAAAAAAAGAAAAAAGAAAAGAGTGAAACTCTAACATACATGGTATCCGCACTAAATTTCTCAGCGTAGAATCATTCCTTCACACTGACTTACCTGATAACTTAGCCCTATGTGAAACTAACCTTGACCCTTCTATCCCTTCTTCTGAGTTTTACGTTCCTGGCTACCTTCCCCTCTTCAGGAAGGACTCCAATGTTCATATGCATGGGCTCGCCGTGTATGTCAGTGAACACCTTCCCCTAGCTAGGGTGACATCTCTTGAATCCCTGGATCATTCTTTCATGTGCTTCCGTCTCTCACTTCTAAGCTCAATTAGCTATCTCTTCTTTCTCTACCACTCACCCCTTCCTCCTCTGACTGTTCGTTACTTGACAGCATCTCTGACAATATCGGCAAGGCCATTTCCTCCCATCCCTCTGCCAATTATTTGTGTTTGGTGACTTTAACGCCCACCACAACAAGTGGCTTGAGAACTCTGTCACCAACTCTGCTGGTGTCCACACCATGAATTTTTCAATCACCCAATCCCTTACGCAAGTAGTGGACTTCACCACGCGTTTCCCCGACAAGTCTAATGGAAGGGACTCACTACTAGACCTCTGCTCACTTCCATCCCAGACTCTTGCACTACCAGACAGCTCTGCCCACTCGGAAACTCTGACCACACTGTAGTTTCCGTCAACATTTCATTCCACTCCCACCCGACCCAAGAAACCCAGACCAGTAGAATATCCTACTGCTACCAAAGAGCAGACTGGGATTCATTCTGAGACTTCCTCTGTGACGTCCCATGGAACAATGTTTTTAGTCTTCTCATCGAAGAATGTGCATCCGAGGTCTCCTCCTGGGTTAAGGCTGGCATCGATGCTTTCATCCCTGCCAGGAAATTTCAGCTTAAATCTCATTCGTCTCCATGGTTCTCGCTCGCTTGCTTGGTTGCCATCGCCCACCAGAATCACTTCTTCTGACTCTATCGTAGCTACGCATCGGACCAAAACAGGCGCCTTTTCGCTTCAGCTCATAATAACTGTAAAAGGATACTTAACGAAGCTAAGATGTTGTTTGCTGCCAGAATGAAGCAACGCATAGTATCCGCTAAGTTCGGTGCCAAAGACGACTGGCGACTCAGTAAAAGAGTACTTAACAAGAACAAGTCCACAATACCCCCACTAATCAATAAATTTGAGGTCCTCACCTCCTCAGCGGACAAGGCTGAATGCTTTGCCCGCAGATTCTCAAACAATTCAAGACTAGACTCGTCTGGAGTTTTTACACCCGACTTCTCACCTAGAACTGAGGCTCAACTGAATGACGTCCACATTACACCCTCGTTGGTCTCTAACATAATCACAAAACTTGACCCTCACAAAGCGAGCGGAGGGGAGGGGATGGAATCCCAATCATAGTCTTAAAGAAATGTGCCCCTGAACTCTCCTCTGTTCTTTCTAAGCTCTACAACTTCTGCCTATCTGCTTCCTGCTTTCCTGCCTGTTGGAAATCTTCCTCTGTAGTTCCCATATTTAAAAACACTGGAGAACCCCCGGACCCTGCAAATTACCGCCCTATCAGCCTTCTTCCGATCTTTGGCAAAATGTTCAAAGCCATTATCAATGCCGAGGTGGTTCAGCATCTCACAGCACACAGGCTCCTCTCGGACAAGCAGTATGGTTTCCGCTTCACCAGGTCTACTGCTGATATACTAATGACCATCACCGAGTACATATACCAGACACTCGGCAAGAATGGTGAAGCCCAAACCGTTGCCTTGGATATCTCTGAAGCGTTTCGACAGAGTTTGGCATGCTGGCCTTCTATGCAAACTGCGGAGCTATGGTATAACTGGACATTTGTTTGAACTAATCCAGTCTTTCTTCTCTAACCGCACATTGAAGGTGGTATTAAAGGGACATGTCTGCCAGAACTACCATATGAATGCGCGTGTCCCTCAAGGCTTTATCCTAGGTCCTACGCTCTTTCTGATCTACATTAATGATCTCCCTGATACCATAAGATCCCAAGTAGGGATGTACATTGATGATACCACAGTTTACTCTCACCTCGATCAAAAATCTGGTGTGGGCGACAAAGCTAACCTTGCAGCCATGCTTGAAAAGGACCTCCAATCCATAGTGAACTGGGGTAAGAAATGGCTAGTAAATTTTAATGCTTCTAAAATGAAGCTGCTATCAATTAACCATCATAGACAATCGCACCTACCTCTCATTAGCATGGACCAGGCTTGCCTCCCAGAGCGTAAAACACTATGCCTCCTTGGTCTCACACTTTCAGCGGACCTCAAGTGGAATGACTATATCAAATCCATTGCTAAATCCGCTGCTATGAAAATCAGTTCTCTGTGCAGGGCTCAGAAGTTTTTTCCGTCTGTATCTATCTTGCACATATATAAATCTACCATCTGCACGTGCATTGAATACTGCTGCCATATCTGGTCGGGTGCCCCTGCTATTCTCCTCGGGCTTCTCGACAAAGTACAACAGAGAGTCTGTAATGTGATCGATACCAACTTGGCAGACCGCCTGCAGCCTCTCTCACCAGTGCGACGTGGCTTCCCTGTGTCTCCTCTATAAATACTTTCATGGCTTCTGCTTCGATGAACTTAGATCACTGGTGGCCCCTAGGTACGAATTTGCACGAGATACTAGATTGGCAACTAGATCCCACCCTTTTACAGTGAAACCGATAAAATTCAACCGCAATTTCTACTCCAACAGTTTCTTTTCTTGCGCTTCCCGACTGTGGAATTCCTTCCACATGATTGCTTCCCCGATGGCTACAATCTCCAGGAGTTTAAATGTAAGGTCAATAGACACCTCCTAATACACTAACTCGCATCCATTCTTTCAAACACTCTTCCCATCTACCCAACCTCCAGCCTTCATATCCTTACCCATCTATCAACCTCCTTTTGACATTTCCTATATCTAACCACTCTTTCTCTTTACCTTCCCCTATGTAGGCCCATGCGCAATAGTGGCAGTGGAATGCCTTGCTTTGGGTAAAATGATTAAAAAAAAAATATATATATATATATATATATATATATATATATATATATATACTAAGAGTTTGTCACTTCAAGAGATCATCTGACCAATGAGCAATTGTTTGGGAACCTTCATCCAATATCACATCACCCTACAACCCTTTTTTTATAGATGGGATATCACAATCTTCTCACTTCTCTATTCAGTCAGGTGCCATACATGATACACGCTTTGGCAATCATGTTTCGAAAGAGACATGACTGACTGGACAGAAGATTATTCCACATTCGGTTGCCATTGCTTTCTGTGGTAGACTGGTTGCCAGCCAAGGCTATAGAACCCAATCTGTCCTATTATTTAACCCATAACTGGAGGGAAAAGATGGATTACTACCTTTCCCAAGGTTATTTGTGCACTAAGAATTCAACTGAAATTCGAACTCGGCTCCTCAATTTGTCATTCCGAGTCGATATCCACTGCACTGCAACGCATCTATGCTTCATATGAAGAAAAAGCATTTGACACATGCAGTATATACTGCAGTGATGAGAGCCAGATGAAAACATTGAGTCACCTATTAAATTAGATTTTGCAAATGAACGATAAAACAGAGAGTAGGAAGGATAGTAAAAAAACAAACATTGCTGAAAGCTACAAAGAACATGAAGTTGTGAAGAGCCACGAATGTCTCTTTGGGATTCTTCAGCACCCATATCTGCTAGCTTATATTTTCATACCAAGCATGAACAAAATAATTCGATCAGTTAACATTATTTTTAATGTGTACACATGTTTCAATAGTTTAATGTGTATGCATGTTTTTTTTCAAAAAGTGAAATTGTATCTACCACCCTAGAACAGTAAAACACTACTACATAAATTGACTGAATCAATCATTTTGGGGGAATAATTTTTGTAGGTTAGCAATCGTTATTCCAAATTTTTCAGAAATTAAGAAATATTGTTTTTTATTATTTTAATAATTATGAATCCTGACTTCTAAAATAATAAAAATCAAATCAAGTAAATCCTTGACAAAGAGTTATTTGTACTTGTTGGAAATGGTAACATCAGTTGTATGTATTTTATCATCACCAAGCAGACCTTGAATTTTCTCCAGTCATGATGAACAGTTGTACACTCAATGTATCTCATGTTGATTGATCACTAAAGATGCGAGGTATGATGATAGACTACAAGACCCATTGAAGGTTTCAAGTAGCATGGAACCACTTCTTAATTGCTTTTTTTGCATTCGCTTGGGAAAGGTATTAATCCAACTTGAATAACATGGGTTGAATAACAGGACAGATAGGCTTCTCCAGCATTTACATTATTCGGACTATTTTCTTCATTGTTGTTGTCATTTGTAAGATGTTTCAGCCGTTCTTCTTCAGGTGCTAGGAATTTCAAACCAAACCCTATATTACAATTACTGGGGTATGTCATTTCTTGCATCGTAATGCCTCAATTGGAACTCATGACTTATCTCCCTTTAACCCGGCTCTCTAAGTATTGAACTCACAACTATTTGGGTCAAGTCACTAACCAACGTCTATATCCACTGGGCCATGTGTCATTAAGGACAAGAACAACTGACTTTTTGAGACTTATAAACTTAATGTCCAGTAACCCTTTTTTGCCAGAGTTCATATTGCAATTTTTTTATGTTAATGGCTTTCTCTAGTATTTAACATCATTCTATAGCCTTGGTTGGCAACCAGTCTACTGCAGAAAGTAATGGCAACCTACTGCAGGATAATCTTCTACCCAGTCAATCATGCCTCGAAAGAAACATGATTGCCTAGGCATGTATCACATATGAAACTTTGAATCTGATCTGAGATGGTAGCACTTGTTAGAGTCCCAGGTATAGGTAAATATATGGTGTTTCATTAAGATGGATCAAAGTTAGTAATTAAAACAGTCTTATTGGTGAAATTTTGTTATTTCACTATTGGATCATGTTATTTGAGTTATGGCAATTATGTGTGAAAAATAATATTGTCCAAATGTCAGGCAAGGCTTTGGTGGCATGCCTCCACTTGATGGTCAAAATTTGTGACGACATCTCTACATAGTTGCTCCTCAATCTCACCAATATGACTTATTATCTCATCCTTGAATTGTTGTTGGTTTGTTGGCATAGAACTTACTTTTAAGATGTCTCCCAAAAGAAGAAATCTAATGGCATCAAGTCATACTATCAATTGTTTCAAGAGATGATGCGACCTGGGAATTTCTCACTCAATAGTGCCATTGTTGCATTGGCTGTGTGGCATGTAGCACTGTCCTGTTGAAACCACAAATCTTTGACATCCATAGTATTCAATTCAGGCTATAATTGCAATGACTCAAATAACATGATCCAGTGTTGAAATCAATAAAATTTCCCCAAAGGATTGTTTTATTTACTACTAACTTCATCCATCTTAATGGAACACTTGATAGCAAAACCCCAAACCAAAACAAAACACTATGAAAGTGTAGGAATACATTTTTATTGCAAAAAATTTCCAGCAATACATTTTTTGTAGCGATATGACAAGCAATACATTTTAACTCTAGTTGAAGCCATAAAATTGCATACAAAATATTTAGATTTCAGCATTAAATAACCCCTAGAGGTTGATAGGCCACTAAAAAAATCAACAACATTAAAGAACTCTTTCATATAATTAATCCATATAATATACTAAAACTTTTAAAAGAAATTGAACTGCATTTATAAATATAACTTCAGCAAAACTCAAACATAAAACACGCACATCAACACCTTCTAGTAGTTATGTCCATACAAACATGAAATATGCACAAAAGCTGAGAATTATCTACCATGTGTTCTATTGTAAAAGCAGAATAACAAATATATTGTTATTATTTCAAAGTTCTCCAAAAAATTAAATTTCAGCATTAAGTAACCCATAAGAATTTGATAAGCTGTAAAACAAATAAAACATACAAGACTATAAAAATGTGGGGAAAATGATTGGTTTCTTGTATGACTCCAGAAAATACCAGATTCCTCCTGCTATGCTCTACATTTAGAAGAGTCAGATCAGATTAAAAATAGAGTATTGCTGCCATATCTTAACTTTGCAGCCTTGAGAGAGTTCAAGTGTGTTTATATGGCCTTGTGGGTGCTGAATTATTTTCCTCTCTACAACCTCTTTTCTCACACATGAAACATTACCAGTCCCTCACTACTCTATCATTATGCTTATGGCAGATGTTCAGAAAAGCCAAATTTCTTAGTTTCACACTTCCATAGCTAGGATTTGCCCTGGACTGATTCATCTTCATATCTCATCATTAAGGAGGAATGTGACAGAAATGATGCTTCATTGATCAATAGGATCTTATCCTTTTCATGTCAAGTGTTATACAGGGTGTGATTGGGTAAATTGACACCATTTTATAGTTTTCATCCTACACCTGTGTCTCACTTGTTTTTGATTATGTCAACTGCACAGTATACTAGAGTCAGTTGGGCATCATCTGTGAGAAAAACAGCACCATAATGCAATTCATTTTGCCAGAAATTTGAAAAAAGTATGCTGTACTGTTTGGTATTCAAATTGAAGTTCTAATACAAACATTTCAGGCATTCAAATGAAGTTTGGATGTCAGTCTGAGGAGAGTGCAGAAGATTTAGAAAGAGTTGGATGAGTTTAATAGTGATTACAAAGCCTTTTAAAATGATCACTAGTGGTGGTGACATTATATCACCACTCATCTTTCCCCAGAGCTTATATCAAATGCCTTGTGGGAGCAGTGCTGTCCTCTGTCAAGAAGGTAGCTGCTGAAATACTCTATGTTTGGCAACAGGATTCTGCACCATACCACACAAGCAGGAGAGCCCAGTTTTTGCTGTCAGACAATTTCTGTGATATCATACTTTACATCTAGCAACCCAACTTCCTAGATTGCAACACCCCTAATTTTTATATGTAGGGAACATTTGAGCGAGAAAAAATTTCTTGTTATGCCAAAGATGAACTACAGGCAAGAATTATGGCATTATTCACCAACTTAAACAAGGAAGAGATGGTTCAGAAGAGCTGCAGGAGATTTTGAAGATTTCTGGAGGCTTTGATTGAAGCCAATGGCAATTTTATTGGATAAATTTACTCTTGGGTTTTGTATTGGAGAAACAATAATATAAAAACAGAGAGAACACTATAGTCAAATATCATTGCATTCACATTACAAGGTACTCTCTCAGACATTCCTCCCCAGCATCAAGGCTACTATTCTTCAATATTACCTCCTCTGGAACAGGTCATATACCAGAATGCATCCCACTCAATTCCCATATATCATCCTATTTTGAAAACATGCTAGCAGCAAGAGACTATGTGGAGGTCCAATATGACGCTTCAAGGGTCGGTTGAAAACATCACTGACACAAGACAACATCAACCCTGATCACCTTTGCTGCAAATCAGGCTTCCTGGTGTAGGACAATCCAGTGGGGATCAAAACTTTTGAGTCCAACCATCAACATGAAGGGGATCTGCAACATGCTGGTAGGAGGTTCTGACACATCCAGCCACATCTACCACCTTCACTCCTCTATGACTCCTGCTCAGAACTCTTCAGGAGTAGGCTTGGCCTTCACATCCAACTCCATCACCATTGTAGTGAACAAAACAAAAAGTTCTAGATTTAAAAATTCAAATGCTAAGCACTAACTCACTGATTTTGTTAAAAATTAATGAATTTACTCAAATTTACGAAACCTTTGCTTAGCACACACAAGGCTTGTGAAATTTCACACCTTGATGCAAAATGTTTTTTGGCCACTATAAAACTAGGAAACATCTAAAATCAAAATAGAAAGGCCAGAATCACATCTGGGAGTGAATTCCAAAATTACATGTTTGGAGACTCCACAAACAAAATAAAAGATGAAGCAAAATCAGCTGTCACCAAAGAGAAAAAAACACGAGCATAATTAACACATCCCTCAATAAACATCAATGAATCATTATTATTATTATTATTATTATTATTATTATTATTATTATCTCTATCTTTCTCACTCACCTCTTTCTCTTTCACCTCCTTTCTTTTCACCATTCACCCTGAACAATAACTTCAAAGACAATCTTATCCAACAATAAAAGCTCATACATACATACACACATATGTTCCTGCCTATGTACACATAAACTCATTCTTACAAATTACTACTACAAACTCTTGATACCCTTAACATCCTAATACTTTTTTTAATAAATAATTAACTTCTACTAATTCATGTTATTCTTTTCTATTAATAAATTTCTATTTAAATATACAAAAGGTATACTTTTATTCTTCCACACATTTCAATCTCCAAACTTTTGATGATAGCGAATAATCCTAAGTTGTAGGGAGTTTGGTTATGTTTAACACAAGGCCGATTTAATAGACATTAACCATCTCCCTACTGCTTCACTAATGAACTTTGACATCTTTAAAGAACACACAATGGAAGAATAACTTCTACACCATCATCAGAATGGAATTAGAGATGATGATGATTCTCATGCTCCAATGTAAGCCAGTGTTGTCAAATACATTTTGATCATTTGAGAATGAAACTGAATAATCTATCAATGTTGTCCCATGGACCTTGATCAATTTGTATATCAATTCCCTACTACATATTGTTCTGGGACCTGATGATAAACTACATCCGGCAGCAAGGCCTCTGATCAAGACGTTTAGAGAAGCATACAACCACCTCTTAATTGCCGTTGTTCCTAGGTCCACCCTGACCCAGGATGGTAGCATCTGTTAGAGTCACAGCTATGGGCAAACAGTTAATCTCCAAATACTGATCATTTAAGAAAAAAAGAAAAAGTTAGGCTGGGTAAGAGTCTTTAGTTTTGGATGACAACTTATCTAAGAGAAGGAAATCTCTGAAATAAAAACCTCAATATTACCCTGTGTAGAATAGACTAGGTAATCTTCCTAGAGATGGTGTCACAATAAAAACACTGAGTTTCCAGTCTCTTAAACTGGATGGTGTTAGTAAGGGCATATGGCTGTAAAACTTACTTCAAAATTTCATGATGGTTCAATTACAGAGCCATCAAGATAACCCCACCCCACCCAATGCTAGCATGGAAATTCACATTAAATGATGATATTAATTAGATATATAATATATCATGTTCATTGGCACCCAGAAAAGGTTTTCTTCATGAATACTCAGTCAAAGTTACAATGAAGAATTGACAGCATTTATTGACCTTCCCTGTTGTTAGTATACTGAGTTTAGTCAGTTGTAATTTCAATTAAATTGTTATCAGACAAATTTGTCCATCTACATCTGCTACTGATTGATTTGTTAAGTAGCTTAAACCATTTAGATACATTTATAGTGATCTAAACATCTAACGTATATCTCTTGTTTGAAGTATAAAAAAAGAATATTTTTTATCTAAACTTATATATAAATGGAACTTTGTCTCTTTGCGTGTCTGTGTGTGTGTCTGTGTGTGTGTGTGCCCATTACCAAAACAGCTGAATCGATTTTCTTCAAAATTTACACAGTTGTACTATAAGTGTCTGCGAGTGTTCTTAGCTAGGTTTTGTGTCAAGGTACCCCCAATAAATATTGAAAATTGATAATCAAAAAAATCGGGTTATAGAAGAAGGTGATCCGATTTTAATCAAATTTGATACACTCATAGACAAAGACATAAGCAACAATATTCAAAAATTTCAAAGTTGCAGTTCTTACACTAGGGCAGAAAATCGATAATATATATATATATATAAAATGCAAGATAATTGTGTGTGTGTCTGTTTATCTGCCTGTATGTCTGTATTTTTTCAGCCCTTTTATTTTAGTTTTTGCTTCGAGTTTGGCTCTAAGTAGGTATAATTGTAGTTCTTAGTCTCAGCCATGATACCATTTACTCAGAGGACTTATTTAGCCTTCAAAATTCAATTTACGACGAAAAAACTTATTTGATATTGATACCAGGAAATCAAAATTTGACTTATATCCATTCATTTTTCTTTCAGTCTACGGTTTGACTTTAACTGGAAACAACTATTGCTTTTTAGTCTTTCATGCCAACATCCAAAGAGTCTGAGCTCCAGGACCATGGATTAGTTTTAAAGCTTTCATTACACTCAAGCAATGCCGGGCAAAACTGCTAGTTTATCTATAGACACAGTTTTACAGAATTTGAGTAACTGACAAATTTTTGGCAAAAAATTTACGTACTAATTTTCTCCTTCTGAGCCGATATCTACTGTCCCAAAATGCACCTCCAACACTTAATTAGTTTTTATTGATTTATACTGAGCCTAATTTAGCATGCACAATAAATTAATTAGCAAGAGGCCATAAGCTGAAGTAGGACACCTAGTAAGGTTTGACTTTATAATGTTTCCTTACAAAGAAACATCTAATATTACTATTACCATTATTAATCTCCAACTCTTTAGTACCATACTCCAGTATATAGAATAGTGTCACCATCTCATCATGTTGGGTGTTCCTAGTATTTTTTTTATAACAAGTAGGTTTTTTACTGAGTGGAATCACCAGACCCATTAAGTGTATTCAATTGATTGCCAGTCAAGAGTACAGTCTGTCCTGTTATTTAATCCATAACTGAATATAAATAGTTTAAAACTTTAAGTTGTTAATCACTGCACAACAGCCAAGGCTTATTATTAATTTTTATGTGTATACGAGTGAGTTTGTTTATGTGTGTGCATCCATTGGGGTTTAGTTTTACAGCAGACACTGCAGATACCATCCTGTTAATGTATGAAAATGATTCAGTGAGGACATTTGCCCCATAAACTCTATGGCTTTGGTATGAACTTAGTGATGAAATTATTTGTTAAGAAAACTACAATTGATTTTCATAAAATAAATGAGGGAAACAAGTTTTATTTACATTTTTCGGGCTGTTTGCCTCATCTTCATTGTCATATTCACAACATTTCAGCCATTGTACACTCTGACCTTCTTCAGAGGAAAGCAGCCTATAACATACTTGATGGGCTTGCATAAATGGATGTTAAAACAGGGTTTGGAAGAAATAACAAAAAGATAAAAATTATTAAAAGCTACAAGCTAATGGAAGATGTGGATGGCTATGATCGTGTACATCCTGAAGGGAAATGGCACATAAAATATAATTAGGTGAAATTTAGAATTTACAGTGGTACAGTGGTACAGTGGGTATCGGCTCAGAACGAGAAACCAGGGAGCCGGGTTGAATCCATTGTATTTATTTACGCGCAAATACCCTTGGGAAAGGTATTAATCTGTCTCTTCCTTCCAGTTATGGGTCAAATAGCAGGACAGATTGGGTTCTATAGCCTTGGTCGGCAACCAGTCTACTGCAGAAAGCAATGGCAACCTACTGCGGGATAATCTTCTGCCCAGTCAGTCATGTCTCTTTCGAGACATGATCGCCCAAGCGTGTATCATGTATGGCACTTAACTGACTGACTGATTTTTGTAAAGAATTTTAGTATTGGTTTCCAAACAACAAAATATTTTAATGGCTACTATAAAATCTAAATTAACAAAAAAGCATAAAATTGACACTTTTATTTAAGATCTTTAGAAATAAGAACACCTATGTTGGTTGTCAAGACCGTTGCAGTGTACCTTTTACTGGCAAAGTACACAATCATTTGTAACATGAATGCAACATGTGAGCTCTGTCTGAAAATGCAACATGTAAAACAAATTAGCAAATAGCTCTGTTTGCCAAAGAATTTTCGAAGCATCAATTCATAAAATCTAAAAGTCATCTTCATGAATGCAACATGTGACCTCTGCCTGAAGATGCAACAAGTAAATCAAATTAGCAAGTAGGTCTGTTTGCCAAAGAAATTTGAAAGCATAAATACATAAAATCTAAAAGTCAACTTTCTTATTCTCCTCCCTTGGATCACATAGCAACCGAGAATGACTGCATTGGGTCTACAGAATATTTTGTCAAGTGGAACAGTATCTAGGATAAAGCTTTTAATTGCTGTTCAGATTTCCTGGCATTCCTTCATCACTTAAATAGCTCCAGAATCTCAAACCTAATTGAGAATAAGATTAAAACTTCATTCACTTCAACAACATATCGGACAACATTGAAATGTTATCTCCTCTACAGTGAGAAAAGGTTGCATGAATGAACATGTCAAACAGGGGGAAAAAAAAATCAAGTCATTTTTCAGAGTAGACTTGATGTTTGTTTGCACTTTAATTAAACACAAAACTATTAAAAATATTATAACTTTTTTGGATTATAAAAGTAAAGGAAATCACACAAAATTTCAGCTCATAAATGCAATATTTTTTTAAAAGTTAGATACTCCTTGCAATATGATAATCCTTGAAGTATTATACTCCTAGAAGTATGATGCTTCTTGAAGTGTTATACTTTCTGAAATATAATACTCATTGAAGTATTATTTTCCTTGAAGCATGGTACAAATTGAAGTATTATACCCCTTGAAGTGTGGTATTCATTGAAGTGTGATACTCCCTGAAGTATTATATTTCTTGAAGCAGGATACTCACTGAAGCAGAATACTCTTTGAAGTGTGATACTCATCAAAGTATAATACTTCTTGAAAAGTGATACTCATTGAAGTATTATTTTTTTAAATTTTTATTTTTCTAATCATTTCACCCAAAGCAAGGCAGTAGCACCACTGACGTGCAGAGGGCTACATAAGAGAGTAAAAGTTTAGGCAGGAGGAGAGTGGAAAAGATGAACCAGTTACAGGGGTGTTAGAAAAAGGGCAAGAGAAGGGTGGAAACACAGGTGTGAATACAGTTGCGAAGGTAGAGCAAAAGGAAAAGAACAAGATATACAGAGGGTGATGTAGAAAGAACTGGAATCAAGTGGATAAGAGGTGGGTATTGACATTTCATTTAAATTCTTGGAGGTTGTTGCCGTCAGGAAAGCAAGTATATGGAAGAGAGTTCCACAGGCAGGAAATTCTTGGAGGTTGTTGCCGTCAGGAAAGCAAGTATATGGAAGAGAGTTCCACAGGCAGGAAGTGTGAGAAAAGAAGCTGCTGGAATAGAATTGTCAGCTGCATTTGGTTGATCTAACTGTAAATGGGTTGGACCTTATTGCCAGTCTGATTGCATGAGTAAATTCTTGTGGCACGGGCACCAGTGACTTAAGTTCATAGGAAGCAGAAGCCATGAAAATATTTGTAGAATAGACAGAGGGAAACCACATCCCACCAGTGAGAAAGTGGCTGAAGTCGAGCTACCAAGTTAGGACCTATTACATTACAGATTTTCCTTTGGAGCCTGTTGAGAAAACTGAGATGAACAGCAGCAGCACCTGACCATATATGACAGCAGTATTCTATGCACAGACGGATTTGTATATATGCAAGATAGATTCAGATGGAAAAAAACCCTTCCTGGCCCAACACAGTGACCCAACCCTTCCTAGCAGTAGATTTAGCTATTGACTCAATTTTAAAAATTCCACTTGAGCTTGGAAGATAGGGTAAGGCCGAGAAAGTGCAGTATATCGCTTTCAGGGAGACTTGCTTGGTCCATGCTTATGGGGGGCAGAAGAGGTTCCCTGTGACTACTAGATCTATGATTCACCTCTGTACCTGACTCCTGCCAAATCTCGCAGCTTTGCCCTCTCGGCAACTCCAATGATGCTGTTGTTTCTCTTAATATATCTCACCACTCTCACTCCCTCCAGAAACCTACTACCTACAGGATCTCCTACTGCTACCAAAGAGCTGACTGTGATGCATTTCGTGATTTCCTATGCAACGTCCCTTGGGAAAAGTGTACAGTCTCCCAGCTGATGACTGCACCTCTGAGATTATTTCCTAGGTGAAAGCTGGCATTGATGCCTTTATACCGATCAGGAAGTTTTGTCTCAAACCTCATTCCTCCCCTTGGTTCTCTCCTGCCTGTTTGGCCACCATTGCCCACAGGAACCACTAGTTCTGGCGATTTCAGAGACATGCATCTGACCACAATAGGCATCTATTTGCCTCTGCTCTAATGAATGAAGGAGGATCCTGAATGACGTCAAGTGGTTATTTACTGAGAGAATGAGGCAGCACATAGCTGACTGCAAGTATGATTCCAAGGACTATTGGTGGCTGTGCAAACATGTGCTGAAACAACAGCAAATCCTCCATCCCTCTCTTAATCAATGAGCTGGAGGTCCTCACGGCATCAGTAGACAAGGCGGAGGGCTTTGCTTGCAGGTTCTCATCAAACTCTACATATGGCTCATCTGGAGTCCCTGCATCCAACTTCTCTTTTAGAACAGAGGCTCATCTGAAAGATATTTACATTATTCTGTTTTTGGTATTTAAGGTAATATCAAAACTTGACCCCCATAAGGCGAGCAAAGGTGATGGAATCCCGGTCATTGTTCTTAAGAAATATACCCTTAAACTCTCCTCTGTCTTCTCTAAACTCTATAATTACTGCCTTTCTACTTCCTGTTTTTCTGCATGCTGAAAGTAATCTTATATAGTTCCTGTATTTAAGAACTCTGGGGAACCCTTAAATGCATCAACTATCACCCCATGAGCCTTTTACCAATTATCGAAAAAGTGTTCAATGTTTTTATCAATGCTGAAGTAGTTCAACATCTTACTGCCCATAAACTATTTTCAGACAGGCAGTACAGCTTCTGCTTTGCTAGGTCTACAGTTGATGTGCTATGGACCATCACAGAGTGCATATACCAGGCTTTTAATAAGTCTGGCAAGGCTCATGCTCTTGCACTGAATATCTCCAAGGCTTTTGATACAGTTTGGCATACTGCCCTTCTACGCAAGCTACAGGGCTATGGTATCACCGGACACTTGCTTGATTTGATTCAATCTTTCCCATCTAACTGCACAACGAAGGTCATCTTGAATGGGCATGCCTCCACATCCTACTGCATGAATGCTGGTGTCCCCCAGGGCTCTATCCTTAGCCCAACGGTCTTTCTGATCTTCATAAATGATATCCCAGTCATGATCAAATCCCAAGTAGGCATCTACGCAGACAACACCACAATTTACTCCTTGAAGTGTGATACTCCTTAAAGTAAGATACATAGATTAGAATCATGATACTACTTGAAGTGTGATACTCACTGAAATATTATACTCCTTGAAGTGTAATACTTTTTATAATATGATATACAGCATTACAATTGTGATACTCTTTGAAGCATGATGCTCCTTGACATATGATAGGAAGCAGTCCGAGCACAATGAAGCAGTGAATTCTTTGCCCCAAGCTATCACCATTTTTCACTTGTTTCTCTTTGAGAAATATGCATTCAGTTATCAGATTCTTGATTTTGGCATTTGTAATTTCAGTTTTATATGCAGGCAAATATGCCAGGAAGTGCTGCAATGTCATGAATTCTAGAAATAGTAATCTCACGAATTCTAGAGTTACAAATTAGTCATTTAGGATCAAAACCATGGATGAATGCTGAAAAATATTAAATTATCCACTAATCTCTAAAGAAACAACAATTAATGGTAGCCACTAATTTCCAGTGAAAAATGAATTGAATTATATACCTTAATCTCTAACCATAGATCAATTGTTGATATCTGCTAATCTCCAATGAAACAAAACTCAATGGTATCTGCTAATCCCCAGTGAAGCATGAATTAATGATTTCTTTTAAATCCCACAATGAAAGATCAATTTATGATATCTGCTAATCTCTAATGAAAGATCATTGATGACATCTGCTGTTTAAGTTCGAGTTTTGTTTCACGATATATCAACCTTTGTGGGTTATTTTGTTTTTTTTTTAATGTTTGGTTATACTGAGAAAGTTGATTTAGTCAGTGTTTGATAAAAATTTTTTAATTATTTTTTTATTTTAGAAAACTGAAGATGTCTTCTAGTTTTGTATTTAAAAATGTATTGTTGGTAATAGTTTTTTCCTTCAAAAATGTATTGTTGATAATATTTTTTGTTCAAAAATGTATATTTTTCTATAAAAATCTATTTTTATGTATATATTTCTATAAAAGTCTATTTTTATACTTTCATAGTGTTTTGACCCCAGTTTGGGAGTTAACTATTTGCCCATAGCTTGGATCGTAACAGGTGTTACCACTCCGGGTCAGGGTGGACTTGGGAACAACAGAAATTAAGAGGTGGTTCCATGCTCCCCACAACCTTCTAATCAGAGGCCTTGTTACCAGATGCAGTTTACCATCATACTCAGGACCTATGCTGTTTAAGGTTTAAATATATCCTTTATAATTTTGTTTAAAATCAATTTGCTGAAATGTTCTTCATATTTACTATTGTAGAAATGAGACCTGTATATTGTGTCATTTGGAGGTGAACATTATATATAGAGGCAAAGAAAGCATTAAATTTTGTTTTAGAGTGCATTAAATACATGTTCACATGTGTGTGTATATATATATATATATATATTATGAGAAAGTAAAAGAACACGTAGATTAAAAACCACTGTTCAAGCATTTACTTTTATCAAAAGTGCTCAATAAAGAGTAGAGCTTATCCATATATACCCTCTACCCTTGTGAAAATTAATCAAAACAAAATGAATAATGTCTTCCTAGGATCTGTCACACTATCCGTGATCACATAGTTTCTTTTATGTTTTGGACAGATAGATCCAGTTTTATTCTTCACCTTTCTGACATGATTTACAGTTGAAAGGCTAACAGCAACAATACCTACAATTTTTCTGTAACGCTTGCCAGTGTGTTCGTGCAGCATTACAATTTTTATACGCTTCCTTGGAGTAACTCCCATCACAGACAATGGCTGTAGAATAACTCATTGACAGTCGAGACAATAGAGTCTGGGCATGATAAAAATCTGATCCAATCACAGATGATGCAATATTTTCAAGGCCAAACAAATTTCATTATACACTCTGAAAATAGATTCATATTACTGTACACCACTGCAAATGACCTAACTTGAGGAAAAAAAAAATTGATTAGGCTCTGTCATTTCAGTGAGTCTGAAACTGACTGTAGGGTGAAAGAAAGGAATCTAAAACAGTTGTTTAAATTAATTTGCACAAGGTGACTATAGGATTAATACAAATAAAATTTGTCACGTGATTAGTTAATCCTGACTGGTCATCCTGTGTTCACGTGTTAAATCCTATTTTTCCCACACATTCTGCACATCCATATAAGGAGGGCACGCATGTGTTGCAAGTCAGTAAGGACACAATTGTGGGCCAGTGATCGTGGGGACATGCATCATTCCTAACTCAAATGAGGCCCCAGCTATCAAGGTAGTTGTGGGACATTTTTTTTTTTAATAAGCGTTTCACCCCGAGCAAGGCATGTCACTGCCACTACTGTGCAGGGGGCTACGTAGAGTGGAGAAAGGCTGATTAAATATAGGAAATGACAGAGGGTGGGTGATAGTCGGGTAAGGATACCGAGAATGAGGGTTGGGTAGATGAGAGTGTTGTGAGAATAGTTGGGAGTTAGTGTGATAGGAGGTGTCTATTGACCCTACATTTAAACACCTGGAGATTGTAACTGTCGGGAAAGCAGACTTGTGGAAGGGAGTTCCACAGGCGGGAAGCGCGAGAAAAGAAGCTGTTGGAGTAGAATTTACGGTTACATCTTATTTGTTTAACTGTAAAAGGGTGGGACCTAGTTGCTAATCTAGTATCTCGTGTAAATTCGTGCTTAGGCGGCACCAGTGATCTAAGCTCATCGGAGCAGAAGCCATGAAAGTACTTGTAGAAGAGGCACAGGGAAGCCACATCACGCCAGTGTGAGAGCGGCTGCAGCCGGTCTGCCAAGTCAGTTGCGTATAATTCTTGCTCCTACACACTCACCCGACTGCAGGTAGCAATCAGTTATTTCTTACATACACATGCACGTACACTCACATTTCCCAATAAAAACTCCAATGAGAACTCAACAATTAATTCAAGAACAACATATACATTATTCTTCTATTCATAACTTTATTCCAATCATTCTTCCAATGAATATTTGGCTTTCTCTTACCTGTCTAAGGGAGAACACTCTTTCTCCTTTAATTCTCTTTCACAGTAACTTGCATGTTTTCTCTCGATTAATTGTATTATTGTTAATACATGGTTATTCTAGTTACTCTGGCATTGTTCCTTATATCCTGAGTCATGTATCTTGTCTGATCAATTGTGCATCATGTCAAATACTAAAGTATAAATGTTGTAGGGGAATCGGAGATAATTTTGAGGCCCGATCAGCATAAGTCTTCTGCCAGATGCAATCAAAATTATTAACAAATTCCACTACAAATTCACTCTTTTTATAGTTCCTTTATTCTTATACTAAGATTGATATAATTAACTTATGCTCTCTTTGGGAGTTTCTTATTATTGGTCTTAAATTTTATTTACTACTTCAAATATTATTTTTAGTGAAAATGAATGGCTGTATTTGAAATAAGTGCCTCATTTTTATTTTAAACAGTATTCATTACTTCTATTGACCTGCATGCTTGATAAATCTTAATAAAAGAATTGTGCTCTCAAGTAGGACTTGAACCTACATCCCCTTTTGTAGAAGAAACTACCATTTGATCTAGTGTGCCTTAAACCGCTCAACCACTGAGAGCAATCAGTCCAGCAAGATACTATTTTCCTTTTTAAAGAAAGTATTGTGTTGAGTTTGAATTCCAGTTGAATTCATGGCATTCACTTACGCACAAATGCCTTTGGGAAAGATATTAATCCATTTCTTCTCTCCAGTTATGGGTTAAATAATAAGACAGGTTGGGTTCTATAGCGTTGGCTGGCAACAAGTCTACTGCAGAAATCAATGGCAACTGTGGGACAATCTTCTTCCCAGTCAGTCATGTCTCTTTTGAGACATGATCACCCAAAGCATGTATCATATATGGCACTTAACTGACTGAATATAATAGTTGGAAGCATTATCAAAGTTTCTACTTGGCATAAAGTGGGGGATCTGCTTTCTGTTGTCATGAAGTAGTAAAGTGATCCTCCACTAATTTCTACTTATTAATATAATAATATAATTCACCTCTTCTTCCTACAGCTATGAGTTAAATAGCAGGACAGATTAGGGTCTATAGATTTGGTTGGCAACCAGTCTACTGCAGAAATCAATGGCAACTGTGCGACAATCTTCTTCCCAGTCAGTCATGTCTCTTTTGAGACATGATCACCCAAAGCATGTATCATATATGGCACTTAACTGACTGAATATAATAGTTGGAAGCATTATCAAAGTTTCTACTTGGCATAAAGTGGGGGATCTGTTTTCTGTTGTCATGAAGTAGTAAAGTGATCCTCCACTAATTACTACTTATTAATATAATAATATAATTCACCTCTTCTTCCTACAGCTATGAGTTAAATAGCAGGACAGATTAGGGTCTATAGATTTGGTTGGCAACCAGTCTACTGCAGAAAGCAATGGCAACCTACTGCGGGATAATCTTCTGTCCAGTCATGTCTCTTTTGAGACATGATCGACCAAGCGTGTATCACGTATGGCATTTAACTGACGAAATATAATAGAAACATAATCAGTTTACTGGGCATAAAGTGGGGGATCTGTTTTCTATTGTCATGAAGTAGTAAACTGATCCCCCAATAATTACTACTTATTAATATAATAATATAATCCACCCCTTCTTCCTACAGCTATGGATTGAATAGCAAGACAGATTAGGTTCTATAGACTTGGTTGGCAACAAGTCTACCGCAGAAAGCAATGACAATGTACTGCAGGATAATCTTCTGCCCAGTCAGTCATGTTTCTTTCAAGACATGATTGCCCAAAGCGTGTATCACATGTGGCACTTAATTGACTGACTGTGTTGTGGTGCAATGGTTATTGGCTTAGAATTAGAAATCAAAGAGCCAAGTTTGAGTTCCAGTTTAATTTGTTGCATTCACTGACTTGCAAATACCCTTATCCATCTCTTTTCCCTCCAGCTATGAGTTAACTACGATGACATATTTGGGTTGTATAGCCTAGGTTGGCAACCTATCTACTGCAGAAAAAATGGCAACCTGCCTAGGTAGTCATGGATCAAAAGAGATGATTCCCCAAGTTTTTATAATATATGGCATTTAACTATCTGCTCAGTTTCACATTATAATGTAAACAAAGCAATTTCTGAAAAATTATTGGATTTAATCCACCATCTTTATTACTTCAAATTTTCACAGATTCATAAAGGAACATATATTTAGATTATTTGAGGATAACAAAAAGATCAAATTTATTAAGAGCTACAAGGCACTGGAAGATATGGATAGCTATGATTGCATACATCCTTAAGAGAAATGGCACATAAAATAAAATTAGGTAAAATTTAGAATTTAAAAAATGTATTTTTGTAAAGAATTTTAGTATTGGTTTCAAACAACAAAATAACTTAATGGCTACTATAATATTTAAATTGACAAAAAAGCATAAAATTGACACCTTTACTTGAAAACTTCAGAAATAAGAACATCTAAGTTGGTTGTGAAGTCAGCTGCAGTGTACCTCTTACCAGCAGAGAACACAATGCTTATCATCTGTAACATGAACGCAACATGTGAGCTCTGTCTGAAAATGCAACATGTAAAACAAATTAGCAAATAGATCTGTTTGCCAAAGAATTTTCGAAGCATCAATTCATAAAATCTAAAAGGTTATCTTCATGAATGCAACATGTGACTTCTGCCTGAAGATACAGCAAGTAAATCAAATTCGTAAGTAAGTCTGCTTGCCAAAGAATTTTGAAAGCATAAATGTATAAAATCTAAGAGTTAGATTTATGAATGCAATATGTGACCTCTGCCTGAAAATGCAAGTATAGGTGCATGGGTATATATATATAAATAAAAAGCAACTTCAGAGTTGCTAATTAGACAAGGTTCTTTTCCAGTAATCGAAAAAAGAATGAATATTGATCCATGTATCAAGGTATATTGAACTAGGAACTCTTTAAATTTAAGTCTTCTTTGATTGACAACAGGGATTTACCATTTTACTGTTGAACTAGCTAGCTGCTACTATCACTTCTATCTGATGGTTTCTTTTCTTGCTCTTCTTAGAATGGAACTTCCTTCCAATTTTTTGTTTCCCTGAGAAACTTTCTTCTTTCTTCCAATATCCTGTCTTTTATAGCTCATAATAAATTTTGTCTTTTTATCTTCCACTATTTCTTTACTCAAGCTCATTGTTTTTTTTCTATGTGCAATGCTCCTTCAGGATGTTGGCAATCATAGCTCTCCATATCTCCATATCCCATGTAGCTCTCTTCTGTCTTGGTATTCTTTTAAACCCCACTTTGCAATATCTATTTTCTATTTGCTTGAGCCCATCAAGTATGTCACATGTTTCTTCCCCTGTCTCTCTTTCCCTCTATCTGTCCTGCAACATCAATGTGGTAATAAAACAGACACATCCTATCTCCCCTATCACTGTAATTATCCATCACAATAAAATAAACATTTTTTAATGTCACTAAATTACAATCACCATCATCAGTCAACATAAGGCCTGCTCCTTTATTTTCCTTTCCTCACTAAAGTCTCCTCATTCTCTTTCACTTCCTGTAACCCATAGCATCTAGGTGGCATTATTGTCTGGCTTCTGACTGATTGCTTCCCTGCAAACCTAAAATCTTTAAAAATTTAACTGCAATATCAGCCACCTTCTTCTGTCTTCCTGAAGCCTGTTTCTTTATTTTCCTTTCCTCACTTCTCCTCACTAAAGTCTTCTTATTCTCTTTCACTCCTTTCAACGCCTTGTGTCTTAGTGACATTATTGCCTTCCTTCCAAGTGACTGATTCCCTGTTACCTACAATTTTCCACAACTGAACTGCAACATCAATTGCCATCTTCTGTCTTCCTGAAGCCTGTTTCTTTGTTTTACTTTCCTCACTTCTCCTCACTAAAGTCTTCTCATTTTCTTTCTCTCTTTGTAACCCTCTGCATCTTTGGAAAGCAAGGAAAGCTTGAAGAGAGTTCCATGAGAGAAGATAGCTGTTAGCATAGCACCTACAGTTACATCTGGTCAATTCACCTGTAAAACAATGAAATTTAGTTAGTCTTCTTCTTTTATATGCCATGTCCTTTCAGGAAATAGACGATCTTGGCCCCCACATCTTCCTGTCCCTTGTTGCTCTTAATATCTTTTGCCTTGTTATCTCTTCAAAAACCTGTCACCCATTTGCTTAAGCCCATCAAGTATGTCACACACTGTTTTTCCGTTTTTCTTTCCCTCTATTCACCCTGTGAGTACCAGATTCTCTAAGTCCTTTTTCCTCATCACATGTCCCAGAAACTTCACCTGTCTCTTCCTGATGCTAAGTAGAAGTTTCCTCTTTGCTTCCATTCTTTCCAAAACTTCGTCATTGCTCACATACTTATCCATGTCATCCACAGCATCTTGTGTAGAACCACATTTCTGTTGCTTTGAGTCCTTCCTTCATCTGTGAGGGAATTGTCCAGCATTTGCTGTTATATAGAAGAACAGATATTATATAAGAGTCCAGTGCTCTTTTTTTTTCCAAACCTTTTTCCTGTTTCTCAATACTCTACTCAGCTTTTGGAAGGCCACTTTGGTCAGTCCAATATACCTTTGGATCTCAGTGTCACACTTTCCATCCCCTGTTAAAACCCTGCCCAGGCATTCAAATTTCTGTACCGGCTTGATTTTAGTATCCGAAACCTGTAGATGGCATTTTGAGCTTCTCTTTTTACTGATGACCAGGTATTTAGCTTTTGTGCAGTTTATATTTAATCATTTCTTCTCCCTTTCCTTAATTACCTTCTTTTCTTTTTTTTAATCATCTCACCCCAAGCAAGGCATTCTACTGCCATTGTTGCACAGGGAGTTACATAGGGGAAAGTGATGAGACAGAGGGGTTAGTTATAGGAAGTATCAGAAGGAAAGTAATAGACGGATAAGGATACCGAGGATTTGGGTGTAGTAGATGGATAAAGTGCTTGTAAAAATGGATGCAAGTTAGAGTGATAGGAGATGTCTATTGACCTTACATTTAAATTCCGGATGATTGTAGCTGCTGGGGAAGCAAGTATATGGAAGGGAATTCCACAGGTGGAAAGTGCGTGAAAAGAAGCTGTTAGAGTAGAAATTGTGGTTACACTTTATCAGTTTCACTGTAAAAGGGTGGGACCTAGTTGCTAATCAAGTAGCTCACGTAAATTCATACCTAGGGGTCACCAGTGATGTAAGATCATCAGAGCAGAAGCCATGAAAGTATTTATAGAAGACGCACAGGGAAGCCACATCCCGCCGGTTAGAGAGTGACTGCAGTAAGAGTTCTTTTAGTTTCCTTCCCATGTTTGCTATTAGCACTGTGTCATCTGCGTATCTCTTATTGCTAAGACTGCGACAGACAATAATGAATCCTGGCAGGAGTTCTAGTTCTCTCAGAATTATCTCCCTGTATCAGTCAGTTAAGTGCCATATGTGATAAATGCTAAAGCAATCATCTCTTGAAAGAGACATGACTGATTGGGCAGAAGATTTTTTACAGTAGGTTGCCATTACTTTCTATAATAGATTGGTTACCAACTAAAGTTACTGAACCCAATCTGTCCTACTATTCAACTCTTAGCTGTAGATAGAAGCAACAAATTAGTACCTTTCTCAAGAGGATATGGAATTTGAACCAGGTTCTCCAATTTCTTGTTCCATGCCAATATCCACTGCATAACAACACCTATCCACTGCATAACAACACTTATCACTGTATAAGTTGAATAAATTCTATTGACAAGACACATACTTGTCTTACACTTCTTTCTATTTTTGTATATCTACTGGACTTTATATGTGGTGTAAATTCTTAGGTAACTGCTTACGAGATATGTAAGTTTTACCTTGGCCAGTGGAGATAGATGTTGGTTAGTTCCAGTGACTTGACCCAAAGAGTTGTGAGTTTAATACCAGAATACAGAAGTGGTGAACAAATAACTTAGAGAGTTAGGTTAAAGGGAGATAACTCATGACTACCAGAAGTGGCTTTGCACAAGGAATGAAAATAATATACCCCAGTGATCGTAATAAAGGGTTTGGTTCGAAATTCCTAGCACCTGAAGAAGGCTGGAGTGTACAATGGTCGAAATGTTGTAAAAATGACAACAAAAGTGAGGACAATAGTCCAAATAATTTAAATAGTGTAAAAAACAAAAAAAATTGGTACAGATGCTTATTCTAATTTTGTAAGATTATTTAATTTATTAACATTACGCAATCTTGCATAACATTTAAGCTAACACTAATTTATAGAAACTGAAACAGAAAGAAAAAAGCAATTTTTACAGTTGTATTGGTTATATTTTCTATAATTGTAAACTAACTTTTTAGATATACAATTACCATTATTGTTGTCTGTGAAAAATAATTTTGTTAGTCAAATTATAAAAAGCAAAAATATACAAAGTGGACTAACATGAAACAAAAAAATAAGCTATATATTAATATGATTTCACTTATTCATTAAGGAGATATTCTATTATAACACAAAGCACTTTACTCTAAAAATTTCTTTTTCTTCCGCTTCATATTTGTGGAACTCTCTACCATTTGCTTGCTACCCTGATAGCTACAAACTCCGAGAGTTTAAATACAACATCAACTGCCATCTTCTATCTACTTGATTCCCATCTTTCTCTTATCCTTTCTTCGATATCCTCAGCACCTTTGTTTTATTCTCACTGTAACCCCATGCACATAAGTAACATTCTTGCCTTGCTTGGGGTGAAATGAGCTATCTAAATCTAAACTTATTTATAAATGGAACTTTGTCTGTGTGTGTGTGTGTGTGTGTGTGTGTGTGTGTGTGTGTGTGTGTCTGTTACCTATAGACTCCAAAACAGCTGAACCAATTTTCTTGAAAATTTATACAGTTGTACTATAAGCGTCTGCAAGTGTTCTTAGCTAGGTTTTGTGTCAAGGTACCCCTGATAAATATTAAAAATTGATAATCGAAAAAATCGGGTTATAGAAGAAGTGGTCCGATTTTAATCAAATTTGATACACTCATAGACAAAGACATAAGAAATGATATTCAGACATTTCAAGGTTGCAGTTCTTACAATAGTGCAGAAAATCAATAATATATATATATATAAAAGACAAGATGTTTGTGTGTGTTTGTTTATCTGATGTTTATCTGATGTTTATCTGTTTGTTTATAAGATGTTTGTTTATCTGCCTGTATGTCTGTATTTTTTTTTCAGCCCTTTTATTTTAGTTTTTGCTTCAGGTTTGGCTCTAAGTAGGTATAATTGTAGTTCTTGGTCTCAGCCATGATACCATTTACTCAGAGGACTTATTTAGCCTTCAAAATTCAGTTTACGACGAAAAAACTTATTTGATATCAATACCAGGAAATCAAAATTTGATTTACATCCATTCATTTTTCTTTCAGTCTACAGTTTCACTTTAACTGGAAAGAACTGTTGCTTTTTAGTTTTTCGTGCTAACGTCCAAAGAGTCTGAGCTCCAGGACCATGGATTAGTTTTAAAGCTTTCATTACATCCAAGCAGCGCCAGGCTATACTGCTAGTTATAAAAAAAAGTAAATAACACAACAACTCATCTTTCTAGTTGGTGTTGAAGATATATTTTTCCCATTGTATAAAATTTGACTTCTTACAGTTTCCTACAATTTGTTTTCAAAATCCATTAAATATGCATTTGAAAAAAAATTTTTTTGTCCTTGAAAAGGATGAATTATTTTTAAATTCTTGAATTTTAATCTTCCAAGATTAACCCAATTCTAACTTGTTGCAGGAATCCAATTTTTTTATCAAACTCATATCCGAATATTGCAATTGTATGAAACATTACAAGTTTCTTTTTATTTTTTTTTCTGGTCTTGTTAAAACCCATTTTCAGCAAAACAACACATTTTAATCAGATGAAAATAATATTACTGTTTTTTAATATCTTTTTATCATATGATTTTCATTACTCTTTTTATTATACAATAAGATGAAAGTAAATACAAGTCAAAAATTAATAATAATAATTGAGAAGGCTTCATTGAATAAAAATTGAATATGAAATTAAATACTAGTAAAGAGTAATAATAATGGTGAACAATGCTTCAGCTTATAAAAATAAAGATGAAAGTAAATACTAGCCAAAAATTAGTTACAACCGTTGACAATATTTCATGTAATAAAAAAGAAAGATGAAACTAAATGCTAATCAGAAATTAATAATAATGGCTGACAAAGCCTTGATTCAATAAAAAATGAAGATGAAATGACTGACAACATTTCCTCCAATTAAAATAAGCAGTGGTATCTTATTCACATCATGCATTAGCACAATTATTGTTCAGAGAAATACTTTAGTTGTAACGATTAAATCAAAGTTTATCTGTTATTTCTATTTGCTGAAAACGCATATCTTCTTGTAATTTATAAACTTATAAATTTGTTTTTGTCAATATTCTCTGCATTTGCACATCCCATTGAATTGTTACAATTAGAGCATTAACAGAAGCAGCATTTGACCGCCCACTCTGTGCTATTAAATTAACAGTATAGTAATGGAAAGGTATCAAAGACACAGAAAGAATTAATTTCTGTGGGAGAATGTATAATGGTTTCCTGTGGGTGTTCAGAGGGATCAAATTCTTCCATAACTATTTCATTGTTGCTATAGTAATCATACATTATTCCATTTTTGCAGCAACAGTATCATATAATTATGCATAAATAAATGATATAAATGAATAAAGAGAAATGATAATAATAATAATAATAATTAGAGAAGGGTACAATTCAAGAAAAACCAAAAAAGAGACACTGTTTAACACTTTTTCGATATGACTGTCTTCTTCAATTTATATTTTAAAATTGCATACAAGTCTAAAAAATATTTTAGAAGATGCAAGTCTTTAAACAAACTTTGCTTGTCTTGAGAAAAACTGTTGTACTGATAAAATCAATAACACGCAACCAGCATGAATGCAAGTAAAATGAAAGTAACACGATGGTGATCTTCCTGAAATTTCTTGTTGGTTGATATTTAAAAAAAAAAAAATTATGCAAACAATTTAATATTAATCTTTTGAAATTCTCCTATCATTTTGTTTATTTTGCAACATGGCACATTAGTGTAGGCACAGCAGATTAATGGACAACGACGTAGATTGAGGAATCAGAGAGCCGAGTTTGAATTCCAGTTGAATTTATTACATTCAATTACAAGTTAATACCCTTGGGAATGATATGAGCTGATCTTTTCTCCCCCAGCTATGGGTAAAAACCAGAACAGGTTGGGCACTATAGCCTTGGTAGGCAACCAGTCTAGGAGAAAGAAAACTCTGAATTCAAACCACCCTCTGCTTCGTAGGTACTCTTTTTGATCAAAAACTGGAAGAAAATAACTTCAAAAACAAATTCACATCTGAGAGGAGGTGTGAAGTAACCTTAAGATCCCCAGTGCAAAAGGAGCCGGCAAGACATTGCCCTATTTTGCCTTGGATGAACCATAATTGAAAGATGGAGAGGAGTGGTGCTAATACCCTTCGGAAAAGAGATGTATCCATCTCTTCTCCACAGCTATGGGTAAAAAGCTGAAATGCAAGGGCTCTATAGCCTTGGTTGGCATCCAATATAGGAGACAGAAAACTCTGAATAAAAATGTTTTTGCAAATGTGATGATGCAACAAGCTGAGTTCAAATTCCAGTTCATTCATTACATCCACTTATGTGCTAATACCTATTAGAAGGAGAAGAGATGGTATGAATTCCATCTCTTCTCTCTCCTAGCTATAGGTAAATGGTAGGACTGACTGAGTTTTATAGCCTTGGTTGGCAACCAGTCTACTACAGTAAGAATTAACAACTTACTGTGGGAAAATCTTTACACTACATGTGGAGAGAAGTAACTGGTTCAATCTGCTCAGGGTGAATGCAGCCACAAGGACATGTATGGGACATTAGTATCTTGCATATGTAAAATAATAATGATAATAATAATATGCAACTTTTTATTGGAAGGAAAATGCAAAAAACTAGTATGAACAGCCTTAAAATCCAAGTTACAGAGTAAGCATCTGTAACAATTTTACTGGATTTTACAATACACACAGACAAAACAAACAAATTTAATCATCCAGATGTTGTGGTCAATGTATATATAATTTTAGTCTATATACTCACTTCAGCAGTACATATATTAAAATTGAAATGATAGAGAAGATTAGCATTCCCTCTGCGCAAGGATGACATGCAAATTCGTCAAGTGTCCTATATTTTTCAGGATGCACATCGTGGTGCAGTGGATATCAGCACAGAACAAGAAATCAAAGAGCTGAGTTTGAATTCCATTTGAATTCATTGCATTCACTTATATGCAAATACCGTTGGTAAAGGTATGAATCCATCTTTTCTCCCTCCAGCTGTGGGTTAAATAGCAGGACAGATTGGGTTCTATAGACTTGGTTGACAACCACATTAGGTTCTATAGCCAAGGTTGGTAAGCAGATTGGGTTTTATAGACTTGGTCGGCAACCAGAAAGTAATGGCAACCTACTGAGGGAAAATCTTCTGCCCAGTCAGACATGTCTTGAAAGGGACATGATTGCCCAAGAGGGTATCTTGTATGGCACTTAACTGAAGACCACAAAAACTGAATGTGATTTCTTACTGACATGGCACATTGCCATATTTTTATATAACAAAATGGCCTTGTGAAGATGCTTAACCAATTCGAAATTGATTTGTTGATAGTCGTTTTCCAAAAATGGGTGAAAATATTGTCACACTGTGAATTTAAATTTTGAACTCTGGCATAGTCTGGTGGTAGGGAGGTGAACATGGCACAATTTCATTGTTACTTCTGTCATGACAGACTAATAGACTAGATCTTTTCTTTAGCCAGCAAAAATGTCAACTCTCATATCCCACCTCTGCTACATCATGGCTTGCAACTTGCCTATGGGTGGTTTCAGAGTACTACTCACAATTCTAAACTCTCACGACTCTGCAACCAGAATGTTTTCACTTCCAATCGAGTAGCACTTGATCCTGAAAATGTTTATCTGTTTATTTTGGTTCCCATCAATCTACTTGTGTACAGTGAGATTGAAGATCATAAATCATATTTCAAATCAGGGATCATTCCTTCTATTATCTAATATAGCTCAACTTGTTGAATGTTATTTAGAGAAAAGTTTGGCACTGTCAAGTGTCACTCTCTTTTTTATCTTGATGAATGAATCTTCCACTTATTGATTGATTGAATGATTTGTTTGTTTAACACATCACTCAATAAGTTCAGGGCCTGACATTAAGTTGGTGCCACTAATTAAAAATACATATGATTTTTATGAAGTACTAACCTTCAAATAGCATGTGACAAAATTTGGGCCAATCGGATTAATAATTTACAAATTACAGTTATTTAAGTGAAGCGACTGCTGTAATTTTTCAAAAAATGGAAAAATCTGAATTTCATGTGTTGATAAAGTATGCTTTCTGATGGAAAAAATACTGTACAAGCAAATCAATGGCTTGATAAGTGTTATTTTGACTTTGCTCCATTGGAAACAATGGTTTAGAAGTAGTATGCTGAAAGCTAAAGTCACCCAACATCAGCAGTTGGCCCAGAAAATACTAAAAAATCCCCAAACTTATTTTGCCAATCATAAAATGAAGTTGTGTTAGATAGCAGAGGAGAAGAATATATCAAAAGCCAATGTATTCACCATTTTGCATGAATGTTTGTCAATGAGAATGCTGTGTTCAAAGTGGAAGCTGCATTTGCTCAACATGTTGATGATTCAGAGCATTGTTTGCAACTGTTTTAATGCAACAAGAAGGAGTTTTTGCACAAATATGTGACAATGAATGAAGCAGGGATCCACCACTTCACTCAGTCAAATTGGCAGTCAGCTGAGTGGACAGCAGTAGATGAAAGCTGTCCAAAGCATCCAAAGATGCAAACATCAGCAGGCAAGATTTTGGCCTCCATATTTTGGAATGCACAAGGTATTTTGTTCATTGATTACCTTGAGAAAGGAAGAACCATTAATAGTAAATATTGTATAGCAGTATTGGTGTGTTTGAAAGAAGAAGTCACCAAAAGAATGGACACAAATGAAGAAGAAAAAGTGATCTTTTACCAAGACAACACACCATGTTGATCACAATGATGGCAAAACTACATGAATTGCACTTCAAATTGCATCTACATCCATCCTATTCTCCAAATCTGGCCCCTAGGAACTACTGGCTGCTTGCAAACCTCAAAAGAATGCTTCAAGGAAAAAGATCTGGCTCCAATGAAAAAGTGATATCGGAAACTGAGGCATATTTTGAGGCCAAAGACAAATCATTCTATAAAAAAAGACATCAAATTGTTACAGAAGTGTTGAAATCAGTGTATCACCATAGAAGGAGACTTTGTTGATGAATAAAGTCAAATTTTGCTTAAAAGTTGCTGTTTTATTAGTTTGGCTTGGGATTTCTGAGAGATGTATTAATGGCATATCAGCTTCTTACGTTTCATTTGATGCCAAATTTAATTTTCTTGGGAGCTTTGAAGTAATATGATAAACATGTTATTCTGTATTCACAGTTGAATACATGGTAAATGATACTCAGCTTTTGTGCATATACATGTTTCTGTCTTGTGGACATGATTACTAGGTGTTGGTAATATGTGTTTTATGGTAGTATTTTTAGATGTATTTTTGAACACAGATTGATTTCTTTAAGAAATTGTAGGATTTTATATGAATTCATGTCATGAAAAAATTCTTTCATTCTGGTTGTTTGGTTGGTTAATTTTGTTTAAGGGCATATCAGCACCTCTATGGGTTATGTAATGCTGAAATATAAATAAATTGAACACAATTTCATGGCTTCATTAGATATATTGTAGATAAAATGTATTACTGGCCATTTTATTGTTTGTCACTTTGCTATAAAATGCATTGTTGGTTATTTTGTTATAAAATGGATTGTTGGTTGTTTTGCAGGAAAATCTACTGTTGGTCATTTTGCTATAAAATGCATTGTTGGTCATTTTGCTATAAAATCTACTGTTGGTCATTTTGCTATAAAATGCATTGTTGGTCATTTTGCTATAAAATCTACTGTTAGTCATTTTGCTATAAAATGCAATGTTGGTATTTTGCTATAAAATACATTGTTGGTCATTTTGCTATAAAATCTACTGTTAGTCATTTTGCTATAAAATGTATTGTTGGTCATTTTGCTATAAAATCTACTGTTAGTCATTTTGCTATAAAATGCATTGTTGGTCATTTTGCTATAAAATCTACTGTTAGTCATTTTGCTATGAAATGTATTGTTGGTCATTTTGCTATAAAATCTACTGTTAGTCATTTTGCTATAAAATGTATTGTTGGTCATTCTGCTATAAAATGCAATGTTGGTCATTTTGCTATAAAATCTACTGCTGGTCATTTTGCTATAAAATGCATTATTGATCATTTCATTATAAATATGTACTGGTCATTTTTTTATATAAAAATCTATTACCATTATTTTTACTATAAGAAAGTATTTTTATACTTTCATCGTGTTTTGTTTTTGTTTGAGTGTTCACTATTTGACCATAGATGGGACCCTAACAGGTGCTGCTACCCCAGGTCAGAGTTGGCCTGGGAACAACAGCAATTAAGAGATGCTTCTAGCTTTCTCAAAAACTCCAATCTTTCTATTGTCATACCCAGGAATAATTATTTATTACATCAATTTTTCTTGAATATGGTAAGTAACAAACTAATTTCAAACTTGCATCTATTTTCAATTCTGTATTTATAGCTTTTTGGTCAGTCCAAGTGATAGCAGGGCGAGGGTGGGATAGTCAACTGAATAACCAGTGTGTGACCTGTAGACCAAAAGGTAGGAAGATAACTAAAATACAGCCGGGCAAGAAAAGAGAGAAACAAATAATCTAACAGGAGGCCAGGAAAAAAGAAAAAGAGAAACAAAGAATCTAACAGAAGGTCAGGAAAAGAGAAAAAGACAAACAAAGAATCTAACAGAGGGTCAGGAAAAAAGAAAAAGAGAAACAAAGAATCTAACAGAGGGTCAGGAAAAAAGAAAAAGACAAACAAAGAATCTAGCAGAGGGTCAGGAAAAAAGAAAAAGACAAACAAAGAATCTAACAGAGGGTCAGGAAAAAAGAAAAAGAGAAACAAAGAATCTAACAGAGGGTCAGGAAAAAAGAAAAAGAGAAACAAAGAATCTAACAGAGGGTCAGGAAAAAAGAAAAAGACAAACAAAGAATCTAACAGAGGGTCAGGAAAAAAGAAAAAGAGAAACAAAGAATCTAACAGAGAGTCAGGAAAAAAGAAAAAGAGAAACAAAGAATCTAACAGAGGGTCAGGAAAAAAGAAAAAGACAAACAAAGAATCTAACAGAGAGCCAGGAAAAAAGAAAAAGCAAAACAAAGAATCCACCAGTCAAAGAAATTTCTGCCAAGTTAAAAAAGAAAACCAATCATTCAATTAAGCATGAAAAGTTTAAAATTAAGCAAAAAATGACTTACTTTTAAGAATATTTAAAACAAAGTTGATCTCATCCCAACACATGGTTACTGCCAGTAAGGTAAAAAATAATTCTTTTTAAAGTGGGGATTCCACTGTCCACATGCCTGGGCTGGGGGTCTACATTAGTGAACACCTCCCTGTAGCTAGGGTGACATTACTCAAATCCACTGCCCACCAATATGTATGTCTCCGTCTGTCACTTCTCGGTTTGATTAGCTACCTTTTCTTCCTTTTCCGTTCCTCCTCTTCTCTTGACTGCTTCCTTCTAGACAGCATTTCTGACAATATAGATAAGGCTACTTTCTACCACCCATTCACTCACATATTTTTGTTCGGAGATCTTAATGCCCATCATGCTGAGTGGCTTAAAGACTCTGTTACTAATTCAGCAGGCATCCACGCCATGAACTTTGCCATTTTCCAATCCATTACGCAAGTAGTGGACTTCCCCACATGCTTTCCAAGCACTCCCTCGGAACACGCCTCTCTACTAGATATATGCTTTACCTCTGCACCTGACAGGTCTTGCAGCTTTGCCCTCTTGGCAACTCCAAACATGCTGTTGTCTCTCTTAATATTTCTCTCCATTCTCACTCCCCCCAGGAGCCTCCTACTTATAGGACTTCCTACTGCTACCAAAGAGCTGACTGGGATGCCTTCTGCGACTTTCTTTGTGATGTTCCTTGGGGAAAAGTGTTCGATCTCCCAGTTGATGACTGTGCCTCTGAGATTTCGTCCTGGGTGAAAGCTGGCATTGATGCCTTCATACCTACCAGGAAGTTTTGTCTCAAATCTCATTCCTTCCCTTGATTCTCTCCTGCCTGTTCAGCCACCATTGCTCACAGGAATAACTACTTTTGACTATTTCAGAGACAGTCATCTGACCACAATAGGCGCCTATTCACGTCTGCTCGTAATGAGTTCAAGAGAATCCTGAATGACGCCAAGCGGGTGTTTGCTGAGAGAATGAGACAGCACATAGCTAACCGCAAGTTCAGCTCCGAAGACTATTGGCGGTTATGCAAACGAGTGCTGAACAATAGCAAATCCTCTATCCCTCCTTTAATCAAAGAATTTGAGGTGCTCACATCATCAGCGGACAAGGATGAGTGCTTTGCTCGCAGATTCTCATCCAACTCCACATTTGACTCATCTGGAGTACCCTCACCTGACTCCCCTATTAGAACTGAGGCTAAACTTGACAATATACACATTACCCTGACAAAAGTATCCCGTGTAATATCAAAACTTGACCCCCATAAGGTAAGCGGTGGTGATAGAATCCCAGTGATTGTCCTTAAGAAATGTGCCCTTAAACTCTCCTCTGTCCTCTCTGAACTCTATAACTACTGCCTCTCTGCTTTCTGTTTTCCTGCATGCTGGAAGTCCTCTTCTGTCGTTCCTGTATTTAAGAACTCTGGTGAACCCTCGGACACATCCAACTATTGCCCTATCAGCCTTCTACCAATTTTCAGGAAGGTGTTCGAGGCCATTATTAATGCTGAAATAGTTCAGCATCTTACTGTCCATAAACTTTTCTCCAACAGGCAGTATGGCTTCTGCTATGCCAGGTTTATAGCTCTAATATTTTTCTGTTTGTTATCCTTCCTAGTCCCTGTTCTTCCATTCATTTACACAAACTCATTAGGTAGGTTATACACTGCTTTCCTCTGTTCCTCTTGCCTTCAGTATGTCTTGTGAGTGTCAAATTCACCAATTCCTCTTTTCTCATTATATGTGCTTGTTCTTCCATCCATTTACACAATCTCATTAAGTAGGTTATTTGCTGCTTTCCTCTGTACAACTTGCCTTCAATATGTCCTGTAAGTGTCCAATTCACCAATCCCACTTTCCTCATTATATGTACCTGTTCTACCATCCATCTACACAAACTCATTTGGTAGGTTATATGCTACTTTCCTGTATTTCTTGCCTTTAACATGTTCTGTGAGTGTCGAATTCACCAATCCCTCTTTCCTCAGTATATGTTCCTGTTCTTCCATCCATTTGCACAAGGTCATTAGTTAGGTTATACACTGCTTTTCTCTGTGCCTCTTGTCGTCATTATGTCCTGTAAGTACCAAATTCTCCAGTTCCTTTTCCTTATTATATATCCTAAAATTTTAATAGTCTCTTTTTGTTGCTAAGTATATTTGTTTTTTTTTTGTTCCATTTACATTTAAATTTTGTGATGGGTTACATATTTAGTCTGTAGTATTCTCAGAATCCTTTTATAGAACAATATTTATGTTGCTTGAAGTCTCTTTTTCTTCTGAGAAGTGATTGTCTACTATTCACTACCATATGAGAGGAGAGATATTGAATAAGAGTTCATTATTTTTTTCTTTGTTTCAAACAAATTTTTCCTTTTTCTTTACTGAGCTTTTGGAAGACATTTTTGTTCATTCCAATACTCCTTCAGGTTTCTGTGTCACATGTTATCATAAGATTGCATTCACACAAACTACACAGAATTTAAGATAATAGAAGAATGATACAGAGACGGACTTTATTTCTACAATATGGTGATCATTAACTGGAGTTTGGTGAGGTAAAAAATATTTGATGCTGTAGCAGAAGAAAGAAGTCTTTGAATTGAAAGGATAAAATGGGTAATTTTTAAAGTCAAAAATCATTTAGCATTTCATGTGTTTAAAAGAAGCTTATTCATTATATTCCATATCTTTGATAAATCTTCCTTGTCTAATTGCTGGTTTCATTTGTCTTTTTTTAAATTAAAAGATGGCCAAAGGTTCAGTTTTCCAGAACTGATAATTTATTGACTACCACATATAATTAGATATATTTTCTGTCTGAATTTCTTGAATGAAGAGTAGCAATTATTTGCATTATTTACATGCAGCCCATTTTTCTCATCTTTCTTGTTATTATCATGGGATCAATTTTGTCTAAATTTCTATTTTGTGGAGTTATCATTATTTACATGTGAACTATTGTCCTCATCTTTATTGTTATTAGCACCTGATCACTTTCTGTCAGAATTTCTGGGATATGGGGTTATCATTATTTACATGTGGAATATTGTCCTCATCTTTGTCGCTATTTACACCTGATCACTTTTTGTCTGAATTTCTGAGATGAGGTGTTATCATTATTTACATTATTTAAATGTGGACTATTGTCCTCATCTTTTTTGTTATGATCAACTGATAGCCTCCTGTTTGAATTGCAGGGATGAGGAGTTATTTCAGTCAGTCAGTTAAGTGCCATACGTGATACATGCTTTGGATGATCATGTCTCAAAAGAGACATGACTGACTGGGGAGAAGATTATCCTGCAGTAGGTTGCAATTACTTTCTGTGATAGACTGGTTGCCAGCCAAGGCTATAGAACCCAATCTGTCCTATTATTTAACCCATAACTGGAAGGAAGAGATGGATTACTACTTTTCCCAAGGGTATTTTTGCACAAGTGAATAAAAGGAATTCAACTGAAATTCAAGCTTGGCTCCCCAATTTGTCATTTTGAGTCAATATCCACTGCACCACAATGCACTTGTTATCATTATTTACATTGTTTAAATGTGGACTATAGTCCTCATCTTTGTTGTTATTTTCACATGATCAAAATTGGTCTGAATTTTCACAATGAGGTGTTATCATTGTTTATATTATTTACTATAGGCAATTGTCATCATTACTAAATAAAATGTTAGAAAATAAAACCCCCATCAATACGGAAAAGATCAATAATGGCTACAAACTTCTCATACCAGAAAATCAGAGCAATTATGCTTTAGCAACAATACCCTGCAGATGAGCCATTTTCTCCCTACATTATTCTTTTGCCAAAAACAAATTGTATATGTCATCTTCATCAGTTTTCTGTCTGTTTTTCAATACTGTTTAATAGTTCTATGCAGACAGATATAAAAATTCTAGATAAACTGAACCTACACTGTTAAAGAAATTATAATATTTCCATTTGTTTTTTGTTTGATCTTTTTTCATTTTGTTTTTTCTTCCACAATCAATAATATTGACTTCTGCTATATAAATATCTTTGCATTGTGGTGAATTTGATGCTGGCTCAAAACGAGAAATCAGAGAGCCAATTTCAAATTCTATTTGAATTTGTTGCATTCACTTATTTGCAAATACCCTTGAGAAAGGTATTAATCTATCTCTTCTCCCTTCAACTATGGGTTAAACAGTAGAACAGACCGAGTTCTGTAGCCTTAGTTGTTAACCAGTCAACCATAAAAAGTAAAGGCAACCTACTGCAGGAAAATTTTCTGCCCAGTCAGTCATGTCTCTTTTGAGACATGATCACCCAAACATGTATCATGTATGGCATTTAACTGATATAAACTTCTAGATAAACTGGAGTTACCAACATAGTGAAAAAATTATGAAAGTTTCATTTGTTTTATGTTTGAATTTTTCATTTCGTTTTCTCTTCCACAATCAATAATATTGATTTCTGTTATATAAATATCTATAAAACTCAGTTCATACAGAATCTCTTAAAAAACTTTACAAAAAAGAAACTAAATTTATGGCAACAATATTTTTAATACTTCTTTTTATATGTTCAACAAATATGTGAAACACTGGGTCAAGTATTATCAGACTGCTCAGTCCCAAAATTGGTGACCACTTGGGAGTCTCAGGTGCTGTAAGGGCACATGTGTTGGTGGTGTAACAGAAAATGACTCTGAATTGTAAATCAGTCAAGTTCAAATTCCAGTTGAGTTCATTATATGCACCTATGTGCAAATATTCTTAGGAAAGTTATGAATCCACCCCTTTCTCCCCCACCTGTGGTTAATTAGTAGGTCTTGTATCCTTGGTGAGCTAATTTGAGTTCACTGAGAGATTAGAAAGTTATTTTTCCTATCTTTTTGTTTGTTTTCTGTTGTTTTTTGCTACTTATTTTATTAAAGTTTTAATTGGAAAATAGATAGATAGATAGATAGATAGATATGAACAGAGTTATGAATATATGACCAGATTGGCATTATCCTGCAGTAGGTTGCCATTACTTTCTGTGATAGACTGGTTGCCAGCCAAGGCTATAGAACCCAATCTGTCCTATTATTTAACCCATAACTGGAAGGAAGAGATGGATTACTACTTTTCCCAAGGGTATTTTTGCACAAGTGAATAAAAGGAATTCAACTGGAATTAAAGCTCAGCTCCCCAATTTGTCATTTTGAGTCAATATCCACTGCACCACAATGCACTCGTTATCATCATTTACATTGTTTAAATGTGGACTATAGTCCTCATCTTTGTTGTTATTTTCACATGATCAAAATTGGTCTGAATTTTTGCAATGAGGTGTTATCATAGATTGATAGAGAGATATGAACAGATATGGATAGAATTTTAAAATAGACAGATATGAACAACCTACAACTGATATGTTATATCTATCTATCTTTTATATTTATATATTTATACAACCTATAACAAATAAATCAATCCAAATCCAAAATAATTTCAATATTAATTCATAGATGATATTATTAATTCACACAATAAACAAATTTTAAGGAATTTCGATATGACTAACTCAAAAACTGTTTTTTTACCATCCTGTAATTGTAGTTCCCTCAACAACTACCTGGTGAAAGGTAAATGTAGGATCCACCCAAGTAATCTACCAAGCTTCTATTTCCTCCATGAATAACCAAGAGAATTATCAAGTTTACATCAGAATTTTGGCAGGAGAATTGAAACAGAGGTATTACTCTCATAAGCACTCTTTCTAACCCTAATCTAAAACACCAATATCCCTTTCCTGAACATTTTCAAAAATGAAAGAAGAGGGACTCAACCCCAAAATGAGCTGGAGACTAATAGGTTCTGCCCACACCCCCTATAACCTTTATGACAAATGCAATTTATGTTTAGTGGAAAAATTAAAATAGTAAAATATCCCAAGCACAATCTGTTTTAATCTCACGTAAGGAATTTATAAGTAAACGTTGTCATAAGTACAAATTTTTTAATTTTAATTTCAGGCACCAATCCCTCTAAATATAATCTAATTTTATTATTCGTTTTAACAGTTTTTTCTTTCCTTCTTATTTATTGTAGAATTTCTTTTCTTTTTCTTTTATGTGCCCTGTCCTTTCAGTACGTAGGCAATCATGGCCTTCCGGTCTCACAATCTCTGGTGGCTCTTAGCACACTTTCTCCTGTTACAGCATGTGACCCTCATTCTGCCATCCACCTGCTCAGGCCAGTCAAGTACATTACAAGCTGTTTTCCCCTATCTCTCCTTCTCTCTATCTGGCCTGTTAGTATCAGGTTTTCCAAGCCTCCTTCCTCATTGCATGTCCCAGGAACTTTAGTTGTCTCTTCCTGATGCTCAGTATTAATTTCCTTTTCGTTTCCATCCTTTTTTAAAAACCTCATCATTGCTCACACGCTTGATCCATAATATCTGCAGCATTCTTGTAGAATTTATTACTACATTCATAGATATTTACCCCTTTTGATCCTTACCTTTTCTAACCTTATAGCTTGATATTAATTGGCTCCGTAATTTACCTTTATTATTTTAATTTATTATTTATTTGTTATTTTTTCTTTATTATAATTGTTTTATTTTATTGTTTATTTTTTAGCCCTATACTCTTGATCATTTTAATTAATGCTTCTCATTTAATATAACTTCTTTTTATTATGTTTTAGGTATTCCATTCAGGATTTTTTATTGTTATTTATACAGATGTATATACTTTTACTTAATTTTTACTTCTAGTTTAGTAATAAGTTGTCTTAATTTCTCTTTGATTTAATTTAACTAATTCAATTGAATGTCAGTTTTTCTAATTTACCTTGTTTAGGCTTTTTATCTGATCAGCAATAATACTTCAAATTAATTAGGTTTATATAAATTATTTCTAGTTACATTTTTTATCTATAAGTTTTATATAGTATAAATTTATTTCATTATTTGTCCCTATAGACATTTATTTTTATTTGCATTTTGAGTATTAGATTCATCTTTTTAATTTTAGGTTTTTCTCTTATAAGTTATTTTTCCTTTCTTTAGATTAATTGATTAATTTTATATTTATTTACTAACATTTACTTTTTTTTACTCATCATCCTTTTTTTATATTTATTTTATATATAACATATAACATATATATATATATAATATATATAACATATTTATTTTATATTCATATTTTATATTTTATATTTATATTTTATGTTTATTTACTAACATTTACTTTTTTTTACTCATCATCCTTTTTTTATATTTATTTTATATATAACATATAACATATATATATATATAATATATATAACATATTTATTTTATATTCATATTTTATATTTTATATTTATATTTTATATTTATTTACTAACATTTACTTTTTTTTACTCATCATCCTTTTTTTATATTTATTTTATATATAACATATAACATATATATATAATATATAACATAGTTATTTTATATTTATATTTTATATTTTATATTTATATTTTATATTTATTTACTAACATTTACTTTTTTTTACTCATCATCCTTTTTTTCTAAACATATACTGTTAAATATAAGAGACAATGAATATTTAATCACGAGCCGTTCTAAACATCGTAATTTTTTGTTTTTTTAACGTGTATTATTTTGGTCTCATCAATAGTCTGTCCCTGTTTTTTGTTTTTGTTTTGAAACGGCTAAAATTTTACAAAATTAAACATAGGTGTGCAAAGATCACCATCTTTCCTTCACCTTTTAATGTATCTAGCTATTTCTCTCTGTCCGCTCTTGACCTGTGTATTCACCTGTCTTGAGATCTTTTTCTTCTCTCTTTCTCCTTCTTCTTTCCCTTTTTCCTTTCTTTCTTTCTTCCTATCATGACATGCTTTTCATTCCTCTCAACAAGCCCTGCTTCCAGATTCATGACTTCCACACAATCTCTAACAAATGACAGTAGTGAATCTCTCCTTTCCTTCCGACATCTTCCTCTATCTGTGAATCCAAAATAATATTTTCCCTTTCCCCTTTTCCCCTTTCTCTCGTTCTTCTTTTTCTTCCTTTTTATTTCCTCCTCTTCTTCTTTTCTTTATCATTTAGCTGCACTTTTTCTTTTCCTTACCAACATACACATTCAAACAAATTTTCAAATTTTACATTTTATCAAAGGACCACCGATGAAGCAAGTTCTGCCCACATAATTGATTATTTGATTCCATTTCTGATTTCTGTTCATATGTAAAATATATACATATATATATATATATATATATATATATATATATAAATAAAGTAAGTCAAAAATTTGTTTTCATATATATATATATATATATATATATATATATATATAAAGTAAGTCAAAAATTTGTTGAATACCCATTTCAGCAAGAAAATTCTCCCTTCATCAGTAATGGTTGAAAATAAAAATTTATTAATTCAAATATTTTACAAAATTTTTCTACCAGAAGAAGCCCAAAAGTATATCCATACACAGGAAGTTTAAAAAAAAAAGGGGCTGGGATTAAGAAGAAAACAATTTTTTTTTATTTAAATTTGTCGGCATGACATAAGAAAGGGGAAAAGCAGACACAGAGGTTCATGACTCGATATTAGAAAAATTTACAATGCATCTGTAAGAATTAAAAGTTAAAAATTAAACAGTGTCATATATATTTGTCTCTGCAAATAGATAATACCATTTACATCAAGCCCTCCACCTTGATCAATTTTAATATTAATAGCATTGTGTTTTTGGGATCTTACCTATTTGCTCATGCTTTTTTTAATTTAAAACATATATATATATATATATTTATTCAGAAATTATAAGATGGATATGTTATATTATCACTACAAAAGTAGCTATTTTGTTTTGACATTTCTTGTGTCTTGTCAAGTGAGACACACACACACATATATACATATATATATATATATATATATTTAGTATATCGAGGCAGCAAATAATTTTCTAGACATATGCTATTAAATATAAGAGACAATGAATGTCTATTATGTTTAATCATGAGCCGTTCTAAACGTCGTATTTTTGCTTTAATTTCAGTTGAAAATAAAGACAAAAATTCTCCAACATTTGGATAATTATTTATTGGTTTTCTTCTAAGCTTTCGGCTCACATGAGACATCTTCAGAGAGGTAGTTTAAACTGAAATATTATAAAATCCACCATCACCGACGATTTTATTTTGTGTTGACATAAAACTCCGCTTGGCAACGGCAATAGTTACCAAAAATAATAAACGCAGTTCTTAAGTTTGCGATGCGGTTTTATGACGTCACACCGCGGGATAGCGCGAAATGACAACAAAACCATCTAGTCAAATGCAATGTAATATGTTATTTCCTGTTTTAAAGTTGATTTTATTGAGTGTTGGTTGTTTTGATTTGATGTACATGGCCTCCAATATCTGCAGGTTCCTCTTACTGTGTGTATGAGTAAGGATCACCGTATTGTTGACCAAAATCTGTCTGATATTACCTACATGTTTATGTTTTTCAGAGAAATGTTGTTTAATAGTACTCTGATCAGAAAGATGACATGTAAGTCTATGGGAGAGTGTGGTTGTGGTAAAACCAATATATGTACTAGGTTTTTGATTAGTATCAGAGATGCAATCTCTGAATGGGCATGTAAATTGGTACACTACATTGGTTTTTTGTAAAGAATTTAGTTTAGTGCTTGTTGGGTTATTATAGACTATGAGGTCAATTGTTTTAAACTTTTTATAATATATAATGAGTTTAATTTGATTATTACTTTTGACTGGTTTAACATTTCTACGTATTATGTTTTTGAGAGTTTTTCATCTTGTTTATAATTATTATGTATTTGGTTGCAATAGTATAAGTTAATAGTGTCATGCTTATTTTGATGTAAACCATTATTATTAATATTATCATTATTGTTAGAGCTATTGTTAAGTTTGTTGAGATACATTTTAATTTGTTGATCAATAACGGAGTTAGGAAATCCATTATTGACTAGTGTTTGCTTAATGTTGTGTAATTCTTTATAAAATATAGATTTGGAAGAAGATATCATTTGTGTGCGTTGAAGTAAGTTTTTTATAACAGCTAACTTATATCGTTGGGGGCATTCACTATTATAATTAAGAAGACACATAAATTTACTACTTCTCTATATAGGAAACCAACATTTGACTACATGGTTTTGTTGTCAATTCACGCTATCCCGCGGTGTGACGTCATAAAACCGCATCGCAAACTTAAGAACTGCGTTTATTATTTTTGGTAACTATTGCTGTTGCCAAGCGAAGTTTTATGTCAACACAGGATAAAATCATCGGTGATGGTGGATTTTACAATATTTCAGTTTAAACTACCTCTCTGAAGATGTCTCATGTGAGCCGAAAGCTTAGAAGAAAACCAATAAATAATTATCCAAATGTTGGAGAATTTTTGTCTTTATTTTCAACTGAAATTAAAGCAAAAATACGACGTTTAGAACGACTCCTGATTAAACATTGTCTCTTATATTTAATAGCATATATATATATATATATATATATTAGTCTCTTACTCACTTTTTTTGTAAGGCATTTACCCTGAAGTAGATTCATATCATTCCCAAGGGTATATATACAAAATGGATATTGGAAAGAATGACATTGGTCAGAATTTCAATGGAGCAATTTTTGAAATCGCATCTTCTAAAATTGAAAGCTTAGCATATATTGATATATATTATTAACTCTAATCAGCATGCCTGATGCTAACCTTCAGCAAATAAACTCACTGTGATTTCTTGATTATATTGAATCTTTATGGCACATTTATCTACCATTTTTCTGTGGATTGAATATTACTGCCATATCTGGTCTGGTGCTCCCAATATATATATCAAAATTCTTGATAAAATTCAAAGAAAACTCTTTAATGTAATCGATTCTGACCTAATATCTGGATTTAAGTCATTCTCTCATTTATAAATTTACCATTTATCCATGCATGGAATATTGCTGTCATATCTGGTCTGGTGCTCCCACTATATATCTCAATATTCTCAATAAAATCTAAAGAATTGGCTGTAATGTAATCAGTCTTGACCTGGCATCTTTCCTGTGATCATTACATATTTTCCCTTTCTGTTTCTGTAAACAATTTCATAGCATGAATTTAAGTGTACTAGCAGGTCTAATTGTTTTACTGTTGAAATATCTGTAACTAACTATAAGTTCTATTCTAATAGTTTCCCAATTTAATAAAGGTAGACATGAACAACCTACCAAGATAGATAGATAGATAGATAGATAGATAGATAGATAGATAGATATGAATAGCCAGTGGTAGATAGATAGATCAATAGATAGATAGATAGATATTAACAGTGATAGATAAATAGATATGAACAGCAAACGATAGATAGATAGATAGATAGATAGATAGATAGATAGATAGATAGATATGAATAGCCTGTGATAGATAGATAGATAGATAGATAGATAGATAGATAGATATTAACAGTGATAGATAAATAGATATGAACAGCCAAAGATAGATCAATAGATAGATATGAACAGCCAAAGATAGATCAATAGATAGATATGAACAGCCAACAATAGATAGATAGATAGATAGATAGATAGATAGATAGATAGATAGATAGATAGATATGAATAGCCAGTGGTAGATAGATAGATAGATAGATAGATAGATATGAATAGCCAGTGGTAGATAGATCAACAGATAGATAGATAGATATGAATACTCAGTGATGGCTAGCTAGATAGATAGATAGAAACAGGCATAGATAGATAGATTTAAATGATAGTGAATAGAATCAATTCATAGAGAGTGATGATGGAAATGGATGTAGTCATTTTCTTGGAAATCATGGAGAAATATTTTTCCTTAGTTTTCTTACTCTGTAATTGCCTTTCATGATAGTGAATCAAATCAATTTGTACATGGTGATGGTGGCAATGGGAGCCATGATTGCCTTGGAGTAATTGATGAGATATTTTGCCATTATAACATCACACAAAAGATCCCTCCCCTAATGTTTAATGTACTTGAAAAAATACCATATTAACATGAAGATTAGATATTTTTAATGTTTTCTGTGTTATTTGAGTTTGTTATTGTCCTAAATCTATTCAGTTAAGTGCCATACGTGATACATGCTTGGATGATCATATCTTTTTTGAGACACGACTGACTGGGCAGAAGAGTTTCCCACAGTAGATTTCTGTTAACCAATGCTATAGAACCTCATCTGTTTTGCTATTTAACTCATAGCTGGAGGAAGAAGAAATGGATTAATATCTTTCCCAAGGTTATTTGCATATAAGTGAATACAATGAACTCAAATGGAATTCAAACTTGGCTCTCCGATTTCTTGTTCTGAGCCGATATTCACTGCATAACAATGCACACCCTGATAAATAAAAAGTTTTAGCAGATTTGGCAAAATGCCATAGAGTAAGCAAATGGTTTTAATATTTTTCAGAAAATTGGAGTGATGATAAAAAAATAAGCAAAAATGTATATAATGTGGATTTAAAGTTCAATTCTGTACAGAAAAGAATAAAGTCATTAAAACTACAGATTCAGTATGACATTCATCAATATTAATGATTATTTATAGCTGATCTCACATTTTCATTTTTTAAAGTCTGCAATCTGTAAAAAACATCAATCTATATCACCGATAATGTTCAACATTGTATGTGATAAAACAAAATCTGGTATAAAATCAATTTTTAACAGGCCTAATGAGTGCAGAAAAATGTAATGTTTCATTAAATCTGCAATGTTTGATAAAAAAAAAAAAGAAGGTAAACCAAAGTGATAAAGTGATACATATCAAGTTATACCTAAAGTTTGAATCAAATTTAATGACCTTCAGGAACTTTGATCTAATTTGAATTGATCTGAACTTACTCCAGTATGTACTGGGTTCACCTTAAAAGAGACCAAAGTATTTTTTGTATGCAGTATCATTTCAGAGGATGTGTTGTGGTGCAGTGGATATCGGCTCAAAACAACAAATTAGAGAGCCAAGTTCAAATTTCTGTTGAATTTCTTGCATTTCAGTCAGTTAAGTGCCATACATGATACACGCTTGGGTGATCATGTCTCAAAAGAGACATGACTGACTGGGCAGAAGATTATCCCACAGTAGGTTGCGATTACTTTCTGCAGTAGACTGGTTGCCAGCCAAGGCTATAGAACCCAATCTATCCTGTTATTTAACCCATAACTGGAGGGAAGAGATGGATTAATACCTTTCCCAAATAAGTGAATGCAAGAAATTCAACTGGAATTCTTGCATTCCAGTAAGAAGAAAGAATTCTTGCATTTACTTATGTGCAAATACCCCTGGGAAAGGTATTAATTTGTCACTTCTTCCTACAGCTATGATTTAAGTAACAGGACAGTTTGGGTTCTTTTGCCTTGTCTAGCAGCCAGTCTACTGCAGAAAGTAATGGCAACCTACTGCAGGAAAAATCTTCTGTCCAGTCAGTCTCTTTTAAAATATGATCACCCAAGTGTGTATCATGTATGGCACTTAACGGATCAACTCAGAATGTAAAATTAAACCTTGGTACATTGAGGTTTAACCTAGAAGGTGACCTCACAGCCATCAAGTGTAGGATCGGGCCTCAAAGGATATTGGTGGATCAGCAACACAATCCACTGAACTGAGGATAAGCACACATCAGATAATCAGATAAGAAGAGATTATGTAAATATCTGACCTACAAGCAGAAGACAGAATTCCTTACACATTTGGAAGAAAATTGACAATTCAAAGAAAAATTCCAAAGAACATACCCTCGATTCAACTGGCTTTAATTTGGTGGAGTTCAGGTGTTTATAAATAATTTTCTTTTTCATATAGAAAATTTAGACTTGCATTATAATTATCAGATTTTTATATTGGGCCTGAGAAAATCATACCAAAATTTGTAGCTTTTTATTTATTACTTGAAATGATGTTACACCGTGAAATGGTAGAGAGAAGAGAAACACTACTATTTTAAATGCAATTGTCTCTTCAAATTGCAGAGTCATTTCTCCAACTCAGTTTAACAATCAGATAAATTACTGTCAAATAATTTTGAAATAAAATGTTTGGCAATTTTTAAACCTTCATGCCTGCCAAATAATGAGGACAGTTTTTCCTTTGACACCACTATTATTTTAACTACCTTCACTCCTCAGCAATATTTATTGTTTTAAAAAGTAATGATTAGAATTTCAATAAAACCAAAATATATCAGAGTGAATTTATATATTTTCTTTGTTCTTGAAAATTGACAACAGAAATAATAAAGTCTATTTATTTTATTGTTTATTTGCACAATTCATTTACTATATTGGTTATTGGAATTGTTGGTAAAACATTTGCAAATTGCTAATCCCTCTGAACTTTATAAAATGGTAAATAATAAGGTTTTCCTTACAGTTGGTTTGTATTTTTTAATAATTTACTCAATGTTTATTAATTTAATAATAAAAACTGTTTTCATATATATTTCTTTATGTAAAAATATACTCAGTTATAATCTGAGATTAAGGACAGAATGGTTAAATAAAATAAAGACAAAAGGAAAACTGTATTTTATATCGCCTACGCGTTTCGTCCTGTGATGGACTTTTTCAAGGCAAAAAGACGAAATGAACTTTGTTCTAAATTACGTATCTATAAACAAACAGCGTTGGTAACCACAAAGACACTCACAAATCATTTCAAAAGATCAACAGAATATTTTTGTTTTTAGAATTTCTTCATGTGTAGTGTAAAGTCACGAGATATTAAAATGAAGGGAATTTGACCGTTTTCTTTGAGAACTGTTTATTTTGTGTGTAAGTCTGTTTTAGAATTTCTTCACGTGTAGCGCAAAGTTATAAAACATTCAAAATAAAAATTTCAAAGAAAATGGTTGAATTCCTTTCATTTTAACATCTCTTGACTTTGCGCTACACGTGAAGAAATTCTAAAACAGACTTACACACAAAATAAACAGTTCTAAAAAAAAACGGTTCAAATTCCCTTCATTTTAATATCTCGTGACTTTACACTACACATGAAGAAATTCTAAAAACAAAAATATTCTGTTGATCTTTTGAAATGATTTGTGAGTGTCTTTGTGGTTACCAACGCTGTTTGTTTATAGATACGTAATTTAGAACAAAGTTCATTTCGTCTTTTTGCCTTGAAAAAGTCCATCACAGGATGAAACGCATAGGCGATTTAAAATACAGTTTTCCTTTTGTCTTTATTTTATTTAACCATATTTATTTATTAATAAATTGGTAAATGACAAATAATGCATTGCATTAGTTTTAATACAATTTTATTCATTTTTAGAATGTTTTAAATATAAAATTATTCTTGTAAATAAACATTCCAATAAATAAATACAGCTTAATATTTTTGTTGTAAATTCTTAAGAAAAATGTATAAATTTATTTTTATTATATACTTAGATTTCATTACAGTTCTAGTCATTACTTTTTAAAACATTAAACATTACTGAAGAGTAGAGGTACTGGCATCAAGGGAAAAAAAACATCCTTTTGCATATTTTTTTATGAAGTTAACCTTCATACCTGCCAGATATTTTTATAACATTTTTGATTTATCAATTTTTTTAAAAAACTTTCACTGCTCCATAGATTTACAAATTGTTGCCTGGCTGTACTGGCCTACTTTAGGAAAAATAAGAAATCACAATTTACTGAAAATATACAAGTATCTAATAGTTTATAATTCACTTTAGGTTTTCCAGATCAATATACACCTGATGAAGGTTAGAGTGTACAATGGTCAAAACATGATAACACCAACAAAAATGTGGACAATAGTCTGAATGTAAATAGTGCAAATAAACTGGTATTTCTCAATCCATAGAAATGTTATCTCAGGAAGAGCCTGGCAACCATCAAAACTGAAATATAATTTTAGTCTTTCTTCATTTAGTTTTATTCCATAAATTTTACTGAACTTTATTTTACTCTCATAATCAATAAATCTCAATGTTAACCAAAGAAAAAGAAAAGCAACTTCATGTAAATATCTCATATGACTATCCCAGCATGGAAGTCATCCAAAACTGCAAGTGAATAAGAGATGATAGTCTGATAGTGTAAGACACCAGACATGTTGGCATAAAAGTAGACACCAGCCACCTTGGTATTGTACACAAACTGATGAGAATATCTCAGATGTTTTCATACAGTTGAGAACAAAATTATTAACACCCCATCTATGAAATTTTTAATTGCATTTAAATGATTTCTCAAGTGTTGTTTGATGGCATGAGGAATTTTAGCACAACATTTGTAAATATAAAAGTTTTGTTTTTTTAGGAAACTTATTTATATGATTTTATTGTTTACGCAGAAACAAAAACAATTGACAAAGGTAAAAAAAAAGTCAACATTTTTATCTCCTCCCCCAACATTAACAGTCAAAAAAACTTTCTGGCCCTGCACAGTGAACCAACCTTCTTAGCAGCGGATTTAGCAATGGATTTGATATAGTCATTTCGCTGAGAGTGTGAAGCCAAGGAGACGTAGTGCTTTACTCTCAGGGAGGCTAGCCTGTTCTATGCTAATGCGGGGATAGGAGTGATTGTCTATGATGGTTAATAGATAGCAGCTTTGTTTTGGAAGCATCAAAATTTACAAGCCATTTCCTGCTCCAGTCCACCACAGATTGGAGGTCCTTCTCAAACTCAGCAGTGAGGTTTGCTTTGTCAACCTAAGCAGATTTTTGATTGAGGTGAGAGTAAAGAGTGGTGTCATCAGTGTACATGCCTACTTGGGATCTTATTACATCGAGAAGATTGTTACTGTAGATCAGAAAAAGTGTAGGACCCAGAATGGAACTTTGAGAGACACCCATGTTTGTATGGTAGTTTTGGGAGGCATGTCCGTTTAATACTACCTTTATTGTGCAATTTCAGAGGAATGACTGGATTAGGTCAAACAATTGTCCAGTATACCATAGCTCTGCAGCTTGTGTAGAAGGCCAGCATGTCAGATATCCAAGGCCAATGGTTCAGGCTTCACCATTCTTGTTGAGAGCCTGGTATATAAACTCGGTGATGGTCGGTTAGCATATCAGCATTAGACCTAGTGAAGTGGAAGCCATACTGTTTGTCTGAGAGGAGCCTGTGGGCTGTTAGATGCTGAACCACCTCAGCGTTGATAATGGCTTCAAACACTTTGCCAAAGATCGGTAGGAGGCTGATAGGGTGGTAATTAGTAGGGTCCGAGGGTTCTCCACTATTCTTAAATATAGGAACTACAGAGGAAGACTTCCAACAGGCAGGAAAGCAGAATGCAGATAGGCAGTAGTTGTAGAGTTTATAGAGAACAGAGGAGAATTCAGGGGCTCATTTCTTCAAAACTATGATTGGGATTCCATCCCCTCTGCTCGCTTTATGAGGGTCAAGCTTTGAGATTATGTTAGAGACCAGCTAGGTGGTAATGTGGACGTCATTCAGTTGGGCCTCAGTTCTAGGTGGGAAGTGGGGTGTAGATACTCCAGACAAATCCAGTCTCAAATTGGTGGAGAATCTGCAAACAAAACATTCAGCCTTGTCCGCTGAAGAGGTGAGGACCTCAAATTCATTGATTAGAAAGGGTATTGAGGTTTTACTGTTGTTAAGCACACATTTACAGAGTCGCCAGTCGTCTTTGGTGCCGAACTTTTGGGATGTGATATGCTACTTCATTCTGGCAGCAAACATCATCTTAGCTTCATTAAGTATCTTTTTGCACTTATTACAAGCTAAGGTGAAAAGGTGCCTGTCATGGTCCAATGCATGGCTTCTATAAAGCCAGAAAAAGTGATTCTGGTGAACAATGGCAGCCAAGCAAGTGGGCGAGAACCAGGGGGACAAATGGGATTTAAACCAAAACTTCCTGGCTGGGATGAAAGCATTGATGCCAGCCTTAACCCAAGAGGAGACCCTGGATGCACAGTCTTCGATGAGAAGACTAAAAACATTGTTTCAAGGAACATCACACAGGAAGTTGTGGAATGAGTCCCAGTCTGCTTTCTGGTATCAGTATGACATTCAGCTGGTCTGAGTTTCTTGGGTGGAGTGGGAGTGGAAGGAGATGTTAACAGAAATGACCGCATGGTCAGAGTTTCCGAGAGGGCAGAGCTGCTCGACATTGCAAGAGTTTGGGATGGAAGTGAAGCAGAGGTATATTAGTGAGTCAATTTCATTAGGATTATTAATGAAATGTGTGGGGAAATCCACCACTTGCGTAAAAGACTGAGTGATTGAAAAATTCATGGTGTAGACACCAGCAAGATCAGTGACAGAGTTTTCCAGCCACTTGGTGTGGTGGGCATTAAAGTCACCAAACACATATATATGGGTAGATGGATGAGAAAAAAATGGCCTTTTAAATATTATTAGAGATGTTATCAAGTACTGAACTGTCAAGAGATGAGGATGAGCGGTAGAGAAAAAAAAGATAGCTAACCAAGCTTAGAAGTGAGAGACAGAAGCGCATGAAAGAATGATCTAGGGATTCAAGAGAGATCACCCTAGCTGGAGGAAGATGTTCACTGACATAAACACCAAGCCCATACTTGCTCTTTGGTGGTGTTTTTGTTTTCTATTTCTTCTACAATCTCTTGTGTCTCAATGGCTTTAATGCCTTGCTTGGAGTAATCTTGATTGAAGTAAATGAAAAAAGATAACTGACATTGCCCATAAATTTTTGAAGATCAAAGTTGGAAAACAAGAGACTGGAGGAAAGTTCTAGAAGTGAGAAGTGCAAGAGAAGAAACTGTTAGCATAGAACTTATTTTTACAGAAGCCATTTCAACTGTAAATGCTGAAATCTTGAAGCCAATCTAGTACTGTGATAGAATTCATAAAGTCTTGGTACAACACTGGAAAGTTATTCAGAACAATTACCATAAAAGGACTTATAAAAATGCACATGGAAACTATGTTATGTCAATAATAAAATGACTCATTGCAAGATACCCGGTCAAGACCAATAACATTGCTAATTCTTCTTTAGATTTTTACAAGGAATCTCTAAATATATAGCAGACCAAATGTGGCAGTAATATTCAAAGCAAGAATAAATGAGAAACATATAAATATATATGACAGATTCTGGCAAAAAAATTGTCTTGCTTGACTCAGTGAATCAAATAACTTTCACTTTGTCATTCTGTAAGCAATTCTTATTTAGGACAAACATGGAAGACAAAATCATGACCAAGTCCAAGATTTCTTGCTAACTGATTTAGATTTTCTTTCAATATCGTCTTTCTTTGATTCTTAATTTGGGACTCACTGAAATATCCAAAAAACATTATACTCCCATCATATATGTTTCATTATGTGGATAGTGTTCTTTAGGTTATATGACTTTCCTTTCTTGCTCCATAGTCAAAGAGTTTTCGTTTCATCTCACCTGACCAAATAACATGCTTCCAGCATGTGCTATCATTCTCCATGTTTGTCAGCATATTTCAATATGTCTTGGAAGTGTTTGTTTTATCTGTAACCTTGCAGTGCATCATTTCTCAATGACTTATTATTCACAATTATATTCCTGTTACAAAATCTCAATGATGTCTTATATTTGAAAATTATGATGCAATTATTAATACTGTTATTATTGTTATTGTTATTATTTCAATTTCTGCTATGGTCACACTATCTGCCAAGTCTGCGGGAAGACCTAAGGCAAGTTGTGGTGTGTTTTTATGGATACATTTCATGATCTGCTTTTCTAACTCCTATTATGATGTGGACCTAAAGTGGGGGCCACTGAAGGAAAACACAGAACACAGGTTAGAGGTAAAAAAAGATATATTAAACAGAAAGGCTACAAAGAATAGTGTAAGAGTGGTGTCTGATATTGGTAGTCGTATGCAGCTGCTCACTACCAGTGCTACTCCCATAATACTACCATTCACATAGTAATATAGTACTGGAAGAGTCCATGATGTAGGTAAGTATCAGTCTCACAACACATTAAATGACTAGTGTTATACGAACAAAGTTCTTCTTAGTCTATGGGTTGTACTTATGACAATATTTTTGATTTCTATGAATTTGGGACTTCCAGCAATTTTTTCTTGTCAGTTCTTGACAATTATGTCTGACCTAATTGCTTCAATCTTTCTGTTTGTAAAGATGGTGTAATCCTATAGAATTTTGATGTATTCTATGCAAGTGTTTGTTAACATCTTCTCCAAAGTGTTTGCATATTGTTCAGTGTAAACATTGCCCCACTCTATCGTGATTATATTTATATTCATTTGGCACAAATACAGTAAATCCTGAGATTAAATGGTTTATGGTTTCTTGATATTAATCTCAGAACCTGCATTTTGGATCAAGATTTTTTGTATGATATTTACATGAAAGTTCTTAGTGAAAAGACACTGCAAGTATAAAGCCTTCTATTTCAACCCTTAATCCAGATGCTTGTAACTATTGATGAGTTATTATTATTATCAATTGTCATTTTTCATCATATTTCTATTTCTGCTATGGTCGCACTACCTACCAACTCTTCGGGAAGATCTAAGGCAGGTCATGGTGTGTTGTTATGGCTCCATTTCATGTTTTTTCTGTCTCCTCTAACATACCTAGCATTACATAGACAAAGTTCTCCTTAGTGTGTGGGATGTACTTAATAAGACAATTTTTTGTATATCTCTTAAGCTGGGGTTTCCATGGATTCTTTCAATGTGTTGTTTTGTTGCATTTTTTATTATTCCAAGTGCACCTACTATCACTGGCACAACTCTTGTTTTCAATTTCCACATTTTTTCTATTTCAATTTCCAGGTCTTTATATTTTGACAGTTTTTCAAATTCCTTGGTTGCTATGTTACAATCCACTGGCCAAGCCATATCCATTATTGGGTTGTTCCAAAAGTTTGTAAACACTTGTAAAAAATTAAAATTTTACTTGCCAAGTAATCTAAGGTTATCAGAAAACACTTGCAAAAAATCAAAATTTTACTTGCAGAAACAACAAAAATTATTGCTCAAAATATAGACCATCATTTTCCAAGACTTTCTGCCATTGATCTGCAAGCTTTCAGATCTGGTCAAAGTACCATTCAGCTGGCTTTGAATCAAAGAATTCTTGACACACTTCCTCGACTTCATCAAACGAGTTGAATTTGGCGGCCCTTCAGAAGGTGTTGCATTGAGCAGAAAAGGCCGTAATCTGATGGAGCACAGTCAGAGCTGGATACTTTTGCTTCAACTTTTTGTACACCCGCTCAAGTTGCTGACAGTAAAGTTCAGCACTGATGGCACCACCATTTGGAACCAACTCAAAATGCACGATTCCTTCAAAGTTCCACCAAACACACAACATGACATTTTTGCTGAATTGATCTTGTTTTGGAACCGACAGTGTCTCTTGCCCTTTCTGAACCCATTGCTTGTCTCGATTGTGCTGGACCAGATAGACCCATTTCTCATCGGATGTCACAATGCACATTCAAAAACGGATTGCTGAGCAATTGACAGCAAATTTCAACTCGTCTGTTGACTTGTGCTTCGGTGAGTTTATGCGGATCTTGGCGTGGCTTTTTGTGAACAAAATCAAGTTGCTTCAAATGTCGGTGAATTGTTGATTTGCCAACTCCAAGCTCATCAGCCAATTCTCGAGTGCTCGATGAACCCGGTTTGTCCAACCCGGTTTGCAAGTCTCCATCATCCAACTTTAACTTGAACAAGACTTATCTTCAAGACTCATATTGCCAGAATCGAAACGCTTGTACCATTTTGAGATTGCCACGTATGCAATTGTTCTTTCACCTTCGGCAGCACAAATTTCTTCTGCAGCTTTTCTGGTTGAAAGACCTTGCTTCCAGCAGTAACGAATCAAAATTCGAATCTCAATTTTATCAATTGCCATCTGGAATACAAAGATGAAGATCACTATAACAATATAAATGCAAAATTGCATAAAAGTTCAATTTTTCGCAAGTGTTTATGAACTTTGGGGACAACCTAATAATAAGCAAGTTTTTTCTTTCTGGTTTTTAACAATAATGTTCGGCCTATTTGCTTCAGTTTTTCTGTCTGTGTAGATGGTGTAATTCCATAGAATGGTGACATATTATTTTCTTTGAAAATACCATCATGACATTAAATTTTTCCCAGAAAAAAAAAAAATTACAAACACACACATTTTAAAAAGACAAAGCCCTTTGTAGGCTGCTATTTGTATTTCCTTAAGATATAGATTGCCAAAATAGATTATTATTATTATTATTATTATTATTATTATTATTATTATTATTTCTTCTGCTTCAACTGTTATCATAATCATCATCATATGATACAGGAGACAGTGCAGAATATGGAATTTCATAGTGCATTTTTTATAGCTCAGCGAATCACTTGATTAGTTTCTTTGAAGAAAAAGATTAATAGTTGTGCTGCTAATGAGAGATTAGATTATCATTAGATTAATTAGATTACCATTAGACTTCTACTAGATGATTTTTTTAGCTTTGTTTTTTTGTTGTTTTTGCATTATTATCCATTCATTAATTTTGTGTGGGAATTATTTTGTAGATGAATCGAATAATGATTCATTTTTTTATTGGTACCTGAATTTGGAAACATCAGAATCAATCAGGTACAGAAACTCAACTACCAGGAAAGCGTTTTTCACAGACAATGGAAAACATGACACTGAAATCTGAACCTCATTGGAATAGTAAAAGATAGCTTCCAGAAGTGAAGCAAAGTATCAAGAAACAAGGATATTTCATTAGAAACAAAGAAAAGTAATCTCAATCTTCCCATATGGCCATGAATGAGGGACAATTCACTCACAAATGATGTAGATGACCCTTTCATTTTAAACAGAAAGTATTAAGAATAGAATGTTAATTCATACTTCTTACATATTTGTCTCAGTTGTAAATAAGTTTCTTTTTATTCATGTAAATTGAAAAAAAAAAACAAGCAAGTAAGATGTAATTTCAGTTTTCCTTATGGTAGTGAATACTAAACAATTTCTTCACTGATAAAGAAAAAACCTGTTGCCTCTACAAAAAGATGTTGAGAATAACATAGACTGAACATGGGAAAAACAAGAAAATTTTAAGGAAAAATAGGCAATTGTACTTAGAAAGAGGCAATTGAAATTTCTGGGACACTTTTTTTTAAGCAACGAAGACATAAAAGACTGCAAGTAAAATTTTAAACCAACTATAGTCAGCTTAGTGAGCTTAAAGTAGAGAGGATTAATAAATAGGGTGGTCTTAATTAATTTGGGAAGTCAGAAAACAGAGCATCGTGCTCTTAAACAGGGCATTATGACTCTCAACAAAGCATCACGGCTCTTCTACAGGACATCATGGTTCTCAACAAAGCATCATAGCTCTCAACAAGACATCATGTTTCTCAACAGGGAATCATGTTTCTCAAAAAATTATCATGCCTCTCAATAGGACATCATAGCTCTCAATAAAGTATATCATGGCTCTCAACAGGAAATCATGGCTCTAAACAAAGTATCATGTCTCTCAACAGGGCATCATGGCTCTCAACAAAGTATCTTGGCTGTCAGTAAGGCATCATTCTTCTCTACAGGGCATCATGGCTCTCATGATAGCATCATGACTCTCAACAGATAGTTTCTTACCTTGCACATCTCATATATGAGACCTTTTTCTGGCTTCTTATATTCCTGTAAACCAAGATCTTCAAAAATTTACATCCAGAGTTTAATCATTGCCTTCTATCTATTTGAATCACGGTCTTTTTATTGCTCTTTCTCCTCAGCCATGTTTTCTTAGCTATCTTCACTCTCTTAGTTTCAAGAGAGTGAAGTTGTCTTATTGTCATAGTGGCTTTATTGCCTCACTTGGAGTGAAATAATTAAAAATATTCTTTTTTTCATTATCAGTGAATTGCTGTTTTTTCTTGGAATAGATATTGGAGTAGTTTCACAATGCCTTCTCTCTGATTTTAGATTTCAAACTTTTCAATCTCTTAGACTAGTTGCCACCCAAAGCTAGAGATTCCAGTCTACCCTGCTATTTAATCCATAACTCAGAAGAAAAGACAAATTAATACCTTTCCCAAGGGTATTTGTGCATAAGTGAATGTGAGGAATTCAACTGGAATTTGAACTCGGCTCCTCAATTTGTCCTTCCGAGTCAATATCCACTGCACCTACAATGCACATCACCATTACCGAAATTATATTTGGCTGACTACAATCTTGCATGAAATTTCACTTTCTTTTTTTCTTTTTTCTTTTTTTTTTTTTGTAGTTTCTTTTCTATAGTCTTTCTATAGTCTTTCTAGTCTGACTTTCTATCAACTAGGTTGAGGGCCAGTTCACATTGAAATACTGATTTTCGTCTAATTACCAAAGTTAAACAACGTTAGGCCTGGTCAGTACCTAAATGAATGACAACTTGGGAATACCATGTGCTGTAAGCTTGGATGTGATTGCGGTTGTGAATTACGACTACATCAGGTCAAAACACCACTTCTCATAAAATAGCCAAAATTAAGTGACATCAAGCCTGGACAGTACCTAGACAAGGTGACAACTAGGGAATACCTGTAAGTTTAAAGGTACAGATAGTATGGCTTATAGCCAGATCATATTGAAACGTTAGATCCCAGATATGCTACCTACAGGGTTGATAGAATAAGCCAGATGTGCTACCTACAGATTTATGTACCTTTCCTTCAAATGCATATGCAGTGATTATTTACACTATTTACATTGTTCGAACTGTTCTCCTCATCTTTGTTACCATATTCACAATATTTCAGCCATTGTACCCTTCAGCCTTTTTCAGGGGATTAGAATTTTGAACTGAACACTTTATTTCATCCACTGGGGTAGATTGTTCCAGGTCCATAAACCATAACTTTTTCTTCTGAATATCTCAATATAACTTATCTTTATTTAACTAAACTCTCTATGGTTTTGTTTCCCCTCAGTTGTAACCAGGTATTGAACTCCCAATTCTTTGAATCAAATAGCTGGATTCAACCAACACCTTTATCTACTGGGCCATGTGTCATTGAGGCATATGTAGTGGTCAGTAAATGAAAGGTCTGTGAGAAAGCCAACAGTTGGAAGGATGAACCTAATGAATATTTAGATATATGGCTTTGTAAATTTGTTACAGTTTTTCTTCTAATTCATTATAAAGGCAGTAAAGCCACTAAGATGCAAGAGACTGTGAGTTAGATAACATGAGAAAAATCACAATTAAGGATCAAGTACATTAAAGCGACAAAAATTAAGAAGACAGTAAATAATGATTGGTATTGCATTTAAATTTTTGAAGATCAAAGATGACTGAGAAGCAAGAAGCAAAAAGAGAGTTTCGCAACTGAGAAGTGAAACAGAAGAAACAGTTAGCAACTGATTTCAACTGTGAAAAGATGAGACCTTCCTACCAATCTAGTATTATTCTTAAATTTATAAAGTCTAGATACCATAAAGAAAAGTTTATCAAAAAATTACCATGAAAGGTATTTATAAAAAAGGCAGAGGGAAGCTGCATTACAGCTGTGCAAAAGAGACTAAAGGAGTTTTCATTTTTTTGCACTACAATTGTTCTGTAATCTTCATATTCTTTTATGGACTTTTGATCTTTCCAAACTCTTCTGTACCATTTCACAACATACGCACATGACATGCATGCTTCCTTATAAACTTTAATCATTATTACTCTGTATGTGACTTCATTTGCTTCCACTGAAGATGACTCTGATTTCTGAATTTGAATTTCATAGTTGTATTGTCATATCCTGCTATAGCAACAAAAAAAATTGAGTAAAATTAACAATAAGGATGCTGCAATTAACAGGCAATAGAAAAAATGCAGTTCAAAAGGGAAGTAATATTAAGGCTAAATGTTAATTAGCATACAAAATATTTAGTGACAGTTTATCAAACATTTCAAATTGCAATCAATGATTTTATTATAGAAATGCATTGAAAACAAGATGAAAATAATATTCAGGTGAGATATTAATAGCCACATTTTAAAATATTTGGGAGCCTTGATGAGGATGTTAGAAATTTGTATAAAAAACATTAATATTTTTTATTTTTTTATTTCACCCCAAACAAGGCAAAATGATCCTGGTGCACAGGGGATTACAGTAAGAAAATAAAAAAAAAGATACAGGGGATGTTGAAGATAAGAGATGGATAGGAATCAAGTAAATAAAAGATAGCAATTGACATTGAATTTAAACTTTTGGAGATTGTAGATATGAGGGAAGCAAACAAATATAAGTGAGTTCCACAGACGGGAAGTGCATGAAATGAAACTGTTAGAGTAGAAGAGACAGTTATATTTAACTATTTTGGCAGCAAAAGGGTAGAAAATCTAGTAGCACAAGTAAATACATGTAATCAGGGTGCCATGGAAAAGGCTTGTCAGAGCAGTTGCCATGAAAATATTTGTAGAAAAGACAGAGGGAAGCAGGCTGCCAAGTTAGCATCGATTATATTGCAGATCCTCCTTTTGATTTTATTGAGAACCTCAAAAGATGAATAGCAGGAGCTATTTAATATTTATTTTTAATGTTTTTGTTTTTTGGACATTCAGTCGTGCATATTAAGTACCATAAAATAAAAAAAAGAAGTAAAATCCTGTTTACTTACTTGATAAAATATGGTTTATCATTTTTATCAAGAGCCTCCTCCCATCCATATGGGAGGCCATTTTGTGGGTACCAATTCTCACGTGGAGGAATCCAAGATGTGACCTGGTTGAGGTGGCTGAAAATTAAAAAAAAAACAGAATATTAGTGAAGCAGGTTATTTAATCACCTTGAGAGTTAATTCCTTTTTTCAAATATCTGAAGAGGTTTAAGAAAATTACTGTTTAGTTTATACATTTATTATATCAAATGTATTTCTTTTATTCAAAGCCTTCTGCATACAACTGAAAACTATCTATGATTCTGCTATATTAATAAGATTATTGTACTGTGCTTAACAAGATTATTATACAGTGCTTAATAAGATCATTATACAATGTTATTATGATTATTATACAGTGCTTAATAAGATTTCAGTGCTTAAAATGCATTATTAAATACTGAAAATGATTATCATACAGTGCTTAAAAATTTAATTATAAAGTACTTAATATGATTATTATATAGTTAATAAAATGATTAGTATATATCGCTTAATAAGATTATTTAAATAATAATTATTTAAAGCATTGTATACAATGCTTTAAATAATTATTATACAGTGCTTAATAAGATCATTCTACAATGTTATTATGATTATTATATAGTGCTTAAAATGATTATTATACAATACTTAAAATGATTATTATACAGTGATTACAAAGATTATTATACAGTGCTTAAAAAGATTATTATACAGTGCTGAATAAGATTATTATACAGTACTTAAAATTATAGTGCTTTAAATAATTATTATACAGTGCATAAGATAATTCTACAATGTTATTATGATTATTATACAGTGCTTTAAATGGTTATTATATGATACTTTATTATACAGTGATTAAAAAGATTATTATACAGTGCTTAAAATAATTATTATACAGTGCTTAATAAGATTATTATACAGTGCTTAAAATTATTATTACACAGTGCTTAATAAGATTATTATACAGTGCCACTTACAAGTTTGTGAGCACCTACAAACATAGTCATTGTTATTATGAAAAAAATTAAAATAAACTTATCAAATATACATCCAAGAGAAAAAGCACTGGGAGGCAACCTTATGATGATGGGAAAGGGACTGAAGCCGAGCCACGAGATCAAAACTGATGGTGGAATTAAAGAATGTAGTTTATCTTAGCACTTTCAATGGAAGAGCAGTAAGATGCTTGGGACATTCATCTGTGAGAGATGAGTGGAAAATAAGTTGCCATCCACAAAGATGTAAAGAAGCTTTTGCACTCTATCAGACGAGAAAGGGAGGACTGGTAGCACCTGCCTAAATATAACAACAGTATTCCATTTTTGTCCTGATACAATGAAAGAATGAAATATAAACAGGGTAATAGTGTGGTAAATTCAAACAATGGAAAGAGAAGGAGAAACATTTCCTTAAAGATGATGTCACAATATTTTTGATTGATGAGCAGAAACAATTTCAGCTTCCCATTTCATTTGATCATTTGATGCTTCATATGGTCATTACTGATGATGAAACATGGTGTCTGTAATACAACTCAGAAGCAAAATGCCAGAACAAAAAATAAAAATAAAAAATTTACCTTCAGGTATCCCTAAATATATAGCAGCAATCTCTCTTTTATGCAGGTTTCATTAAAAATTACAGACAAGGTGGGATGGTTAAGTTTTTATGTAATTTTTCCTGCAATCAAATGAATTTTTTCTTTTGAGGACGTAAATTATATAAGAATTGTCCAAATGTTTTGTTTATCTGAGTGCTTTTGGATATAGTCTTAGCCATTTTTGAAGATGAATGCTATTTTACATGTAACAGAATGTATGTGGCATTATGTATCATGTAGAGTAATAGCATATGTTATATATCAAACATGATAAGCATATTGTTAGCATATTCATAATTGTTTTTTTTAATCAATAAAGCCTCTATTATTTTTAGTCTTTTTTTGTATGTAGATGATGCTATGATATTTGTGTTGTCAACAAGTATATATATATATATATATATATATATATATATATATATATAAATCCAGGTGAAGAGGACTTAAGGTTTTACTATTTTGAGTACCCCGACATTTATTTTATTATAAACAGTGCTCAATATAATAAATATAATAAAGCTTAATATAATATCATATAAAATAATCATATAATCATATAATAAAGCTTAATATAATCATATAATCATATAATAAAGCTTAATATAATATCATATAATATAATCATATAATCATATAATAAAGCTTAATATAATATCATATAATATAATCATATAATAAAGCTTAATATAATATCATATAATATAATCATATAATCATATAATAAAGCTTAATATAATATCATATAATATAATCATATAATCATATAATAAAGCTTAATATAATATCATATAATATAATCATATAATCATATAATAAAGCTTAATATAATATCATATAATATAATCATATAATCATATAATAAAGCTTAATATAATATCATATAATATAATCATATAATCATATAATAAAGCTTAATATAATATCATATAATATAATCATATAATCATATAATAAAGCTTAATATAATATCGTATAATATAATCAATATAATCATATAATAAAGCTTAATATAATATCATATAATATAATCATATAATCATATAATAAAGCTTAATATAATCATATAATCATATAATAAAGCTTAATATAATATCATATAATATAATCATATAATCATATAATAAAGCTTAATATAATATCATATAATATAATCATATAATCATGTAATAAAGCTTAATATAATATCATATAATATAATCATATAATCATATAATAAAGCTTAATATAATCATATAATTATGAATTAATTGTTCATCTCAAAAGATAGACATTTCCATGTCACAATTAATTCATAATTACATATATATATATATATAGTAAACAGATACTGCATTTTGATCCTAGTCATAAGAAATAACTTTATCAGAAGGAAGAGATATTCTGAGATATTTTGATTGTAGGGTGATGTGTCAATCTATACATGAATGAAACTAGATTGTATCATGTTCTTAAATATCCTTATCAAATCTAAACTCTCATGTGGATCTCCTATATGACATCCAACTCATTTAGAAATGTTCAAACTGTCAGCTATCTGCATCCATTTTCTCTGATCAGTGATTAAAATGGCTTCAGCTTTAAAGATGATGCCTCTTTGTCAGACCTTTAGACTAATAAAACAAAGAATTGTTCTAGTTAACAAAAGTCTCATCACCTGATAACTTCTAACATCAACAACTAATATGGATAGCACATGTAACAAAGAGAAAATAATAGAATAATCAAGATGTTGACTTTCCACTCTACCGTTTTCTTTATAATGGTCACCTTGTACATGAACCTGGAGCCACTCAAGGTAGAAGGTTACAGAGTAAGCGGCACAGTTTATGTGGATATGTGGGTAAGATAATAGTTATACCTAGACATGAGCAAGTTAAGATTTTTGTGATCTGGGAAGTATCTTCTAGAGAATCAGTTTCACAGAGCAGTGGTTTGTCAAAAGAAGCTGCTCAAGTGAAACTTACTTCTCACTAGTAGAATTCAGAGGGACTGAAGTTAGTTCACTACAATGCACATAGTATGGCAGTCCTAGACATGAAGGCTAGAAATGGTGGAACTAAGTAATGTAGTTTGTCTGAGTTCTTTCCATGGAAGTAGTGATAAAGCAGTAAGAGGGATGGAAATTAATTCATCATCCACAAGGATGCAGAGAAGCTTTTGGGCTCTATTGAGACTGGAAAGTGAGAAATGGTAAGCTCCTACATAAAAATGAAAGGTTTACTAAATTTTCAGCCCTGAAGTGTTTTGACAGAAGTTGAAAAATGCGATACGAAGATTCAAAGACACAAGATGCATTTCAGAAGCTAACAAGAGTACTGAAAAACAGGAAAATCTCATTAGAAACAAAGAAAAAAGTGTTGAATTGCTATGTGATATCTGTCCTTCTGTATGGAAGTAAAGCTGGACAATCTCATCAAAGATGAAGGAGAGGTTTGAGGCAGCAGAAATGTTGTTTTACAGAAGGATGCTGAGGATACTATGGACAGAGCACATGTGCAATGATGAGGTGTTGGAAACAAGATGCAAACAAGAAGAAAACTGAAAATAAATATCAGTAAGAGACAAATGAGGTTCCTGACACACGTAATGAGGAAGGAGGGTCTGGAGAACTTGATACTCACAGGTCGGATAAATGGAAGAAGAGACAGGGGAAAGCAGCATGTGATTTACTTGTTAGGTCTGAGCAAATAGTTGATGGAGCGGGGCTTAGAAGAGATACCAAAAGATAAATCATTGAGAGCGACAAGAGACAGAGCCAAGTGGAAGTCCATGATTGCCTATGTCCTGAAGGGACACGGCACATGAAGAAGAAGAAGAAGAAGAAGAAGAAGAAGAAGAAGATATGGCTCTTGTAAAGGTAGAGGATAGCATGTGAAGTCAGGTACTTACTGAAGTGGTACAAGAAGCTGACCATTTCTCCTGCATCTTTTTTTTTATAATCATATCACCCCCAAGCAAGGCATTTTTCTGCCACTGTTTTGCAGGGTGTTACATAGGAGGAAAGTTATGAAAAAGAGTGACAGGTCATAGGGGGTGTCAGGAAGTGGGTAAGAGAAGGATGAGAATACTGATGAGAATGTTGTTGACGGAGAAAGCAGCATGAGAGAGAGGATGGAGGTTAGTAAGATAGGAGATGACTATTGACTTTACATTTAAATACTTGGAGATTATAGCTGTCAAGAAAGCAAGTAAATGGAAGGGAATTCCACAGGCAGGAAGTGCAAGAAAAGAAGCTTCTGGAGTAAAATTTGCATTTACAATTTATTCGTTTCACAGTGAAAGCGTGGGACCTAGTTGCTAATCTTGTGGCTCAAGTAAATTTATATATAGGGGGCACCAGTGAGCTAAATTCATCTGAGCAGAAGCCATGAAAGTATTTGTATAAGAGACACAGGAAAGCCACATTGCACCGGTGAGAAAGTGACTGTATCTGAGCTGCCAAGTCAGGATCTATCACATGACAGATTCTCTGTTGGATTTTGTGAAGGACACCTAGGTGGATAGCAGGAGCACCCGACCAGATATGACAGCAGTATTCAATGCACGGGCAGATGGTAGATTTATATATGTGTAGGATTGTTTCTTCTTGGCCCTACACAGAGAACCGACCTTCTTAGCAGTGGATATAGCTATGGATTCTATATAGTCATTCCACTTGAGGTCTTTTGTGAGAGTTAAGCCAAGGAGGCACAGTGTTTAGCTTTTAGGGAGACTAGCCTGATCCATGTTAATGGGGGGAAAATCCATACTTTAGTAATTAATCATATGTATAAGTTCAACTTGAGATTTAGCTTCAGTTTAAGACCCTGTATTCGCTCAAGGTATGAGACCTTCCTGAGGCAAAATCTATTCATCATGACTGGTGATAGTCTAGTGATGATGGAAAGTAATTAGTTTGGCTTTTGAAGCACTGACTGTAACCAGCCAGTTTTTCCCCACGGAGACGTTAAAGCTTGGTCAGAAAAGCTCTGATCATCTAGAGTTTTTAGGTGCAATCATATACCACTGTATCATCATCATGGTTATTCACAAATGATCGAAATATGCTCTTAGACAGATTGTTTATGCAGAATAAGAAGTAGATTGATCTGTAAAACAATTCCTGGGGGATGCACTCACAGATGCAAATCATGATTATACTCATCACGATTTTCCAAACTAGATTATATCACCCACCAGTTGTTGATGGGTTAGCAATGAGCAGCTGAACAGAAAACGGAAATTTTGGTTGGCAATATATGAATTTGAGTATTAGAAAGATAATTCAACATATGCTACTCTAAAAAAATATTCAAATGAGATATGCAAAGAATGTGTATAAAAACAGGAGGCTAATTGGTAATAACCGGGTCACATTCCTAGATAAGATATAAATATCCCAGCAAACAATGAATATTTTGGTATTTTCTAAAGTTTTGAGAAGAGTCATTAACATACAAATATTTGTTCAAACAGAATAATTTTTTTTTGTTATAACTCAGATAAGGCAAAACCAAGAACAAAAATATATTCATTGAATATTTATTATTTCCTGATAGTATATTCTTTTTAATTTTATAATTATGAACAGAAATCATTTAAAATTTTGTCAACATGTGCAATATGAAATATAAAACTAATCATGAAGATAAAAAGTATATATATATATATATATATATATATATATATATATATATATATATGTATGTATGTATGTATGTATGTATGTATATGTGTAATTTCAGAGGTCAGGTTTGTTTTCATTTGTTTTTTAATATGGTAATAGCAGCAACAGCAGCCATTACATAAGTCAATGTTATTTCTTACCTCCCTTTGGTATTTTTACCTCCCTTTGGTATTTTTTACAACATAAAGCCAGCAACAAACTTTTACCAAACAATTTTGGTATGCTTTTGAATATTTAGATGGTTGAAAGATTTTTCTACATGAAAGTGCGCGATGATGCAAAAAAAGGGTAGGAACCCTCACACACACACACATATTTCTGCTTGAAATAAATAAATACATATTATAAAATCTTTCTCTTAAAACAATTTTTTAGAAAAATAACTTCCTGAAGTTCAGTCACTGTTATTGCTCTTTCCAGCAGTGATGCAATAAATTGGAGATAGATTGGAGTAAAGCATATTGAAATATAACCTTTCCTCTTTGCGTGGTCGAGAGGTCTAAGATGTGCCAGATCACATGGTAGCTTTTCCTATGTGGATAGGGGTCGCAGGTTCGAATCCTGCCGAATGACACATATTTTCATAATAAAAATTTATCGTAAATAATCAGGCCAGTAGATAGAAATATATAATACTGTTTAATGAAAAACAGCATAGCTACTTAAATACAAGTATCAATAAAAAAATAATGTTCAAACAAATCATTTCATACATATATATATATATATATATTGTTTAATTTCTTAGTTTTTGGTGATAATAAAATTAGACCAGTACATATTTGTATTAAAAAGTGCTCAATACAATTATAGTGTAGAACTTTTGAATATTCTTCATTTGTAAACAAGTTATTAGGCGTAATAACTCATTTACAAATGAAGAATATATATATATATATATATATATATATATTAGTCATCCACACAGGAGCCTGTTTTGTTTTATCACAGCTTATCAGTGTAGATAAATATCCACTTGCTTCCAGCCAGGATCAAAACTTGACCAGTTTGGTGTCAGTCAGAGTGCCTATTCCCTCAGCTATCGACTGAGAGAGGAGGAAATTTTAGCATGTTTTATATATATATATGCAGTGTATACACACGCCAGTTACCAGGAGAACTCAATTCATTACTAGAGAGTAATGTGTAAATTGCAGAAGTGGTAACTGTATTTAAAATTTTCCTCTCTAGAGAGTTCAATTGTAATGAGATATGTATACCAAATTTTAAAAAACATTTATTTTTTTCTGATCCTATAAGAAGAAAAGAAATGAAGCAATAGATATGTGGTTCTACAGAAGGATGTTGAGAATGCCATGAACTGACCATGTGAGCAATGACAAAGTTTTACAGAAAATGGAAACAAGAAAAACATTTATAATTAATATCAGAAAAAGAGAGTTGAAACTTCTAAGGCACATAATGAGAAAAAGGCTTGGAAAATTGGATACTCACAGGACATAATGAAGTCAAGAGTGCTAAAAGGGAATTAATACCATAAACAACCTAACAAGCATGTGTAAATGGATAGCAGAAAAGTGTTTCAGAGACATAGCAAAAATGACTAAACTTACTAAGAGCTGCAAATGCCATGAAATTGTGGAGAGCCATAATCGTCAATGTCGTCAAGGCATATGGCATACAGAAGAAGATATAATAATAGTATTACTGACAATATATACAAGAATTTACTTTTTTATTACTTTAAGTGTTATTTTTATTAGTTACCAATATTTGAGTATTTCAAATAGTATTTCATTTTATCTACTGGTTCAAACATTCAATTTATCCTAATAAAGAATCCATGCCTTAGGATATTGATCCTCTGATTCTACTATTTACCTGGAATTCCTTTATAAAATCCAAAAAATAATCAGTAATATTATAAGTCCTGTTCTGGCAGCTTGGCTTCAGTCGCTTTCCCACCACCATAAAGTTGTCTCCCTTTGCTTTTTTTATAAATACTTACATGGTAATTGTTTGAGCTCTTCACTATGGTGCCTAGACTCTCTGAATTTAAGTGCAGTACTATAGGATGTGCATTGTGGTGCAGTGGATATCGGCTCAGAACGAGAAATCGGGGAGCCGCGTTTGAATTCCAGTTGAATTCATTGCATTCACTTATGCGCAAATACCCTTGGGAAAGGTATTAACCCATCTATTCCTTCCAGTTATGAGTTAATTAACAGGACAGATTGGGTTCTATAGCCTTGACTGGCAACCAGTCTATCACAGAAAGGAATGGCAACCTACTGCGGGATAATCTTCTGCCCAGTCAGTCATGTCTCTTTCGAGACATGATCGACCAAGCGTGTTTCACGTATGGCACTTAACTGACTGACTGACTATAGTGGTAATGCGATCTTATGAATTTACAGTTGAGTTTGCTAAATGTAACCATAACTTCTATGCTAACAGTTTCTTTTCCTATGCTCCTCGCCTACTTCCATGCTTCCAGCCAACTTTGTTCTACAAAAATTTAAATGCAATATCAATCACTATCTACCGTCCTCCTGATTAATGTTCTATTGTTCTTGCTTCTTACTCTTCCATACCCAGTAACTCCTTGTCTCCCAGTAACTCCTTGTCTCCCAGTAACTCCTTGTCTCCTCACTTTGGGTGAAATCAGTTAAAAAATAGATCCTATGTGCTTAACCAAATTGGCTACAAAAAAACATGATTAGCAAGGTTCTATTTTGCTATTTTAGCACACTTTACTTATTTTGCTGGAGTAAAGTGTACTTAAAAAGACAAAATAGAGCCAGTAACAAAAATATGTCCATCATTTCTGTAAGGTCTTTTATAACTCGAAATACCAATCTGAAGAATATTGCAATCAATTTGACTGATTCTGCAGCTCAAATATATTTTGGCTTCACCTCTAGCTAAATTTACAGACAGACTGATAAATCCCCAAAGATTTGCTATTTTCTCAAGATGCATCTAATAGAATATGCTATTTCCAATCATGTGAAACCTCTAACATGCCTTCTGGGAAAGAACCCCGTAATCTAATTTGGCACCCGAATCCTTTTTAGTTGTTTATTAGTTAGTCACTTCTTTATTAACAATTTATTTTCAGACTATTAGGACAGAAGTCTTTCAATTTAGAAATGGCCAGAAGTAATCACTTCGATAGCAGAGATGATATGAGGGACAAGCTGTAAAATCTTTTGGTGGTAATAATTTTTAAAACAAGAATAGCTCTAAGATCACCAAAGTGTCAAAATGAAGTATTTTTACCATCCAAAAGAATAGCCATTTCCATAAAGGGAAGCAGAATTTGGCATTCATAGACCAGTGTTCTTCTTGGTTGAAATTTGTAAAATTTTTAACATTTGCAGAAAAATAGGTTTTTCAAGTCCACTAATTGTTTCTAGTACTGATGGGAATTTCCTTCCTAACCTTTTGATTAAGATGACTAGAAACTGGCAGCTGATCTCTTCTCTGAACTAGCTCTAACAGCTCAATAGGGGAAAAAACTGGCTGGTCACATTCAATACCTTGAAAAGCAAACATCATTACTAAGTGGACCCTGAATTTTCACCTGGTGTTCTTTCAGAGAGGGCCTGTGTCTTGAGTGTCTGCTGGGACAAGCTCAACCCAGACCTTACAAATACTGGAAAATGGTTGCTTCCCTGTACTGTGCCAGCAAATACCTGGCTGTTGTTATCCTCTACTCTTAGAAGAACTAGATCAGGGCGACAATGGGGTACTGCTTTCATATACAGGTTGCGATAGATAAAATGGTCACTGTTTTATATTTTAAATTCATGCACATTTGTTTTTGATTTTGACAACTGCACAGTATAGTAGGGTCAGTTGGGGACAATCTGTGGGAAAAAGAGCACCATGATGCAAATTCTTTTGCCATAAATTTGGAAATGGCATGCTGTACTGCTTGGCATTCATGCTAGAAGCTCCAATACATGTTTAGGGGTCAATTTGAGAACAGTGCAGAGGATTCAAAAAGAGATATGTCCCATCAACAGCATTGTATTTTGAGTGATCACCCATTATGGTGATGTTATGATTCCATTTAACTTCCCACTGGGCCTCAGACTCAATATAGAAACTGTTGTGGGTTTTCATTGTCAATTTGTTGTGGCAAATCTTAATGCAAATCTTAGTCGCCAATTTATTGTGGATTTATTGTGTCGAAACTTCACCACAAAGTTTTAGTGACCGGTTTGGCTGAAAGTAAGACACAGAACACAGAAGGTAGGTTCATAACAGTGTAATAGTATAAGAAGAACAATATATACAAAAGAAGTGTTAGTAAATAGAAATAAGTAAGTCCAAACGATATAGTTATGCTTCTTATTGGCTTTAACTGGCTTTAACTGTATACTAGCTGTTGTACTTAACTGTTGTTAACTGTCTACTTGACTGCAGGTAATTATATAGTAAGAGGAAGAGTCCATTCCTTGTAGGAGGGCACCATAAAAGAAACTTACATCAAGTGCCTTGAGGAGGTAGTGCTACCCCAGGGTCAATAGGATGACTGTTGGGAGACCCTATGTTTAGTAACTAGACTCTGCAAACATTTAGGAAACATTTGATATTCATTGACTGAGTATTAATTTCTGTTTCTACTTGAAATAAATAAATACATATTATAAAATATTTCTCTTAAAACTATTTTTCAGGAAAATAATTTCCTGAAGTTCAGTAAGTGTTATTGCTCTTTCCAGTATTGATGGAATAAATTGTAGTGAGCAGATTAGGCTCACTTTTCTCACAGATGAACAATTACAAATTTCTCACTGCTCTATTGCTCTTTCCATGGAAAATGTTAAGAGAAATTACATTCTGTAGTTTCACCAGTTCTAATGGCAACCTACTGTGGAATAATCTTGAAAGAGACATGATCACCTAAGTATATAATACATATGGCATTTAACTGACTGTTTAAATTTTAAGTGCACTTTAAATTTTGCACTTTAAGTTTTATTAAAAAGAATTATGGTCTCAATATTAGAACATACGGTACTGTGCAAAACTATTAGAACAAGAACGGTTTTATTCGGCATATTGACAGAAAATAAACAATTTGATTAAAGTAATTTTATTTGATTTACTCAACAAATGCTTTAACAAGAAAAATACTTGTTACAAAATAAATTTAATATTTAGTATAATAGCCTTTTGCTTTGAAATAATAAAATAATTGCGACAATTTACCAATCGCACATGGTATATATATATATATATATATATATATATATATATATATATATATATATAGTACTGTGCTAAAGTATTAGGACAAGAACTAATTTATCTTTTATGAGGCATATTGACAGAAAATAAACAATTTGATTAAAGTAATTTTATTTGATTTACTCAACAAATGCTTTAACAAGAAAAATACTTGTTACAAAATAAATTTAATATTTAGTATAATAGCCTTTTGCTTTGATCACAAACTTCATTCTTTCAGGCATTGACATCACAAGCTTCTTCAATGTATCTAATGGTATCTCCTGCCAAGCAGCTTGTATTTGTTCCCAAAGTGTGTCTTGCAAAGTAACATTAGATTTATCAATTCAAGAGGGGAGAATAAGAAAAAAGTCTGTCATATCCAAGGATAATAGAATAATGAGTAGTTTCAAAATAACTTGTTTAATAGAAAATATGAAAAATTAAATATAACTTCTTTTTAATATATTTCTTTTACACCCAGTTTTAAATAATCAATATTTATTAGCAATTTACTTGGCTTTTCACCCCGTATTTATATTTCAGTGAGGTTTTTAGGAAAACTTAATACTTTTGCCCATTACCTGTAGTGTACAAATGTGTTAGGACAGGAGGGATTTTAAACTTTATTTTGATGCCTCATAAAAGATAAAATAGTTTTTGTCCTAATACTTTTGCACAGTACTGTATATCTGATGATATTTTGTATAAGAATCTATTTAACTGTTGCTAAAGGAATATTTATTCTTTATTTTATAGAATAAGATCTTGTTAATCATAGTTCATTTTTACTAGTATTAGGATTGGAAGTGCAATATTCTTAAAAAGTCTAGGATAAAGCTAATAAAAAGTTTTATCTATGATACTAAAACATTCTTCATAATAACCAGTGATAGATAAAAGTATTCAGCCAAAACATTTGAACTTTAGATTATTTCTCCACAAACTTGTTCCAAACAGGAATAGATAGGTTCACCTGTCATCTGGTTCCTACACGTCTCCATTTTTTTTAATCAAAGTAGAGGTTTATCTCTTGTTTATCCTTACTTATGCTTATACAACTCCTCACAGTAGCCCTCTACCTTGAGTGGCTATTTGGGCCTTGTATTGGGTGGACATTAGTAAAAATAAAAAGGTGTGCATTCAACTTTATACTTCTAATTACTCCACCTGAACTCTTTAATTTTATTCACTAATTAAATCTTGTCCATCGGAGAGCAACACACTTTGCCTTCTTGACCTCATTCTTTCAACCACCTGAAGTGGAACGACTACATCAAGGTTCTATCGCTGCATCTACTGCTGGGAAGTTTGGCTCACTGTGTTGGGCCAGAAAGTTCTTCTCATCAGAAGACATTTTTCTTTTCTTTTTTTTTAATCAGTTTCACCCCATGCAAGGCAGTAAAGCCACTAAGACACAAGGGGTTGCAGAGGCGGGGAAGAATTAGGAACAGAAACATTAATAGTTAGTGGGAAGAGGAAAGAGTAATCAGGAGGACAGTAGATAGCGATTGACATTGCATATAAATTTTTGTTTTAATCTGTATCATCCCATGCAAGGCAGTAAAGCCACTAAGATACAAGGGGTTGCAGGGGTGAGGAAAAATTAGAAACAGAAACATTAATAGTTAGTGGGAAGAGGAAAGAATAATAAGGAGGACAGTAGATAGCGATTGACATTGCATATAAATTTTTGCAAATTAAAGTTCATATCTATCTATTTATATTTTTGCTTTTTTCTTCTTTTTAATAGGCATCATTCCATGCAAGGCAACAAAGTCACTAAGACACAAAGGGTTACAGGATGTGGAAGAATCAGGAAAAGAAACATTAATAATGAGCAGAAGGAGAAAAGTGCAATCAGTAGATAGCGGTTGACATTGCATTTAAATTTTTGCCGATTAAAGTTGGCTGGAAAGCATAGAGCTGGAAGTGAGTTCCACGAATGAGTATAGAATTTACAGCTACAACTAGCCAACTTAGCAAATTGATGAGATCTCGATGACAGTCTAGTACAGTGCTTAAATTAAAAACATCTGTGTACCATAGCAAAGAGCTCATCGAAACAAATTTCATAAAAATATTTACAGAAAAGATACAAAATTTAGTAAAAATTTAAACAGACAGAATTAGTTGGTTAAATTGAATAAAACTTGCATTTTTAATGCCTAACATTCTGTCTTTTGTAACACTTTATAAATTTTGTCTTTTTGTCATCTCTACTAAAACCTTCTACACCATCCATTTGCTGTGCTTTCATATTCATGTGACGAAGATCAATAAAGCCTTTGTCTTCTTCTGTGTGTCATGTCCCTTCAGAACATTGGCGATCATGGCTCTTCACAACATCCTGTCTTTTGTAACTTTATAAATTTTATCTTTTTGTCATCTCTCCTAAACCCTTCTCCACCATCCATTTGCTGTGCTTTCATATTCATGTGATGATGATCAATAAACCATTTGTCTTCTTCTGTGTGCCATGTCTCTTCAGAACATTGGCGATCATGGCTCTCCACAACATCCTGTCTTTTGTAACTTTATAAATTTTATCTTTTTGTCATCTCTCCTAAACCCTTCTCCACCATCCATTTGCTGTGCTTTCATATTCATGTGATGATGATCAATAAACCATTTGTCTTCTTCTGTGTGCCATGTCTCTTCAGAACATTGGCGATCATGGCTCTCCACAACATCCTGTCTTTTGTAACATTTTATAAATTTTGTCTTTTTGTTATCTCTCCTAAACCCTGTTCTGTAAGCCATTTACACACAATCATTGGGTAGTTTATGCATTGCATTCCTCTTGTCCTTCTTCATGTCAATCTGTCTTATGAGTATCACATTTTTCAAGCCTACTTTTCTTGTTATGTGTCTGAGAAATTTAAACTACTTTTTTCTGATGTTAAGTATAAGTTTCCTTTTAGTTTTCTTTTTCTCTAAAACTTTGTCATTGTTCACATATTCTGGCTATAGTATTCTCATCCTCCTCCTGTAGAACTATATTTCAAGTCTCTTCTTCATTTGTGACAAGATTGCCTGACATTTATTGCCATATAGAAGGACTGATATTACATAACAGGTCAGTACACTTCATAGTTTCTCATGACATTCTCCTGTTTCTTAACTTTTTTTAATTACTGATTTTTCTTGATGAATCCAGACTGAGATATGAAATGTCTTTTGCCAAAATTGGATCTGATAAATTATTAACAGCGAGAAAATTCAATTTTTAAATTTTAAAATAATTTTAAACTGAGAAGGATCTAAGATGCAATTCAAAATATGTTTTGCCTTTTGGGTTTAAGCAAAAAGATTTCTCCTGAACCTTAATTTCTGAGAAGCAATAATTTTTATTAATCTAAAATGAAGGCAAGGCAACAAAGCCACTAAGATGCAAGGGGTTACTAAGTGTCAAAGAACGAAAGAAACACATTATAAAGGTACAAGAACAATAAAAGAACAGAAATTAAGAAGACAGAATATTATGGCCGATATACTATCTAAACTTTTGAAGATCAAAGTTGACTGGAAAGCAAAAATCCAGAACAGAGTTCCATAAGCAAGAAGTGCAAGAGAAGAAGCTGTTAGCTTAGAACTTACATCTGTTTCTACTGTAAAATTGTACATTTCATCCCATGTAGAGTCCGAGGCTCACACTAATAAATTCAAACTGATGAATGTGAGTTTTCCAAACTGCTTATCTTCATAATCACCATCAGACTCATCTGACTCTTTTTGAGTCCTCTGCACTACTCTCAGATTAATAACTAAACATTCTGAAATGTTTGTATTGATGCTTCTGGTGCAACATCAAGCATGATGTTTCCAAATTTTTGAGAAAGTGAAATGAGTCATGACACTTTTCTTCTCACTGATGGTGCTCAACTGACCCTACCATACTTTGCAGTCAACAAAATCAACAACAAAAAATCCACATGCACAAAATTAGAAATATAGAATTGTGACAATTTAGTCATCCTATGCTGTACATGTGAAATTATTATCACCTGATCACCTTCAGTTTGAATTCCTGGGATGAGGAGTTATCATTATTTATATTATTTACATGATGACTATTGTCCTCATCTTTGTTGTTATTATCACCTGATGACAGTCTGCCTGGATTTCTAAGATGGAGAGTTATCATTATTTATATTATTTGCATGCAGACTATTGTCCTCATCTTTGTTGTTATTATCACCTGATTGCCTTCTATCTGAATTTCTGGGATAAGGAGTTATCATTATTTATATTATTTACATGCAGACTATTGTCCTCATCTTTGTTGTTATTATCAATTGATGACAGTCTGCCTGGATTTCTAAGATGGAGAGTTATCATTATTTATATTATTTACATGATGACTATTGTCCTCATCTTTGTTGTTATTATCACCTGATGACAGTCTGCCTGGATTTCTAAGATGGAGAGTTATCACAAATTTATATTATTTACATGCAGACTATTGTCCTCATCTTTGTTGTTATTATCAATTGATGACAGTCTGCCTGGATTTCTAAGATGGAGAGTTATCATTATTTATATTATTTACATGATGACTATTGTCCTCATCTTTGTTGTTATTATCACCTGATGACAGTCTGCCTGGATTTCTAAGATGGAGAGTTATCACAAATTTATATTATTTACATGCAGACTATTGTCCTCATCTTTTTTGTTATTATCAATCCAATCACTTCCTGCCTGAATTTCTGGGCTGAAGAATTATCATATATTTACATGCAGACAATTGTCCTCATCTTTGTTGTTATTATCACCTAATCGCTTTCAGTCTGAATTTCTGGAATGAAGAGTTATCATTATTTACATGCAGACTATTGTCCTCATCTTTGTTGTTATTATCCTCTGATTGCCTCTTGTCTGAATTTCTGGGATGAAGAGTTATCATTATTTATATTATTTACAAGCAGACTATTGTCCTCATCTTTGTTGTTATTATCAATCCAATCACTTCCTACCTGAATTTCTGGGATGAAGAATTATCATATACTTACATACAGACTATTGTCCTCATCTTTGTTGTTATCATCACCTGATCGCTTTCAGTCTGAATTTCTGGGATGAAGAGTTATCATTATTTACATGCAGACTATTGTCCTCATCTTTGTTGTTATTATCCTCTGATTGCCTCTTGTCTGAATTTCTGGGATGAGGAGTTATCACTATTTACATTATTTACAAGAAGACAAAAGTCTTTAATAATAGAAAACATTTTTTGATGGTCTGGTTAAATCAGTTAAAAATAAACAACAAATTGTAAGACGAAGAAAATGTAAGCGGATGAATTATCACTAATCTTTTTGACAGATAATGAAAGACTGAGTTAAGCTTGGCACACTTTTATCAATGTAAAGTCAGGCTTGGTTTTCCACTAATCATATTTTCTGTCTGTTCTGATTCTTCAAAGACTAGTTGAAATCTAAATTGCCAAAAATCGATCTGTAGAAGCTTCTTGGGGCAGAAAGTCTCACTGTGACAGTCGAAGTTGAAATATCGCAGAAAAATATTGAAATACTCTCAAATTGATTAAATTTGTTTTATACAAACATTAGGAGAAGAAGTTTAATTATTAATTTTAATGAGAATTTACTTTCATCTGAATTCTTTTTTTTCTCCCTTGTACTATGTCCTTTCAAGAGGTTGACGATCATGGCACTCTACAATTTCCTTTCCTTTATAGCTCCTAATAAATTTTGTCTTTTTATCTTTCCTAAAACCTGTTTTCCATCCATTTGCACAAGCTCATTCTTTTTTTTCTATGTGCCATGTTTCTTAAGAATACAGGCAATCACGACCCTCCACAACTTCCTATCCCTTGTAGCTGTTAATTTTTGTCTTTTTGTTATTTCTCCTAAATCCTGTTCTGCCATCCATTTACTCAAGCTCATTCTTTCTCTTCTACGTGCCATGTCCCTTAAGGATGTTGGTGATCACGGCCCTCCACATCTTCCCGTCTTTTGTAGCTGTTAATAAGTTATTTCGTTTTGTTATCTTTCTGAAACCATGTTTTACCATCCATTTGCTCGATCTTGTAATTCTTCTTAATGTGCAGTATCCTTTCTGGATGTGTGACATTCATTTCTATCCCCAATTTCATGTCTTTTGCAAGTCTTAATAAATTTTGTCTTTTTGTTATCTCTCTTAAACCATGTTCCACCATACATTTACTCAAGCCCATTCTTCTTCTTCTATGTGCAATGCCCCTTCAGGACATAGGTGATAACGGCTCTCAACAACTTCCTGTCTCTTGTAACTCTTAATTTTTGTCTTTTTGTTATGTCTCTTAAAACCTGACCCACCATCATTATGCTGAATTAAACAGAAATCATAGATTTCAAATCAACAAAGAAACATTGGTAAGATAAGAGCCAGAAAAAAAATTTTTTTTAAGAGAACCATAAAATTAGCTCTGAAGAAAACTTAAAAGGCAATAAGCATGAAAAATGGAATTACTAATGGAGAAATATTTGGAGAAACTGGGATTGTAAACAGAAAAAAGATACAAAGAATTAAGAACAATTGTTAAAAACATGAAAGTGACAAACTACCACTTTTAAATAGAAAAATCACAAAGAGGAATATGTAAGGTGGGTGAAAAAGTACATGAAAACTGATTTATCATTGGTGATTTTAGTGATAAATGGAGATCTGATGTGGATGGACTAAATTTTTGCTTATATATAAACCAGTGCTGGGTTGTGATAATTAAGAATTTCTAATTAAAACCAGTAATCAGTGTTTGAGTTATAATTTTTCTCTCACCATGACAACAACTCATGTGCATGTTCTAAGCTGACTTTATTTAAACATAAGATGAAAATGAAATACCCCACATCCAGTATGACATTTTTTGGAAATGAAATTTCCATGACAATCTTTTTAAATATTGCCAGCTTTAGATAGAAATTATGGAACTCTGTCCACTTTACATTCTCTCTCCATTTTGTGTATGATGTTGGACTGCCAACAATAATTACAGGTATTCTTCTATGTGCAATGCCCCTTCAGGACATAGGTGATAACGGCCCTCAACAACTTCCTGTCTCTTGTAACTCTTAATTTTTGTCTTTTGATATTTGATATTTGATATTTGAAAGTTTCTTCTTTTTCTTTTGACTTTCAAAGGTACAACTCAATTTTGTTTGACTTTGATAGAGATGAGGCATGTAAGTAATTCAAAGACACAAACTGAAGATTGTATTGAACTGTTCATAATTTCAACTTCATTTCTTTCTTTATCCTTCTGAAGTATGTTGTGTTAATACTTTTAACAATTGTTGATTTATTTTATTCCCTGTTTTGTGTGTTTTTTCCCTGCACTAACATGAATCAACCAAATATTACTTGCAGGAAAAATGAACCAGGACACATAAAATAGTTTAGAAGAGTTAACAAAAAGCCAAATTTTATCAAGAGCTACATGAAGGGCCATGATCACTAACATCCCACACCAATGATACAGTTTGGAGTCTCTACAGACAGAAAATATTACACTATTTACATTATTCGAATTATTGTCCTCATCTTTGTTGCTATTTGTATGATGTTTCAGCCATTGTATGCTCTGGCCTTCTTCAGGTGTTAGGAATTTTGAACCAAACCCTTTATTACAATCACTGGGGTATATGATCTTCATTTCTTGTGTAGGGCCTCTTTTGGTAGTCATGATTTATCTCCCTTTAACCCTGTAAGTTACTTGTTCACCACTACTGTAGTGGTACTGAACTCACAACTCTTTGGGTCAAGTCACAGGAACAAAAATGAGGACAATAGTCTGAATAGTGTAAATACTACCTCATCTCAGAAATATAGACAAGTATTAGTTTCTTTTAATGAAGACACTATTTTCCCAGGCCTGGTAAAATACACAAACATGCTATTAAGCTTATTTTACCAGTCTTGTTATAACAGATCCCCCAAGCTATTTTGCTGGCAATTATTTGTTGTTATTGTTTTAAAGACAGGCAATGTTAAAAATAACAACACAAAGATTTAACACAGAAGTTTATTTATTTTCACCATCAATTGATAAGACAATTTAAAATCTTTTCCACCACTAATTGTTGAAACACAAGTTAAAATCATTTATTCATTATCAATTATTAAAAGAAATATAGAAATCTCTGAATAGTTTAAGCACTTAAGGCATAACAGTCTACAGAAATCCAAAACTTGCCCTTGGGTATGGTTCTCTTGCCAGTACATTTCAGATGTACCGAATGAAGAGAAATGTTACAGACTACAGAATCCATGTTGTTCAAGTCCTGTCTACATGGCTCACACAACCACTGCACTAATGGTCTCAAATATATTCTTAGTTTTAAAACACTCTTTATATTTAATACTTGGTGTTTATTTTACCAAAACCAGCAAAATAGCTTATTCATTCTGGAAATTAAAAAACTTTCCTCACTAGTCAGGTGAAAATAAGCAAGTTTACTTTTTTTTGCAAAAAATAAGTTTAGTGAGTCCTGACAAAAACAATATATGTATATGTATATCTTAGAAGTAATACAAAGTAATGCATTAGCAGTCTACTGTTTGTAGTGATTTACTTTATTAAGTGTACTTGATACTTAGTAGAGCATTATATATGGTAATATTTTTATTATAAGTTTATAATAAAAACTTAGTTTATTGCAACACAAGAGCTGTTGTGTTTTGATTACCTGCTTATTAGCATCTCATCAGTCAGTGAAATATTTTTTTTGTTAGGAATCATTATATATAGAAACTTAACAACAACACAACTATTACTATATCTAAACAATTAAGGGGGAAGTGGAATTCAGAGGGTTTGTCTACATTAAACCAAAGAAGGCCCAAAATGATGGATAGAAGGAATTAGATTATAAGGGTAGCAGGGAAGAGAATTGAAATGAATATGAAAACCCAGACCCTTTGGTCTCAGTCATGAAATATTTGGATGTATGCATATATATCTTTGCATGTCTGCAAAGGTGTCATATGTATTTGTTAAATGATTATAGGATTTTTGTTAAGTTGTTATCACTTTTTTAACTTTTTTACCAGTTTTTATAAATAATGATTTCTAACAGAAAAAAATATTTTACTGCCTGATAAGGTGCTAATGAGTAGGTACTGAAGCACAACAGCTCTTGTGTCACAGTAAACTATGTTTTTATTATAAACAATTATAATAAAAATATTACTATATATATATATATATATATATATATATATATATATATATATAATTTAAATTATCATAAGGCATTTGCACTATCCTTCAAAACTCTTATCTGTATCTTTCTCTAAAATAAACTAAAAATCTTTTTATACTTCTTTCAACTTACAAGAAGGCAACCCTTAAATAAAGAGGAAGAAGAAGAAAAGACTGACCCTGTCTAAAAACATCAGAAATTTGCAGGAGTAGAGTTGACACATTTGTGACTGAAAAATACCAAAATAAGGGAGTTTCCATGCATTACTTCCATTAAAAGAAATATGAAAATGAACAGCAAAAATTAAAATAATGTGTCCAATGAAGAAAAATTGACACAAAGAGACTTTTTAAATTTCGCATCACAAGCTCTTGGTTTCCACCTCTAAAACTGATATATAAGAGAATTAAGAACAATATTCAAGTAAAGAAGAAATAAAACTTCTGCAAGTTCAGATGAAACACTAGAAAAATAAATAAAACCAATGGTCAAAAAACAAATGAAAGTTATAGAATATCAAAGAACCAATATTAACAGAAAAAATAAGAAAAATAATTTATTCAAGTTGTGGTGCAGTGGATATCAGCTCAAAAGAAGAAATCAGAGAACCAGGTTCAAATTCCAGTTGAATTCGTTGCATTCATTTGCATGCAAATACCCTTGGGAAAGGTATTAATCTGTCTCTTTACTCCAGCTATGGGTATATAACAGGACAAATTTCAAATTTCTATGACTATAAGCAAAATTTAAATTTCTGTGATCATAAGCAAAGTTCAAATTTCTATAATCCTAAAAAAAATCAAATTTCTGTGATCCTAAACAAAATTCAAATTTCTGTGATCATAAGCAAAGTTTGAATTTTTTATGACCGTGTGCAAATTTCCAATCTTTATAATCATTTTTTTTCTTTTTTTTTTTTTTTTGATCATATTGCCCCAAGCAAGGCAGTTTACTGCCACTGTTTTGCAGGAGGTTACATAGGAGGAAAGTTATGAGAAAGAGTGTCAGGTTATAAGCAGTGTCAGGAAGTGGGTAAGAGAAGGATGAGAATACTGATGAGAGTGGAGAGAATGAAGAAAGGAGCATAAGAGAGAGGATGCAAGTTAGTGAGTTCGGAGACGACAATTAGATTTACATTTAAACTCCTGGAGGTTTGTTGCTGGGGAATTTTTGTTTACATTTTATTCATACATAGGGGGCACCAGAGAGCTAAGTTCATTGGAGCAGAAGCTGTGAAAGTATTTGTAGAAGAGACACAGGGAAGCCACATTGCACCGGTGAGAAAGTGACTGCATCTGAGCTGCTAAGTCATTATCAAAATTCAAATCTTTATTCACAGCATTGGTTCAAATCTTTATAATCATAGCAAAATACAAATCTATAATTCAAAACAAAGTTCAAATCTCTATTCCAGTTTGAAAATGTCAAATTGTTATCACTATAGGCAAAGTTCAAATTTCTATACAAACTGATTGTTCAACTTTCTGTAATCATCAGCATGGTTCAAATCTTTGTAATCTTTGGCAATGTTTAAATCTCTTTCATCACAGTCATGGTTCAAATTATGAAGTATGAGCACATGCCTTTAGAGCCACTTGTAAAAAGAACATTATAATATTATTTGAAATTTAAATACACCACCCTTTGAAAATCATTTAGTTGAAAGGCTTCAAATGATTTTTCAATCCCATCATCATTAAAGTTCATTCAGGAGGAACATGTCATTTACAAAAAAGAGGGAAACAACTCAAATAGTGAGATGAAGGATCTCAATCATTTTGCATGATTTGATTAACATTAACCTTGAGTGCCAAAGTACAATCGAGTGTTCATTGAAAGAGAAACGCTGAATACAAAAGCAGCTCTGATCAAACCAACGAATAAAATATCATTGGAAAAAACAAAAATTCTCATTCAATTCTATGACTCAAATGTATGAAGACTTGAATTTAGTTCTTTATGTTTCAGGCAAAAGTAATCAGCTTCAGTTCTTAAAAAGATTGAAGGAATATTTGTTGACTGAATGAAAACAGATGGAATCATTCAAGGGAGATAATTAAGTTAGATCAAGGTAATTACTGCCAATTGATATTCAAGCAAAAAAAATGTAATTTTGTTCAAACTATGTGACATTAACTATGGATAGTAATAAATTGACTTTTTCATACTATTTAGCTTTTATAAAAATGAAAAGTGCATAAATTGATCTTTCATAAATGTTAAAATGCCAATTAGAAACTCATTTTTAAAATAAATGAGAAATGCTGATAATTTATCTGATATATCTGTGGTCTTTAAAAGAAAGAATGACACAAAACACATGTTCGATAACTTCAATTATTAGAAATTCTTTAATAATTAATATCTTATTATAAACTGTGAAAAAAATTCCAAATACTTCTGTTTTTTTTTATGTTTTTCCTTTTTGCTCTTGACCAATGCAGGTGTGTTGTGCACAAACATTAATCATAGCTCGAGTTATGGCAAGGAAACATGGCAGTGTTAAAGCAGCTCATACAGGGTTGTCTAGTTTATGACTTTAAAGTGGGCTTTTTGACAGATGTATCATGTTGGTGAATATATCCTGCCTTTGGGGATAATGCTATGAGTGAACACACTGCCAGGTATTGGTTCCAGAAGTGTAAGTCACATTAACCTCCTAGATGACAGCCTGAAGGCAGTCATAGAGGAGAACAACAATGTGGTGAGCTTGATAAATACTTCCAGGTTTCTGATAAAACAGTTAGACTTCACCTGTACTGCACAGGAAAGAGGTACAAGTTGAGCAAGTGGGTAACCCAAACCTTGTCAGAAACCAATGAAGCAATATCGAGTGACAGTCTGCTTTTCATTTATTTCTCATCCCCACAACATACTCATATTTGATTGAGTGCACATCAGTGATGAAAACTGGGTCCTGTATGACTCTAGAGTATGCTTGAAATTGGTTGTTACCATGAGTCCCAGTGACACCCATGCAAGGCCATGCATTCTATCTGGCAGACCAGTTAATAAGTGGGGCTCTATGAACTGCTACCAACCATTTAAATCATTACTATAGAAATTGGTTGTTACCATGGGTCCCAGTGACACCCATGCAAGGCCATGCATTCTATCTGGCAGACCAGTTAATAAGTGGGGCTCTATGAACTGCTACCAACCATTTAAATCATTACTATAGAAATTGGTTGTTACCATGGGTCCCAGTGACACCCATGCAAGGCCATGCATTCTATCTGGCAGACCAGTTAATAAGTGGGGCTCTATGAACTGCTACCAACCATTTAAATCATTACTATAGAAATTGGTTGTTACCATGGGTCCCAGTGACACCCATGCAAGGCCATGCATTCTATCTGGCAGACCAGTTAATAAGTGGGGCTCTATGAACTGCTACCAACCATTTAAATCATTACTATAGAAATTGGTTGTTACCATGGGTCCCAGTGACACCCATGCAAGGCCATGCATTCTATCTGGCAGACCAGTTAATAAGTGGGGCTCTATGAACTGCTACCAACCATTTAAATCATTACTATAGAAATTGGTTGTTACCATGGGTCCCAGTGACACCCATGCAAGGCCATGCATTCTATCTGGCAGACCAGTTAATAAGTGGGGCTCTATGAACTGCTACCAACCATTTAAATCATTACTATAGAAATTGGTTGTTACCATGGGTCCCAGTGACACCCATGCAAGGCCATGCATTCTATCTGGCAGACCAGTTAATAAGTGGGGCTCTATGAACTGCTACCAACCATTTAAATCATTACTATAGAAATTGGTTGTTACCATGGGTCCCAGTGACACCCATGCAAGGCCATGCATTCTATCTGGCAGACCAGTTAATAAGTGGGGCTCTATGAACTGCTACCAACCATTTAAATCATTACTATAGAAACTTTACTCACAGAAGTTGGGATGTATGCAACAGGCACTAAGGCAGAAGGAGATAGCATTGATTAATTACAAGGGTATACTGTTTCTCCATGACAATACCAGGTCTCATTTAGCTTGGGTGGTCAGGGATACCTTATGGCAACTTGGCTGGGAGACACTGTTCTAGCTACCTTATTCCCTGATTATCAGCTTTTCTATTCTCTGGTCAAGCAACCTTCATGGGAAATACTTTGCAAATGAAGCAAACTTGTGGCAGGCACTCAAGGTGTTCTTTGAGTCCAAAAATCTTAATTTTTACCACCAGGGTATTGTGCAAAAGAGGCATACTGGTAAAAAGTCTTGGATGCCAATCGGGATTACTTTGAAGACAAAAGGTATATCAAATTTTGCTGTATACGTTTTTTTTTCTAATAAATAAAAAATGGCAAGGGTTTTTTTGATTACGTTGTAGTACGAATCAGTCAGTCTGTTAAGTGTCATACATGATACATGCTTGGGTGATCATGTCTCTTTCAATCCATGACTGACTAAATTTCCCTAAATATAACAATTAAAATGAATTATAAAAGCCAAAGTTATTTGATATTTTAAGAGAATTATAAAAGTATATTACATTATATATGACATTATTATTGAAATAAGCTATATATATATATATATATATATAGCTACTAAAGGTGCACTGTTTTGCAATGCATATTGGCAAGGTATAAGAAATAGAGACGTGTTTGATTTCCAATTGAATTTGTTGCTTTTATGTGTAAATAACCTTGGAAAAGGTATTAAACCATCTCTTCTCCATCCAGGTATAGCTTGAATGGCAGGACAGATTGAGTTCTATAGCCTTGGTTGGCAACCAGTCTACCTCAGAAAGTAATCTTCTGCTTAGTCAGTCATGGATTGAAAGAGAGATGATCGCCCAAGCATGTATCATGTATGGCAAAAAGAGAAAGTTTTTTTCTGATTTTCTGGGATGAAGAGTTACTATAATTTATATTATTTATATTCAGGTTACAGGAATCCTTTGATTAATACACATTCAATTAATGTATTTTTAATTAGTGTGTTAACATTTTTATCAACTAAAATTTGATAAAAAAAAAAAAAAAATGAAAGGGATTCTAAAGGATGGAAGATGGCAACCGATGTTGCATTAAAACTTTTGGAGTTGTAGCTATCAGGGAAGAGAGTAAAGGAAATGGAGTTTCACAGGCTGAGAGTGTGAGAAAAGAAACTGTTCGAGCTGATGTGGCAGTTATATTTAACTATTTCAATGGCAAAAGGATGGGATCAAGATAACAATCTAGTAGTATGCTTGAATTCATAGCATTGGGGCAAGGGTTAGGGAAAGAAAACTCATCAGAACAGTTGTCATGATACTCAATTAGTGCAGTAAAACATTCTTCCATTTAACCATAGTAATTGAAAATTGATTTTTTTACAATTACCGATTAATTAAATGTTTTCTAAAATTTAAAAAAATAGAAAATGGGTAACTATTTTCTTTCTCAAGACTTTCTATCTAATTATCTAAGACGAGTTAAAAAATGGGTGGTTATAGATAAATTTTATAATATAAACCAATAATAAAAATAAATATTTGAATAAAATTGACTCTATTAAAATTTTTTGAATATTTTGACATTGTTTCATGTTTATTTTGAAGGTCTTAAAAGAAAATTTCTGATTTCTTGTTAAAAAAAATGGATAATATTAGTAGATCAGAAATTTATATTTATTAAAAAATATTGAAATATAAAAGTTGTATGCATTTATGATAGAAAGATCATAAATAGAATTTTCAGGTTAAAATACTAATGATTATGATATGTTTGAAAAATCTGAAGAGGCATTTCTCAGTACCGCCAATTATATGAAGAACAGAAGAATACAATACAGCAAACCACTCAAAATAAGTTTTTTCCTAGAAAATCAGATGAATAAACATTAATTCATAGAATTTTTATTGTATCTTTTTATATGTACCTATATTTTAATTAAAAAGTCTGCAAATGAGAAATTAAATGTGAATGAGACTAAAATTTGAAGTACAAATTGCATCATGATTATTATATTCAATTAATAGATTTTTGATTAGTGTGTATCTGTTAATGCATACATTAGTCGCATGAATCAAGAGATTTCTGTATTGCCCTCGTCTTTGTCATTGTTATCACAACATTTTGGTCATGATGATCTCTGGCCTTCTCCAGGTGTATATTAATCTGGCTAATCAACAGAGAATTCTGAACAGAACACTTTATTTAATCTATTGAGATAGACTGTTTTGGTTTCACTGCTTATGTCTAGGCATAACATCTAGTTCTTAATTTATTTAGTACTGTTCAGTTATAGATATATTTCAACTCAGTAATAAAAGAGAAAAAAATTTATTTTTATTTCTTTTGGTGGTAAAATGCTTGTTCTGATGCATCATGGGAGTATTCTATCTTTTATTTGACATTTTTTTAATCTAACTTTATCTTTCATTATTGTTAATTAGCATTTTTATTTGCATTTTAAAGTATATTTTTATTGTCTAGTTTTTAATCTTTCCTTTATTAATAAATATTAATTATTTCGGTTCCACACTACTAATAATAGGGCTTGGGGTTGATTTGGTAATTTATTTTATACTTATCACTACAAGTGAATAATTAATTATTCATTATTTAAGGTATTTTCTCAATTTTTAAGCAATAAACTCAAACATACAGCTTCTTGAACAAATTTTAATCTTATATTTCTTTATATTGATGTAAATGTTTCTAGTATGTTCATGGAAAAAATTTGACTAAAAAATGACTTCTCTATTTCAATATATCCTTGAAATATATTAATGTGTTGCGGAAGTCAGAGAGGTAATTTTTCTTGATAGGAATATAGTGGTATGTTCAATATAATAGAATAGCCAAGAATTCTCATATATATATATATATATATATATATATATAAAGAGAGAGAGAGAGAGAGAGAAAATTTGGACAATTTTTACACAGTTTATACAGAAAAAAGAAAACCACTTATATGAACCCAAGAAAAAAAAAATTAAATAAAAAGAAATCTTAATCACAATACTTTGTTAGTCATCTTTAATGAAACTTGTATAAAAGAGGGACTGCTACCCAAATACTCAGTATATATATATATATATATATATATATATATATTTATATATTACAAATAAAAAAATTACATATATTTATATGTATATATACTGAGTATTTAGGTAGCAGTCCCTCATTTATACAAGTTTCATTAAAGATGACTAACAAAGTATTGTGGTTAAGATATTTTGTATTTAATTATATATATATATATATATATAGAGAGAGAGAGATAAGATTTGGACATTTTTTACCATATTACCATAACGCATTTTTGAAGGAAAAAAAATATTACCAGCAATACATTTTTTAATACAAAACTAGAAGACATTTTTAGTTTGTAAAATAAAAAAATTCATCAAAATCTGACTAAATTAACCTTCTTACCGAACATAAAAAAAATAACCGAACATTTAAAAAAATTATCTTAAAACCCTACCTTTTGGGCATTAAATAACTCATAGGGGTTGATTAAACAAAAATCAAACTCAGCCTTCCTAGATATGCTGTTTCAATAAACACTCTTGGTGTACTTGGGCATTATGAAGAACATGTGGCCTTATAAAACTTTGCTTCAGAATCCCATGAGCCACTTTGTCTTTGCTGTCCTGCCTAAAAAGAACATGACTGTGGATATATAAATACCAGCAGAGTTAATAAATTCTATCAGCCATAAAGAGTTAAAAGAATGTCAATGACACTCCTAAAATTTCCTTGATATTGTTCAAAAGATGGCACTGTGGGCTATTTCATAAGATTCATCATCAAATGCTTATTTCAATGTGCCAAATTAAATGTCTGGATAGTTTTTTAAATGTGTTCTGCATAACGTGTATTGTTTTTTATTTGTTCTATTTTGAAATATTTGGTAGGGATTGATTTTTTTAAAAATTTTCCTTCAAAAAAGCATTTTTTCTTCTCTCTTTACTGGCTTGGTTCAGGATATTTTAATTCCCTTTTTAAATTCTTTGGTTTCTTTATAAGAAAATAAAAGAAACTTTTTGAGGGGATTAGTAGCAAGAGAGTAACAATGGAATTTCATCAGGCCACCTGTACTGACTCTTGGATATCCATAGCATACAATTAGAATCTCCTAGTTTCTTTAAAAAAACATTGTGTTGGGAGGTGTATAGCACCCCATTGTTAACCTTCAAATTCCTTTCTGTTGTTTTGTTTTTTTATATACACAGATGAAACTTGTTTTTCTTTTAGATCTTCTCTTTCATTTTGGCCATTGTACACCCTGTCCTTTTTCACATGAACAAACACTTTATTTCAGTTTCTGGGGTAGATTGTTCTCATTCCATGAGGCATGCCACTTTTTGATGTCTTAGTTATCTTCATTAACTGAACTCTCTTAGTTTATTTGTTTGCCACTATTGTCACCAGATATTGTATAGTCGCAGGGAGCTGGTTAATGTTTCTTTGATTCAGTCAGGTGTCAGACATAACCGAACTTCCTACAGCTTACAAGTTTTATCCAGAATTATCATCATCAGAATAATCAGAGGGTTTCATTGTTATCAGATGGTTGGTTGTCGGCAGATCGGAATATGTGGAATTGTGTGGAATAGTGTAAGAATAAAATATACATTTTGCATTTTGAAATAGAAATTTATTAAAAGGAAAGAATAACATGAGTTGTAGAAGTTAATGTGCAATTAGAAACATTATTAAGAAATTAAGGGTAGAGTTCTTGTTCAATGATAGTGTTATGTCACCAAGTATAAATGAATAACTCAACAACAGAATCAGAATATAAGTTGTATTCCGCGGAAAGACGGTTAGTATGTACAGAAGTGATTAGTAATATTTACAATAGAAAGATACAAGAGTCCAATCCATCGTAAGACGTGTGTATACGTGATTACTTCCAGTACGCCACCAGAAGTGTGACTAACTCTTCACTGACTCGCACTGACTCTTCAGTTACTCATTAGAGACTCTCAAGTGACTCTCTACGACTCTCTTGTAGAGAATCCACCATTGCTATATATAGCAATGGGAACAGTCCATTTGTAGTCAAATAGGAGTGGCGCCCTAACAGATAGAGTTATGGATATTAAGACTTGTAGAAAATGTTCATAGTAGTAATTGTTGAAAGAGTATATGCATACATCTGTATGTATGTATGTATGTATGTATGTATGTATTCAGTAGAAATGTCTTTGGATGAAGAAGAAGAAGTAAAAGAAATCAGCAGAAGGAAAGAGAAAGAAGACAACTTCTCTCATTACATTTTATCTTTTTTGTCTTTGCAGCTTCCATCCCCTGAGTCTCACTGACTCATTGACACTGTTAGATGGGGGGGGGGTTGCTTTTATTGTTATTAGATTTTCTCACTGACTCAATTTAATACCTAATTGTGAATTCTGGGTTTGACTTTTTCTTTAAGCACATGGTCAATCTTTTTTCTATTTGGGAAAACCAGGATTTCACACTGCATTGTGAATTTTTGTAAAAGTGAAGAAGAAGGTTGATTTGAATTAATTTCTTATATGCTACAATTGAACTCACAATTCTTTTGGTCAAGTCATTTGATCCAACAAATGCTTTTATCTACTGACCAATGTGTTCTTAAGAAATGTTGTAAATATGATAATAAAGATGAGGACAAAAGTTCAAACAATATAAATGTTTACTTGGTCTTTTAAAATATAGGTACATATAAAAAGATACAATAAAAATTATATGAATTAATGTTTATTAATCTGATTTTTTAGGAAAAAACTTATTTTGAGTAGTTTGCTGTTTGGTATTCTTCTGTTCTTTATATAATTGGTGGTACTGAGAAATGTCTCTTCAGATTTTTCAAACATATCAATTTCTGGTCTACTTATATTATCCATTTTTTTGACATCAGAAGTTTCCTTTTAAGACCTTCAAAATAAACAAGAAACAATATCAGTCTGCAGGCTCTTTGCTGAAGATGCAACATTGCAAACTCTATTTTATTCCTATTACTACAAGTGAATAATTAATTTATTATTTAAGGCATTTTCTCTATTTTGAGGGGACTACTGTCCAAATACTCAGTATATATATATATATATATATATATATTAATTCAGATACTTTAATCCAAGCGAAAAAAGCAGGAAGGTAAATTCCAAAAACCCGATCCTAATTAATATTAAAAATTTTATTTTAATATTAAAAAATGATACAGGAAGAGAGCTCCATGTAATAAAATATTACAGAGCAAATATAAATTAAAAAAGGATTAATTCAATGATGTTGAATGACCATTTCGATATGAAAATCCCCACGGGGGATAACACATCACCTCAGCAACAGAAAAATCCTTTCAGAAACACTGGGTTTCTGAAAGGATATATATATATGTTGATTGTTTAATTACTTAGTTTCTGGTCATAATTAGATTAGACCAGTGCACATTTATATTAAAAAGTGTTCAATACAATTATATTGTAGAAATTTTGAATATTTTTCATTTAATAATAACTAGTTTATAATCTCATTTACAAATATTTTTCATTTAATAATAACTCATTTACAAATGGGAAATATATATCTAATCAAAACTTATTTATAAATGGAACTTTGTCTATGGGTGTGTGTGTGTGTCTCTGTGTGTGTATCCATTACCTATAGACTCCAAAACAGCTGAACCCATTTTCTTAAAGATTTACACAGTTGTACTATAAGCGTCTGCGAGTGTTCTTAGCTAAGTTTTGTGTCGAGGTACTCCCGATAAATATTGAAAATCGATAATCGAAAAAATCGGGTTATAGAAGGAGTGGTCCGATTTTAATCAAATTGATACACTCGTAGACAAAGACATAAGAAACGATATTCAGAAGTTTCAAGGTTGCAGTTCTTACAATAGTGCAGAAAATTTGATATCAATACCAGGAAATCAAAATTTGTCTTACATGCATTCATTTTTCTTTCATATATATGAGCTCCAGGACCATGGATTAGTTTTAAAGCTTTCATTACACCTTAGCAATGCCGGGCTATACTGCTAGTATATATATATATGGTGGACTCTCTTATTATAAATGATAAATGAGGGTCAGTAGTGGATGGTGCTCTTTTTTATGCATGGGATTTCTGTCCTGCATGCATTTGTGCTGAACTATTAATCAGCCAGCTACTGATCAACCTACACTAAAATATGTTTAAAGTGGTCAGTTTCTTGTGCGGCACAAGGCACACTCTCTCCATCAAAACAACATAGCCCATACAGGTGCACTGTGTGCCATGTGTTAGGTGTTTGTGATAATTGCATGTTATATTAAAAAGAAGTTTGATCTGCCTGGTCCTTACATAGATTGGATAGAGCATAGTAGACCATGCAATATACATAAGGGGATTTGATGTCAGATTTTATCATTTCTGATACGAGAACTGGTGGCTTGGGAGCAGCCATGATGACTTTGCTCAGGCTTCAAAAAGCCCACCACACATTTACACATATGTACACACACTCACACACATATACATGATGCAAATATTTTGCACACATATAACCATTCCACATGTGCACACACATATGCATGCAGTGTATTCACATAACAAACACCCACACTCAAGCACATACACAAACTATTTGACACAGAAATAAGACCCTAACAGGTACTACCACTCCGAATCAGAGTGGACCTGGTAGTCATGGCATTTAAGAGGTAACTCCATCTTCCCCAAGATTCCAAATAGTAAATTTAGAGCCACACCACCAGTTGCAGTTTATATATCATACCCAGGACAATGTACATATATATATATATATATATATATATATATATATATATATATATATATATATATATATTATTATATTATATTATATATATATATATATATATATATATTGTAACAAAGTTGTAGAGCACGTAGGTTGTTTTACCTACTGTTCATGCATTTACTTTTATAAAGAGTGCTCAATACAACGTAGAGCATTATATTGGAATAGTTGTTACAATGGTTTATAAATTCATAGTATCACTACACAAAAATTTTTGTGTTTCAAAGCTGCTATGCCTAAGAAAGTTGAAATGAAAATTAAATGGTGAAAACGGTTTATTTGTGGTGATATGATGTTTAAGTGAAAGTGGGGTTGGGAGCTTATTCTGATTCTGTCGGACGTATTGTAGTCTTAGAGATATGGGTTAAGAGACGTGGCTTAGTTTAAGAGAGGTTCCTTATTTATTTTGTCTGGATGTGGTGGAAGTGGCGTCCTGTTAATGAGAAGATGTAAATAAATGTGGGGTGGGAGTTTAGAATGGTCTAGTCTTCTGTTCCTGGTTCTAGAGGTGCTGCTATTGGGTTAAGAGAAGGGTGTGGGGTAGCTTAGTTTTGGACAGGTCATTTTTTCATTTAGTTTAGTTTTTTTTTATGCAGTGCTGATAGTTTTTATTTTACTACTATTTACAGGTAGATGGAATTGCTGAAAAATTGCTGAAATTGCGTATAGCAGCTTCGAAACGTGAACATTTTTGTGTAGTGATACTATGAATTTATAAACCATTGTAATAACTCGTACAATATATTTATATATATATATATATATATATATATATATATATATATAAATAAAGAACATAAGTTGGATGTTTTTATAAACCCGCAAAATATTATATTAGCAATGGGTTTATATAAACATCCAAATTATGTTCTTTATTATATATATATATATATATATATATATATGATGGCCTGATCATTCTGTTCAAGCATGAGACAGAGTGTTAACCTCAGTGTTACTACACTACCCAAAGAGTCCTTTCTTCTTGCTTTCTTTTACTACCTTGCATTGCATTCTCACTATTTCCACCAATTTAGGGCCTTAATCCTAGGACATGCCATTCTACTTCCAATCTGAATTCCTAAATATACTGCTACTTTGTGGAATGGACTCTGATGTGAGCAGTTCCCTGAATACTACAACCTTACTCTCATTATGTCAAGGTTCATCACTATCTATCCTCCTTATCTGTATAATCTTCACTTCCTACCATCTTCTTATTCACTCATATCACACCTCCTTTGCTATAAACATTTAAGATTAACCCTTTACCTTTATTGGCTCTGGAGATTTATACAGGTTGAAAAATTAAACACCAAGACAGTGTACCCTGTTTAAAGAAAAAAAATTCCTCAAAGTTTAACCTAACAAAACATGTTGTAATTTCCAATGCTTCTTTTTCAGTCATGATTGATAAAACAGAACCTGATCTGAATTTTATATTATTAACAAGAGATATTTTTTATAAACTTTGTAATTCATAGTCTTCTCCAGTTTTTTATCCTTCTAAAACTATGACTGCTTTTACCTTTCTAAAGAAATCTTCTTACTAAATAAGTTATCTCATCTATTGAAAGCTGTGTGCTTTTGGCCAGATATGGCTAAGTAGGAAATGTCTTTGAAGTATATATATTTATAATTTGCAAAACTATGGCAAAAAAAGACAAATCATAAACATATATCATACAAAATAGTTTCCACACTTGTCTATGCTAAGTTTAAAATGGCTTTAGGCTGTAATTGAAAGTACGTCTTTCATTTTGTCAGAATTGTTAAGATGATTCAATCACCATTATTATTCAGGGATTTTCTTAAACTAATATATTAACAGAAGACTGACGAGATGATTTTGTGATGGAGATGAATACCTTCTTTAAAACAAGGCAAACTGTTGGCAACTTTCAGACTTGAAACCTGAACACAAATTTAGTTTGCATGATCTAGCAATTAAAGCACTTTCTATATACTTGTATCTTAGTAAATTGCTTTCTTTCTTAATTATCTAAACTTATTTATAAATGGAACTCTGTCTGTGTGTGTGTGTATGTGCGTGTGTCCATTACCTATAGACTCCGAAACGGCTGAACTGATTTTGTTGAAAATTTACACAGTTGTTCTATAAGCGTATGCGAGTGTTCTTAGCTAGGTTTTGTGTCAAGATACCCCCAATAAATATCAAAAATTAATAATCAAAAAATCGGGTTATAGAAGGAGTGGTCCGATTTTAATCAAATTTGATACACTCATAGACAAAGACATAAGAAATGATATTTAGAAGTTTCAAGGTTGCAGTTCTTACAATAGTGCAGAAAATTGATAATATATATATATATATAAAAGGCAAGATGCTTGTGTGTGTGTCTGTTTATCTGCCTGTATGTCTGTATTTTTTTCAGTCCTTTTATTTTAGTTTTTTCTTCGGGTTTGGCTCTAAGAAGGTATAATTGTAGTTCTTAGTCTCAGCCATGATAGCATTTACTCAGAGGACTTATTTAGCCTTCAAAATTCAGTTTACAATGAAAAAAACTTATTTGATATCGATACCAGGAAATCAAAATTTGACTTACATCCAATCATTTTTCTTTCAGTCTACGGTTTCGCTTTAACTGGAAACCGCTATTGCTTTTTAGTCTTTCGTGCCAATGTCCAAAGAGTCTGAGCTCCAAGACCATGGATTAGTTTTAAAGCTTTCATTATACCCGAGCAACGCCGGGCTATACTGCTAGTTTTTCTATATTTCTGAGATGAGGTATTTACATTATTTAGATTGTCCACATCTTTATTTTCATATTCACAACATTTTTGCCTACATTGTGTGCTATGACCTTCTTCAAGTGACTAGAATTTTGAACTCAACCCTTTATTTTGATCATTGGGGTTGATTGTTCTCGTTCCATGAGTTATGCCACTTCCAGATATCTTAGTTATCTCCATTTAACTCAATTCTCAAAGATCCAACCAATGCTTTTATCAACTGGGCTATGTAGCCTTGAGAAAATCAGTGTATGGGACTTTTAAACTAATGTTCCACTAACCATTTTTTACCAGAGCTCATATTATATTGGTGCTTGTAATTGGTTTTCTCTACCGCTGTGTATTACTGGTTCCCATACTGTATTTATTCTATGCTTGACCAGCTTACTAGATTTTTTAGCTTAGCATATGCACTAATTCCTTAAGTTTTCATATTTAACAATGGTGTTCTTTTAATTAATGCAGCATTTCTTAAATCTAAACTCTGGACAAACTCATTACAGTAAGCATTGATTGTATTGTTTAATAAACGATCCCTTTTGTGTCCATGTAATTTTTTTTTATTTAAATTTCTTGAGGTTTTTCCTATATATTTCTTTTGATGATCCTTACGGATTATAAATTCCTTCTTCAAATTTTAGCTTATTATTATTTTGTTTTGTATTAATTATTCTGTTCTGGTATATAAAACTGATATATGATTTTCACCCATGCATTTATAGATATAAAAATATTGACAGATAAACAGTTTTGCACATGCACATACACACACATGTACAGTCACACACAGACATGCATGCATATGTGCATAGTTTGCTGCATATATTCATATGCACAAACACATGCAATATGTTTTATTTATGCACCATAATCTTTCAGAAAGAAAATTCATTTTCTCTTCAGCTGTGAGAAAAATAATTCTTTTTAGCCTGAGTTTATTTGCCTCCCACTCAGTAATGGAAAAATAGATAACAATTCAATTCTGTGCAAGTTGAAGCTGCACTTGCTTCAGAGGCTTATTGCTATAGAAAGCAAAAATCTAAAGAATCAACAACAAAGAAAAACAAGAGAAAATTCAATCAATACCAAAAATGGTTAGAATATGAGAAGCTTTCCAAAATCAGCTGAAGAAATCCACAAGTAAATTAGAGCTGAGGCAAATACTAGAATAACTCAACCCACAATGAATATTTCAAGCATGCTGGTTAATGTACACACTGATGTGTCAAGATGTTAAGACTAGCAATAATACAGCGAAAATGACAACTCATGTCACATGATGTCCTGAGGCACATAACCCATTAGAGATGTTGAGGTCTGATATATGCTGCATCCAAAACAGCATTGTTGTACTATTTTACAGTAAGGTTCACTCTGTACAAGGCATGAGGGCCTCTCATGATTGCATTAAGAGACAGTTTATATGGAGAGGAGGAAAAGATAATGGTTAACCCTAGACTTGAACATCTTAAAATTGTAGTGATCAGGGAGTCAGTTCTACAGGACAGTGGTTTGTTGGAAGAAGCTGTTTGAGTGGTACTTACTTCTTGCTGATGGTATACAGAAGGAATGTTGGTGGTTTGGTCTTGTGTAAGTGATGTGATATGGTGGGTTCTAGCCATGAAAGTTAGACCTAGCAGAACTAAGAAATATAGTTCATCCAAGCACTTTTAATGGCTGTAGTGATAGAGCAGTGAAGGCTGTTTTTAGGGTCTCCACAGATCCTGTAATTGCGGGGAGGTGGGGCAAAGTTTCCTAGGAGCTGCAAGTTCCCTAGGGGCCACAAGGCCCCAGAAATCTGCAAGGTACCTTGGGTCTACAGATCTATTACAATAAAAAAAATTAACAAAATAATTATTAGGATTAACTGGAAAATTATTATCATACTTGTATGTTGAAATAGATATCTATCAACCCGTTTCTCTTTCTCTCTCTTTATATATATATATCGTCATCCGCAGACAGATCTGTTTTGCTGTATCACAGCTCATCAGTACAGTTAGACAGCTTTTACCCATGATTGAAACCTGACCGAATTGGCATCAGTCGGTGATTCTACCTCTGAGCTATGAGTGCTCAGTGGAAGGAAGCAGACTTTTAGCATGTATATTATCATTATACACCCCCAATAGCTGAGAGTGTTCTAATTCATTGCTGAATGAACGATGCGTAGATGTCAGAGTAGCTACTGCTTTTCAAAGTCTACCATTCTTCCAGAGTGTTCAATCAGGGTGTGAGAGCATAAATATATAATTGAAAAACTTGTAGAAGAGCAGAAACGCACTGAAATGGCTATAAAAATAGCTAGGAAATCACCAAAAAGTAGCTAAAAGTTGTGAAAACGTTCGTAATGTAAAACTTCAAAACACCAATTTCGCAATTTCTTCTGTTTTTTCGTGATCTGTGTTCCAAGTGTATGTTATTTTGTTTAAAGTACCATTTATTGTGAGTTCAGTATGTTCTGGGTGGGGGGCACAAATTTCATTCTACGGGTAGAGGGGCTGCAAGGTGCATTCTGGCGGGAGGCATGATGTAGCTAAGCATGGCACTGTGAGGGACTCACCACATCATGCCTGTGAGACATAGGTTAGAGGGTAGAAAACAATTCTTCTCCAACAAGGATTTGGAGATGCTTCTGAACCCTATCAAAACTGGAAAGTGAACTCTGGGAAGCTCCTACCCAAATATAGCAACAGTACTTCATTTTGAAACTGATCTGGCTCTCATAAAAATAGAGGATGGCATGAAGTGTGAGGTACTTACTGAAGTGTACAAGGAGCCAATCATTTTACCAGCATCTTTAGCAATGGATTGTATATAGGAGTTTCACTTGAGGTTGGATGTAAGTTTAAAGCCCAATATAATCTCGACGCATAGGGCTTTGTCAAGAAGACTTTCATTCATCAAGACTGGCAGTAGTTCAGATTCTGATGTGTCTAGGGCAAGACATCCTGAGAGACCCAATCCTTCTTCAGTGTAATTTTTTTTCCTATGCTGGTTGCTTTCTCAAAGTAACATAGCTCAGTCAGTTGTATTATTTAACCCATAGCTGGGGGTAGAAGAGATGAATTTTACTTTCTCAATGGCATTAGTACAAAAATAAATATAACAAACTCAGTGAGAAAAAAACAAATTTTGTTCACTTGATTTATCGTTCTGATTTATAAACTTTTGCTCAACCCACACAGAATGACATCTGTCATATAAAAATAGTGCATATCAGGGTCAGATGAATATAAGTCTGTTTCAAATATTTTATTTTGTCATATTGAATGCTGCATTTATTGGTAAAAGATTAAGAAAATGAGTGACGTGATAAAGACCAAATTGTTATGAATATATTTATGTATGCTATATCCATTATACTGATCACTTATACCCATGAATTTCTTCTTTTCCTATGTGCCTTGTCCTTTCAGGGCATAGGCAATCATGGCCTTCCACATCTTCCTATCCCTTGTGGTTCTTAGCATGCTTTCTCCTGTAACATCATGCAACCCCCATTCTGTCATCCACCTGCTCAGGCCCTTCAAATATGTTATCTGCTGCTTTCCTCTGTCTCTTTTTCCCTCTGTCTGACCTGTTAGTATCAAGATCTCCAAGCCCTACTTCCTCATTGCATGTCCCAGGAACTTCAGTTGCCTTTTCCTGATGCTCAATATTAATTTCCTTTTTATTGCCATTCTTTCCAACACCTCATCATTGCTCACATGCTCGGTCCATGATATTCGCAGCATCCTTCTGTAGAACCACATTTCAACTGCTTCAAATTTTTCCTTCATCTTTGATAGTATTGTCCAACATTCACTGCCATATTGAAGAACTGACATCAAATAGCAATCTAGTACTCTCTTCTTTGTTTCTAGTGAAAGTTTCCTATGTCTTAATACTTTACTCAGCTTCTGGAATGCATCCTTCGCCATGCCAATTTGCCTTCGGATCTCTGAACATACTTTAAAACTATATTTTAATCATATATATCTATATAAATAAAACTGAAGATGTGTGTTAGTGTGTGTGTGTATCCTCACTGATTTTTATTAACATACACTTCCACACTTTTCATCCAATTTGTTTCAAAACTTACACAGCCCTTGCAGATTTATTATTCTACACAATAAAAAAAAAAAAAAGAAAAAAAGAAATTGTGCATGGCTATTCAGTTTAATCTTTGTTTTAATTTCTTATTTTCAAGTATTTCTTTTGTTAAAGCTAAATTCAACACAGTAACTTTTACATGGAGAATAACTCTTTCAAAAACACAAGGTTTATCTCCAATATTTAATGTCTGCGAATGTAGGTCATATAAAAATGTAAATTTTTACTCTTTCTATCCCGTCCAATGCTGAGTACTTACTGCTAACATATATACTGATGCCTCCTCAACAGGTGTTTACTCGTGCAACCAGACTGGCAACTGGGTCCCACCCATTCACAGTCAGGTTAGCCAAATGCAGACGACAATTCTACTCCTGCAGCTTCTTCTCTCGCACTTCCTGTCTGTGGAACTCACTCCTGTATTCTTGCTTTCCTGACGGCTACAACCTCCAGAAATTTAAATGCAAAGTCAATACTCATCTACTAACCACTGGACTCTAGCTCTCTCCCCACCCATGTATAACCTTCCCTTTCTCTCCACCTATGTATCTGTCATCGAACCTGCTTTCTCAGCTTTCTATTGTTCCTTTCTAACTAGTTTGTACTCCTCACTCTTTTCTAATTAATCTTTTTACATTTATGTAGCCCCCTTCACATCAGTGGCATTTCTGCCTTGCTCGGGGTGAAATGATTAAAAAAAAAAAATTAAGAGCCACATGTTACACATGCTTTGGCAATCATGTCTCAAAAGAGACATGACTGATTGGTAGAATATCTGCCCAGAGTAGGTTGCCATTACTTCCTGCAATAAACTGTATGCGTGTATGTAAATGCAACAAATTCAACTGGAATTCAAATTTGACTCTTTGATTTTTCATTTGGAGCTGATATCCACTGCACCATTACACATATCTGAGTTGAATATATGAAAAAAATATTGACAAGATGATAGAACAAAGTAACAAACATGTCTTAGTTTAACATATTTCAATTTTATTAAAGCTTCTTCAGATATCGATTTATAAATGAAAACATTTATATATGATTATATGAGTTGAATAAATGGATCAGAATCTGACAAGATGATAGAATAAACAAAGAACAAGATAGGAAATGTGTTTGAATCTAACATGTTTCACTTTTATTAAATCTTCTTCAGAGATCGATTTAAAAATGAAAAGGTTTATATATGATTATATGAGTTGAATATATGGATCAGAATCTGACAAGATGATAGAATAAATAAAGAACAAAGTAAGAAACGTGTCTTAGTTTAACATGTTTCAATTTTATTAAATCTTCTTCAGAGATCGATTTAAAAATGAAAACATTTATATATGATTATATGGGTTGAATATATGGATCAGAATCTAACAAGATGATAGAATAAATAAAGAACAAAGTAAGAAACGTGTCTTAGTTTAACATGTTTCAATTTTATTAAATCTTCTTCAGAGATCGATTTAAAAATGAAAACATTTATATATGATTATATGGGTTGAATATATGGATCAGAATCTAACAAGATGATAGAATAAATAAAGAACAAAGTAAGAAACGTGTCTTAGTTTAACATGTTTCAATTTTATTAAATCTTCTTCAGAGATCGATTTAAAAATGAAAACATTTATATATGATTATATGGGTTGAATATATGGATCAGAATCTGACAAGATGATAGAATAAATAAAGAACAAAGTAAGAAACGTGTCTTAGTTTAACATGTTTCAATTTTATTAAATCTTCTTCAGAGATCGATTTAAAAATGAAAACGTTTATATATGAGTATATGGGTTGAATATATGGATCAGAATCCTACAAGATGATAGAATAAATAAAGAACAAAGTAAGAAACGTGTCTTAGTTTAACATGTTTCAATTTTATTAAATCTTCTTCAGAGATCGATTTAAAAATGAAAACATTTATATATGATTATATGGGTTGAATATATGGATCAGAATCTAACAAGATGATAGAATAAATAAAGAACAAAGTAAGAAACGTGTCTTAGTTTAACATGTTTCAATTTTATTAAATCTTCTTCAGAGATCGATTTAAAAATGAAAACGTTTATATATGAGTATATGAGTTGAATATATGGATCAGAATCCTACAAGATGATAGAATAAATAAAGAACAAAGTAAGAAACGTGTCTTAGTTTAACATGTTTCAATTTTATTAAATCTTCTTCAGAGATCGATTTAAAAATGAAAACATTTATATATGATTATATGGGTTGAATATATGGATCAGAATCTAACAAGATGATAGAATAAATAAAGAACAAAGTAAGAAACGTGTCTTAGTTTAACATGTTTCAATTTTATTAAATCTTCTTCAGAGATCGATTTAAAAATGAAAACATTTATATATGATTATATGGGTTGAATATATGGATCAGAATCTAACAAGATGATAGAATAAATAAAGAACAAAGTAAGAAACGTGTCTTAGTTTAACATGTTTCAATTTTATTAAATCTTCTTCAGAGATCGATTTAAAAATGAAAACATTTATATATGATTATATGGGTTGAATATATGGATCAGAATCCTACAAGATGATAGAATAAATAAAGAACAAGGTAAAGAAATGTGTCTCAATCTAACATGTTTCAATTTTATTAAAGCTTCTTCAGAGATTGATTTAAAAATAAATTTTTTTTACAAGAGATAGTATATTGGTATGTTATGATTTGGGGTTGATCTTATTGGTTACACATGTCACAAGTATTAAAACAATAGATAATTATCTTTATATGTATGCATGTAGAATTTTTTGTATGTATATAGAATTGCTTGTCCATTTAAATGTATGTGTGTGTATCAATATGTGTGTCATGTAATGTAATGGGCAGATTTTTAAATATATGTTTGAGAAATCTTTCAGATGGTAAAGTGTATGAATGTGTGTTTCCTGGCCGGTAATGTTAGTTAATATAAGTGTATATGTGTATGTTCACAAATATGAGCTTACTTTATTCAATGTTTTTATTCATTTGTTTGAGCAACTCATTTAGTATAAATAAGAGGATCGTGTAGCACACTAATGTACTATGGCATGGTGGTCAAGAATCACTGGTGTAGATTAACATATTGTAACCAAGTTTAATTTTCCCACTAAGTGTGTTCCATTTACAAATACCCTCAGGATATGTAATTCCATTTCTTATCTAATTCAAATAGTACAGATGACTAAGTTCTGTTACAGAATAGAAACCTCTTTTTATTTTTACTAGTTTTAACCTGTGAAAATTTCACAGTCTTATTTTAATATTCTGATGAATCTTAACTCTTCAGTTAATGATCGAATAAGCACTTGACAAATTCTATGACAATAAAATATCTGTAGAAAATCTCCTATTGCAGCATTAAATATTCAAACTTAACAACTTTAATGAAATATTGCAATAATGGTCATAAATATATAGTTTTCTCTCTTCTTTGTTAATATCATTCCTCCTTGCTTTCATTCGTTCTTCATTATGTTTATGGATTGCTTGTCTCTCTTCTGCTCGTAATCATTCTTGTCTTCTTCTCTGCAGTTCTCTTAATGCCTCTCTTTGTTGTCTTATTCTTTCTTCCATTACGATAATTTTCTTTGGAAATATAATGCAATTACAAAGTACATTTAATTTCATTCATTAGAGCAAAAGCGTAACACACATAGGCACCTGGGTAGGTATTAACTGTATTATAATATAAAGACTACGACTTGATATGTTGTTCACAGGGAGAATTGAAAGACCGATAGGATAAAATAAATGGATGAAAAGTATTTTTCTTAATTGAAGGAAAAACAAGATGAAGACAGCAAAGAAAGACTTGAAATTATTTTTTAAAGCACAAAAATACTATAATTACAATAATACTCTTTCTCAATCTTTATTTTTATAAAAAATGGTATATATTTTGTGGTAATTCTCTTTTACATTTTATATTTCCTGTTAAACATTTTCTTTCATTTATCATACATGTTTGTATGTACGTCATCCGGCATTCCTATGTTTTATCTTTTGTGTGTGCGTTCATATTTGCTTTCTAGAGTGTGACACATGTAGGTACTATGGTATTATCTGGAGATTATGTATGATATCATTCCGAAGTGAATTCCATCTCAAAATGAAATTTAGCTAACATGTAATTTATAGTGAAAGATAAAGATTACACAGTATTTAATACATATATCAAATTATTAAATCACTTCTCAGCTTTTAAGCATGTATAGTTATTAAGTTATATGAAATTTTATACTCTTTACATAACATACACTCAAATAGAGCTGAGAAATCTTTTGATAAATATCCATGAATGAATGTACTACTACATCTACATATCAGGTACAAACTAAAAGACAATATATCAAGTAATTAGTCCAAATAGTAGTTCAAGTGATATTCCTTCTCAATGTAAAAAAGGAGAGACATCAAGACACTTTACGTAGGCCTTCTTCTCAAGTAGAAAGAAAATTAATTAAGTCTTCTTTGTTTGACCGTATTTAATGAAAGATGTCTGAAAGAAATGTTCAAATATACATTAATATATAACATTATTGTTAATCAGTTTTTGGGTCATAATTAAATTATGTCACTACACAACTGTATTAAAAAGTGATCATTACACATATATTGTAGAGCTTTTGAATATTTTTCATTTAGAAATGAGTTATTTCTGCAACCTAGGTTTCAACCTTTTGGTATCTTCAGGTGATTTATAAGAACTGGTTTTCCAGTGCTTTCAAATATACAACAGGGATATATAGTGTGCGATAGATGAATTACGCAAAATTAAAATCATGCTGCCATCACATTTTACAGATATATTTATCAAAATTACACAAAAATATCTTAAAATACTAATGAGTAAATTTATTAAAATTGCCATTGGCTTCAGCCACAGCCTCCAGATGATTTGGAATCTCTTACAAATCTTCTGGATGCTGCCCCCCCCCCCCGCGTTTAAGTTGATAAATGCTGCCATAATTCTTCCTTTCAATTTACTTTAGTGTTGCATGGAATTGTCTTCGTTTCTCACTCAACACATAATGATCAAGAGCGTTGTAGTCTGGGGAGTTTGTGGCCAGGAGTGATATGGTTTCAGAAAGTGCCCCTCAGCCATGACTGGGTTCTCCTGTTTGTGTGGCATGTTGCAGAGTTCTGTGACCATACATAGGGTCTTCCAGCAGCCACCCTCTTGACCCAGGGTAGCACTTGATGTTGTGTCTGAGACTCTCACCACTAAATTCAAGAGTTCTTTTCTTAGATCAAAGTGAGTTTTTTGAGTTGCCGTACCTTCACAATCACAATCACAATTAGATTCATCAAACTCGTCTTCACTATCCTCAAATGGACACCTAAACACTCTGAAATGTTTGTATTGGAGCTTCAGGTGCAAATGCCAAGCAGTACCATTTCCAAATTTCTGAAGTGAATTGTGTCATGGTGCTCTTTTTCTCACAGACAGTGCCCAAGGGACCCTACTATACTGTGTAGTTGAAATCCCAAATAAACAATGAGTATGCACAAAATTAAAAATATAAAATTATGATAATTTACCAACTGGTTCCTCCCAACACTACAATCTGTTCAAATCAACTATCTATCCTCCTTATCTTTACTTTTAGCATGTCCTTTTTCCCTCAGATAACACCTCATTCATCATAACCATTTTAAGATTAAGCCTCTACTTTGAGTGGCTCTATGAGGTGTGCTTTAATATATGAAAAAAAAGGCCACAGCTGGAATTGGAACTTGGTAGAGTAGTACCGCTTTCCACAAAAACACTACAAAAAATATCTAAAATCGTCTGTATCAAGAAACATGTTTTGGTTTATTAATGCAAATAATTATTTTCAATTAGAAAGAAAGCCATAAATCTTCAGCACACAAACAATATTTTAATTTGGCTCTTTGTAAAGCAAAGCAAATGCCTAAATTAAGTTGCAAAAATCTTGCTTTAAAGTAATATCATCTTGAATTCTTTTCGAGCTACATGCTTTTCTTTTGTCAATATTTTGTGGTTCTCCATCTCAAAGACTCAGACTGTGAATAAACACAAGACAAAGTTATTATTTCTAAATTTTTATCAATGTTTTTACTTCTGTTTTCGAATAGCTATAGACAAAATAGTTTGATGATTTAGGATGAAAAGCCACAAAAATTAAGATGAAAGGAAAGGCGGTTGAACATTAACGATTGTTGACAATGCTTCATCTAATAGAAAAATAGAAAATATCTGTGATAATACTATTGCTAACAATAATACAAACAAGGCAACTGTTCTGACAATGGTTTTTTTTTAGTTATCCTGACTACATGAATTTATTTGTGCTTCTAGATTGGCATTTAGGGCCTATCTGTTGATTGTTAAATTGATAAATGCAACTGCCAGTTCTACTCCAATAGTTTCTTTGCTTGCACTTCCACCCTGTGGGACTCCCTTCCATTCACTTGCTTCCTGGATAATTTCAATCTTCAAAAATTTAAATGCAACATCAATTGCCATCTTTTATCTTCTTGAATCAAGTTCATCTTTTGTCACTTCCACAATCCTCCCTAGATTCAGTAATTCTCTCACTTTCACTCCCTTAACTTCCTACATACTAGTGGCATTCCAGCCTTGATTTAAGTGAAATGATTAAAAACAAACAAGCCGTAGACTAATTGAAAACTGAGTAATATTAAGATGAAAAACTAAAAGTATAAGATTAATGATAGTTATTATAAAGTTCTTTAAAAGAAAAAGCAATTTACGTTAAGGATGTGACAAATTCCCTTGTGGAGTTTAAAGATCAAAAATATCAATTATTCATATTCATTCCAGCTGGTCTCCAGCTACACATCTTTGCCAGCAGCAATGATATACAATGAACAAAACTGTCCTTTTCAGGACAACACTCTTCACCAGTGACTACAAAACTGTCCTTTTCAAGATAATGCACTTCAGTGACTACAAAACTGTCCTTTTCAGGATAATGCACTTTAGTGACTACAAAACTGTCCTTTCAGGATAATGCACTTTAGTGACTACAAAACTGTCTTTTTCAGGATAATGCACTTTAGTGACTACAAAACTGTCTTTTTCAGGATAATGCACTTTAGTGGACTTTACAAAACTGTCCTTTTCAGGATAATGCACTTTAGTGACTACAAAACTGTCCTTTTCAGGATAATGCACTTTAGTGACTACAAAACTGTCCTTTTCAGGATAATGCACTTCAGTGACTACAAAACTGTCTTTTTCAGGATAATGCACTTTAGTGACTACAAAACTGTCCTTTTCAGGATAATGCACTTCAGTGACTACAAAACTGTCTTTTTCAGGATAATGCACTTTAGTGACTACAAAACTGTCTTTTTCAGGATAATGCACTTTAGTGACTACAAAACTGTCTTTTTCAGGATAATGCACTTTAGTGACTACAAAACTGTCTTTTTCAGGATAATGCACTTCAGTGACTACAAAACTGTCCTTTTCAGGATAATGCACTTTAGTGACTACAAAACTGTCTTTTTCAGGACAAAACTATTCAGCAACTAAAAAACTGTCCATTTTATGAATTTTTTTTTTATAAGCATTTCACCCCGAGCAAGGCATGTCACTGCCACTACTGCGCAGGGGGCTACGTAGAGTGGAGAAAGGCTGATTAAATATAGGAAATGTCAGAGGGTGGCTGATAGGCGGGTAAGGATACCGAGAATGAGGGTTGGGTAGATGAGAGTGTTCTGAGAATAGTTGGGAGTTAGTGTGATAGGAGGTGTCTATTGACCCTACATTTAAACACCTGGAGATTGTAACTGTCGGGAAAGCAGACTTGTGGAAGGGAGTTCCACAGGCGGGAAGCGCGAGAAAAGAAGCTGTTGGAGTAGAATTTACGGTTACATCTTATTTGTTTAACTGTAAAAGGGTGGGACCTAGTTGCTAATCTAGTATCTCGTGTAAATTCGTGCTTAGGCGGCACCAGTGATCTAAGCTCATCGGAGCAGAAGCCATGAAAGTACTTGTAGAAGAGGCACAGGGAAGCCACATCACGCTGGTGAGAGAGCGGCTGCAGCCGGTCTGCCAAGTCAGCATCAACCACGTTACAGATCCTCCTTTGTATTTTCTCAAGAAGCCCAAGGAGAGCAGCAGGGGCACCCGACCAGATATGGCAGCAATATTCAATATACGGGTGGATGGTAGATTTGTATATGTGCAGAATAGATTCAGGTGGGAAAAATTTCTGGGCCCTGCACAGGGAGCCGACTTTCATAGCAGCAGATTTGGCAATGGATTCAATATAGTCATTCCATTTGAGGTCCGCCGAGAGTGTAAGGCCAAGGAGGCGTAGTATTTTACTCTCTGGGAGGCTAGCCTGTCCCATGCTAATGGGAGGTAGATGCGATTGTCTATGGTGGTTAGTTGATAACAGCTTTGTTTTAGAGGCATTGAAATTTACCAACCATTTCCTACCCCAGGCCACTACAGATTGGAGATCCCTTTCAAGTATGGCAGCGAGGTTCACTTTGTCGTCCAGACCTGGTTTCTGATCGATGCGAGAGTAGATTGTTGTGTCGTTGGCATACATGCCAACTTGGGATCTAATGGTGTCGGGAAGATCATTAATGTAGATCAGAAAGAGCGTGAGACCTAGGATAGAACCTTGAGGGATGCCTGCGTTCGTATGGTAGTTTTGGGAGGCATGCCCATTTAATACCACCTTCAATGTGCGGTTAGAGAGGAAAGACTGGATGAGGTCAAACAGATGTCCAGTTATCCCATAGCTCTGCAGTTTGCACAAGAGGCCAGCATGCTAGACCCTGTTGAATGCTTTGGAGATATCAAAGGCAACGGTTCGGGCTTCACCATTCTTGTCGAGTGCCTGGTATATGTACTCGGTAATGGTCGTTAGCATATCAGCAGTAGACCTGGTGAAGTGAAACCCGTACTGTTTGTCAGAGAGAAGCCCGTTGGCCATAAGATGCTGAATCACCTCGGCGTTGATAATGGCTTCGAAGACTTTGCCAAAGATTGGAAGGAGACTAATAGGACGGTAATTGGCGGGGTCTGAGGGTTCTCCAGTGTTTTTAAATATAGAAACTACAGAGGAAGATTTCCAACAGGCAGGAAAGCAGGAAGCAGATAAGCAGAGGTTATAGAGTTTAGAGAGGACAGAGGAGAGTTCTGGGGCACATTTCTTCAGTACTATGACTGGGATTCCGTCACTGCCGCTCGCTTTGTGTGGGTCAAGTTGCGCAATTATCTTGGCAACCAGCGAGGGTGTAATGTGGACGTTATTTAGTTGAGCCTTAGTTCTGGGTGGGAAGTCTGGTGTAGGTATTCCTAACGAGTCCAGTGTCGAATTGGTTGAGAATCTACGGGCAAAGCATTCAGCCTTGTCAGCTGGGGAGGTGAGAACTTCAAATTCATTGATTAGTGGGGGTATTGAAGTCTTGTTCCTGCTGAGCACGCTTTTGCAGAGACGCCAGTAATCTTTGGAGCCAAACTTAGAGGATGTTATGCGTTGCCTAATTCTGGTAGCAAACGCCCTCTTGGCTTTGTTCAGTACTTTTTACACTTGTTCCGTGCTGAGGTGAAAAGGCGCCTGTTTTGGTTTGACAAGCAGCTTCGATAGAGCCGGAAGAAATGGTTCCAGTGGGCAATAGCGGCTGAGCAAGCGGGTGAGAACCAGGGTGATGAATTTGGTTTTAGTTGGAATTTCCTGGCCGGGATAAATGCATCGACAAATTTTACTATTTACAAAAATGTCCTTTTCAGGACAATACACTTCAGTGACTAAAAATCTGTCTTTTTAGAACAACTCTCTTCAGCGACTACCAAACTGTCCTTTTCATGACTATACAAAACTGTCTTTTTCAGAACAATGTACTTCAGGGACTACAAAACTGTCCTTCACAGGACAATGCACTTCAATGACTACAAAATTGTTCTTTTCAGGACAATGCACTTCAGTGACTACAAAACTGTCCTTTTCAGGACAATGCACTTCAGAGACTACAAAACTGTCATTTTCAGGACAATGCACTTCAGTGATTACAAAACTGTCGTTTTCAGGATAATGCACTTCAGGGACTACAAAACTGTCGTTTTCAGGACATTGCACTTCAGTGACTACAAAACTATCGTTTTCATGACAATGCAACTCAGTGACTACAAAACTGTGTTTTTCAGGACAATGCACTTCAGTGACTACAAAACTATCCTTTCAGGACACTGCAACTCAATAACTACAAAACTGTTGTTTTCAGAACAATGCACTTCAGTTGCAACAAAACTGTCATTTTCAGTACAATGCACTTCTGTGACTACAAAACTGTCCTTTTCAGGACAATGCTTTTCTCACTCTCTACATGATCATGGAAAGATATTTTTTGCCTAGTACACCAGAACTTTTTTTTTGTTGATTTACTTTCTTTAACAAAAATAAACTTGGCAATATATTTTCTTTTTAATCAAGTGTTCATTTGTTTATTGTCGTCTTCCATTATTCAATATCTGTTTACGGGCCAATACACCACCCACAACACTTACTCATAATTCTACTGCTGGAAAAAAAATGTAAAAAGAAAATATAAATACAATAAAATAAAAAGAAAGTCTTATGTAACAAATTTATAGAACAATGCTGACCATTTTATACACATCTAAAAACATTACTGAACAGAATTATATCCGGATTTAAATAAATATTTATCTGAAAACAAATATAGAGAAATAAGAAAAAGTTTTAAATAATTAAAAATGTTTTTTGCAAAGCAATTTGAGTAAGGATGTGCGTTGTGGTGCATTGGATATCAGCTCGGAATGAGAAATCGGGGAGCCGATTTCGAATTCCAAGCTGAATTCATTGCATTCACCTACGTGCAAATACCCTTGGGAAAGGTATTAATCTGTCTATTCCTTCCAGTTAGGGGTTAAATAACAGGACAGATTGGGTTCTATAGCCTTGGTCAACAACCAGTCTACTGCAGAAAGCAATGGCAACCTACTGTGGGATAATCTTCTGCCCAGTCAGTCATGTCTCTTTCGAGACATGATCGCCCAAGCGTGTATCACATATGGCACTTAACTGACTGACTAAATTAGAGTAAAAACTGAAGCTATGTTTGAATAATATTTTGTTGTTCTATGACATGTGATCAGTAGTTGACTTATTGCATGTATCCTAGTATGTCTCTAGAAGGAGGTTGAAAATGCCAGGGACAGAGAATATAACTAAAAAGGAAGTTTTAAAGCAAATGGAAACAAAAAGAACATTTATACTTAGAATCAGAAGAGCAATTGAAATTTATAGGACACATGAGGAAAGAATGGTTAGAAAACTTGGCCCTCACAGGAAAGAGGAAAATCAGTAACCTACTCAACAAACTTATGTAAATGGATAGCAGAAAAGGTTCTAGAAGAGGCATTAAAGAGAATGACATGGATAAAATAGTGTCAACTTTCCTTAGCTGAATAGTATGTGCTTTGCCAGGGCTACATACAGTTTTGAATTCAGAGATTTTCCTTCTCCTAGACCAATTGACAGGCAAGGCTACAGAACTCAGTCTGTCTTCTTATTTATCCATAGCTGGGAAGAAACAAGTTGGATTCATACCTTTCTCAACAATATTTGCATATAAGTAAATATAACAATCTCAACGACTCAGCTCTCCAATTCCTGATTCTGAGTGAGCTGCAATGACTCTGTAATGTCATTTTGACTTTATATAGGTTGTTTTTATGAGCTTAACGAATCAGGATTGTTCATGCTCTCAATCATTTATCATCATCAGGAAATCAATTTACATCTATTCATCTAGATAGTATTTTTTATATTCTTTCATATACTTTTGCCCAGTAAATTTGAGTGGGTCACCGTAAACTGTGTTCATGAATAGTGGGTCACGATTCTAAAATATTTGGGAACCTCCATTTTACATATTTATATTTAAAAGATCAGCTCTTATTTATTGATAAGAGCTACAAAAGAATAGGAAGTTGTAGAGAGCCATCATCTCCTGCAACTTGAAGGCACATAGAATGAAATTGGGTCAGAGGTATAGTTTTGCTATCAGGATTTTGATTCTAGAATGAAATTGGGTCATAGGTATAGTTTTGCTATCAGGATTTTGATTGATGAATTTTTAATTGTGTCTTCTTCAGTTGAAGCTTAGTCATTTTACAAACATCTTAACACCCATTTCTACAGTTTTCATGACAACGCTTCAAACTTGGCACAAATAACAGCATAAGATATACAGATGACACAGAGTTGGCAGCAGACATGGAAAGAAAACCTGCAAAAAAACTCTACAGAAGTGAGAAGGAAAGATTAAACATCAACTGCAAAAAAAGAATGAATGGTAATTAACAAAAGGCATGAACCCAAAATGCAAACTACAAATCCATGATACCAAAATCAAATAGATACAAAAATTGAAATATCTGGGAAGTGTTTTAACATAAGACAGAAAGCATGACACTAAGACTTGAAAGTGAATTGAAATAGCCAAAGATGCCTTCCAAAAGCTAAATGAATAATTAAGAAACAGAAAAACCTTGTTAGAAGCAAAGAAAAATAGTGCTGAACTCTTACGTGATATCTGTCTTCATATGTGGCAGTAAATACTGGACAATCTCCTCAAAGATGAAAAAGAAACTAGAGGTAACAGAAATATGGTTCTACAGAAGGATGCTGAGGATACCATGGACAACATATGCGAGCCACAACAATGTTCTCAAGTCAATGGAAACAAAATGGAAAACTATGTTTAACGTCAGCAAGAATTTCTATGGTAGATAATGAGGAAAGGGGATTGGAAAATCTAATACTGACAGAACAGATTAAAGGCAAGCATAACAACGCATAATGAGCTTGGGTAAATAAATTGCAAAACAAGGTTTAGGAAAAATGACAAAAAGAAAAATCTATTAAGAGCAATAAATGATAGGTAATTGTAGAGATGTGCGTTGTGGTGCAGTGCATATCAGCTCGGAACGAGAAATCAGGGAGCCGATTTCGAATTCCAGTTGAACTTATTGCATTCACTTATGTGCAAATACCCTTGGGAAAGGTATTAATCCATCTCTTCCTTCTAGTTATGGATTAAATAACAGGACAGATTGGGTTCTATAGCCTTGGCTGGCAACCAGTCTAACACAGAAAGCAATGGAAACCTACTGCGGGATAATCTTCTGCCCAGTCAGTCATGTCTCTTTCGAGACATGATCGCCCAAGCGTGTTTCACGTATGGCACTTAACTGACTGAATTGTAAAGAGCCATGATCACTAACATCTTAAGAGGGCACAACAGATAAAAAGGAAGAAGGAAGTGGTTTACTGCTTCTTTTTTATGCAAATTTATAGAAAATTTATAAATTACAAATTTATTTTCAAGAAAAATCTGTACAAGCTGAAATAAATTAATGAAACTGAGGTCATCTCTGGTCAGCCCAAATTTCTGGGATAAAAAGGTCCTGACTTCAGAAAGGCACAAACTTTTCTCCACTTGTCAATTTTTGTTCTCCTTTTTCATTGCTACGTATCTATGTTAAAAACAGAAACTGCTTTCATTTTTCAGATTCATTTTCTGATCATAAGAAAAGAGCAATATTTGGTTTATGTTCAAGAAATCAATCAAAATGTTATAACTTGAAAAATGAAAAAGTTAAATCTTTGGTCAAATATTAATTCTAAAATGTGAAAATCCATGTAATTTATATATGATCAGTAACATACTAATTCCAAATGTTACATGCAAATTTTATATCTTATATTAATTATATATGTTTCATTTAAATTACATAGGTTTGTTGACATGCTAATATTAAAATGTGATATCTCTTGTAAACTATATTATGTTTATGACATGCTAATTTAAAATGTGAAATCATATATGAATTATAGATGTCTGGTGATGTGATTTTAAAATTTGAAGTCTCATTTAAATTACATAGGTTTGGTGAGACACTAATTTTAAAATGTGAAATCTTATATGAATTATATATCTTTGTTGACATGCTAATTTTAAAATGTTAAATCTCATTCAAATTACATTTGGTGACATGCTAATTTTAAAATGTGAATTCTTTTGTAAATTATATAAACTTGGTGACATGCTAATTTTGAAATGTGAAATCTCAGATGAATTATATATCTTTGGTGACATGCTACTTTTAAAATGTGAAATCTTATATGAATTATATGTTTCATGATATGCTAAGTTTAAAATGACATGATAATTTTAAAATGTGAAATCTCATTTAAATTACATATGTTTGGTGATATGCTAATTTTAAAATGTGAAATCTCTTGTAAATCATATCTTTGATTACATGTTGATTTTGAAATTTAACAGTTGTTAAGATCTATGATTGTCTATGTCCTGAAATGGCACAGCACGTAGAAGAAGAAAATAAATATTCATTACATATGTTTGGTTACATGATAATTTTGAAAAGTTAAACCTCATTTAGTGACATGCTAATTTTGAAATATGGATTTCCATCTTTTTTCAAGTTACTAAATTAATTTTCTTAAATTAAATACATTTGAAACAGTATTTAAAAATCAATGGGATGATTTTTCTACTGTAAAATAAATTTCCTTTGATGGTACAAAATTTTCTGATTTATAATTTCCTATGTGAGCGAGTGAAATAGGATTTTTAATTTGTGTCATATCTCAGAAGCAAAACACATACACACAAACACACCCACACTTATACACTGTTTATGTTGTTTTAGCCTTTAGGCAAAAATTGAACTCAGAATTTCAACTAAAATGCAAAATTATGTTATTCTCATTGTTTTATTTATTAAACACTTTCTAGATGTAGCCTAACTCTTTTGTTTTTGTTTTTTTTGAGACAATAATTACCACGTAAAAGTAAAGTATAGTATTGGCTTTAGGGCATTTGTGGAAATGGATTGAAAGTTAGAAGGGAGACAGACAAAAGGCTTGTAAATTCATTAAGCACTCAACAAAATCTTCAGGAAACAGCTGGTCTCATTTGAAGGTTTCACACTGCTGCTAAAATCAGCAGAATTAACTAATTTAAACTCCTACTTCTCCTTTTTTTATTTTTTTTGTAATTATATCACTTCAAGTAAGGCATTTTACTACCACTGTTTTGCAGGGGGTTACATAGGAGGAAAGTTATGAGAAAGAGTGACAGGTTATAGGGGGTGTCAGGAAGTGAATAAGAGAAGGATGAGAATACTGATGAGAGTGAAGTGGACGGAGAAAGGAGCAAGCGAGAGAGGATAAAGAAAGAAGGAAAAAGAAAGAGAGAAAGAAAGAAAGGAGAATGAGAGAGAGGAGGCAGGTTAGTGAGATAGGAGATGACTATTGACTTTACATTTAAATACCTGGATTCACAGTAGTGAACTAACCTTTGTATTCCACCTCTGTGTTTTGAATATTGTTGCCACATCTGGTCAGGTGTCCCTAATATTCTCCTCGGGCTTCTTGACAAAATACAGCGAAGAATCTTTAACGTGATTGATACTGACTTAGCTGACCGTCTGCAGTCACTCTCTCACCGGCATGACGTGGCTTCCCTGTGCCTCTTCTATAAATACTTTCAAGGCTTCTGCTCTGATGAACTTAAATTACTGGTGCCCCCTAAGTGTGATTTTGTATGAGATACTAGATTGGCAACTAGGTCCCACCCTTTTACAGTGAAACCAATGAAATGTAACCGCAATTTCTACTCCAACAGCTTCTTTTCTCGCACTTCCCACCTGTGGAATTCCCTTCCGCATGCTTGCTTCCCCAACGGCTATAACCTTCAGGAATTTAAATGTAAGGTCAATAGACACCTCCTAACACACTAACCCTCCCATTCTCTCCAACTCTCCCCCTATGTACATCCTAACTCGTCTATCACCCTGTGTAACCCCCTGCGCTATAGTGGCAGTGGAATGCCTTGCTTGGGGTGACATGGTTAAAAAAAAAAAATCTAGTGAGAGGTAAGTTTCACTCAAGCAATTTCTCACAAACCACTGCTTTGTGGAAATCGCTCCCTGTTACTACAACTATAACCTGTTCATGTCTAAGGTTAACCATTATCTTCTCCACATAAACTGTGTCTCTTACTCTGTAACCCTCTACACCAATTAACCTTGCACAAGATGAGCATCATTGTGAAGAACAAAATTCAAATTTAAATAAAAATTATATTTGCAAAAAGACAATATGAACAAATAAAAAGTAAATCTATTTTTAGCTAACGCATTTTGGCCTCTGATAATTTGGATTGATAATATCCAACAGAAGATGAAATGCATTGGCTAATAGAAGTTTTCCTTTTATCTTGATTCATGTTTTAAGAAATTAAAGCCAAAATACAATGTTTAGAACAGTTCATGATTAAACATAATAGACATTCATTGTCTGATATATTTAACAATATATGTTTAAATAATTATCTGCTGCCTCAATACTATATATATATATATATACACACATATATATATATATTTTTTTAATCATATCACCCCAAGCAAGGCAGTAACACCACTGAAGTGCAGGGGCCTACGTAAGAGTGAAAAGATTGGAAAAGAGAAAGCCGGAAACCACATCCTAAACAGGGAATAAGGGATGAGCCTCTTCAGGTGTTCAATAGACGTGGGTGGAGTGTGAACCGGGCAACAGTTTAGTCTATCTACTCCAATTAATATATACATATATATATATTAGCATGCAGTGTGGGTATAGAAAAATCCAAAGGAGTATCCTGTACATACAGTGGTAGGATAACTCTCTAAGAGAGCTCTAAACATTTATGCATATAAATACATATAGAGCAAATATAAGAAAAAATAAGGCAGACACATTATTTCATGGTGTATTGGAAGTGTAGGCCTATTTCAGGTGAACCATCATCAGCTTCTGTCTTTATTTTACAAAGGATTTTACACGAATGAATTATTACAAATATTTGTAGCTTTATTTCTATATTGAGTACTGTTATAAATTAATGTTTTAAATGTTGTTAATATTTTCATCGTTCTTTATTCACTTGGATATATATATATATATATATATATATATATATATATATATAATTAAATTGTTTTTTTATTTTAAATTACTATAGTTTATATTGCGACACAAAAATATCTGTTTCAAGATTTTTACCTGGTTATCAGGCAATGTTAGCTCATTGTTGTGAAAATGATTTATATTCAAATGAAAAGGATTTTCACAACAATGAGCTAACATTGCTTGATAACCAGGTAAAAATCTTGAAACATAGAAATTTTCATGTTGCAATATAAACTATATTAATTTTAAGTAAAAAACAAATTTAATTATATTCTGCTCTACAATATTTGTTGTACTGAGCAATTTAAAAAAAAAAGTAATGGCGGAGAACTCAGAATTGTAAAACTGTTGGTTCTCTTCACTTGTATTTATAAATATATATATATAGATATTTTTTTAATTCAGATACTTCAATCCAAGGGAATCGAAATGGCCATTCAACATCTTTGAATTAATCCTTTTTTAATATATATATATATATATATATATATATATATATGTGTGTGTGTGTGTGTGTGTGTGTGTGTGTGTGTGTGTGTGTGGTCCTCAGTACAAGAAGGCACTTTCCATTATGTATGTGAAAATCAGTTAAGTTAAACACTGTCTTTTCAGAATCTTCCCCTATATGGAAAGCTACTCAACTGTATAATCAGGTGCTCGCTATAAGGTCTAAATTCTTATGGTTCACAATGGTGTCAAGTACGCTCATGCCTGACTGTTCATGTTCATGCTGAGTGTTGCTGTAGAAGAGACCATCCGTCACATCCCTGTAGCTTTTGTTTATGTTTTTTATGCTATTAATACTTTTGTCTATTCATTATGGTTGTTATCTTACCAGTATCAGTGAATAGTGATATGATAACATGTCAGATTATTCATTTTTCTCTTCAAAACATTTGTTTCTGAAAATTCATTACTGTGCAAGTCTATGTTTGCCATTAAAATCATTTTAAATGTTTCATCTGGCTTGAGAAACCATAATGTCACTATTTTGTTGAACAAATATTGTGTTTTGTTAATGCTAGGATTGTGTTATCCTTGTATAAAGAGTTTTGTTTTAAAATGCCACATAGCTTTTCCATTGTATGGGTTTGTATGTTAAAGCAGATATTTTTAGCTTCCTTTAAAAAGTTGTGCAGTTTATTTCTAATAGATCAAAAATTATGAACGTCAACAACATTTAAACACAATTTTCTCATTTTTTCATTTTGTGGTAGAAAGTATCATCTAATTCCAAATACCTCAATTGGAGTAGATAGATCTATCTATCGCCCGGTTCACACTCCACCCATGTCTATTGAACAGCTGAAGAGGCTCATCCCTTGTTCCCTGTTTAGGATGTCGTTTCCAGCTTTCTCTTTTCCAATCTTCTCACTTTGGTTTCTTTTTTTCAATTGGAGTAGATAGATCTATCTATCGCCCAGTTCACACTCCACCCACGTCTATTGAACAGGTTAAGAGGCTCATCCCTTGTTCCCTGTTTAGGATGTGGTTTCTGGCTTTCTCTTTCCCAATCTTTTCACTCTTACATAGCCCCCTGCACATCAGTGGCATTATCGCCTTGCTCAGGGTGATACAATTAAAAAAAAAATAATATAATAAGTACTAGTATTTTTGATATCTTACTTTTAAACTGATTTTTTAAAAATGAAAAAGTTTTCTTGAAACTTTTATTTTAGTTTTAATTGAAAGCTAAATGATTAAATTTACTATTTCCAGTAAGCAAAATACTTTGATTTATTTCAAACAGAAATTATATTGATTGGAATATATAAAAGTTTGAGACTTTCTTTCAATTTTTTAATTTTGTTGCTATTTTTGAGCGATCAACACATTTGTAAACAAAAGTTAATTCTTGATTTTAAAAATCTTGCAAAAAAATTTACTTATGTGACTTGTTAACTTTGAAAAATAGCAAATTGAAATTAAAATTAATCTGATTTCAAACAAATATTACTTGTTTACGGCATAGATTTAAGAAAAAAGGTATTTCTTAGTCACAGAGATAAGATATAATATGGCTTCTTTCTCTTTTCTAAAAATATTTTTGTAGTAACTGATTTAACAAGCTTTTTTTCCTGATGCCTTATCTATATATATATTAGATGTTTTACTAGATTGGCACCAAGGTTCCACCTTTTACTGTTGAAATAGCTAAATGCAACTGCCACTTCTATTGATGCAGTTTCTTTTCTTGAAAATTCCATCTATAGAACTAACAGTTCTTTTGACCCAATAACCCCTAGAATAACTTGAAACATAACTGTTACCAGCCACCAAAATAACTGTTGAAATAGTAGAACAAACTACTCACAATTCCTCACTGACCTGTATGTATAAACAGTTAAGCAAAATTACAAAGCATATGGCCTGACAATTGCATATAAGCATCAAACAGGCTGTTATTCATGGTTGTTGACTTTTATCTATCTAAACTTATTTATAAAAACTGTGTGTGTGTGTGTGTGTGTGTGTGTGTGTGTGTGTGTGTGTGTGTGTGTGTGTGTGTGTGTGTGTGTGTTACCTATAGATTCTGAAATGGCTGAACCGATTTTCTTGAAAATTTACACAGTTGTACTATAAGTGTCTGTGAGTGTTCTTAGCTAGGTTTTGCGTCAAGGTACCCCTGATAAATATCGAAAATCAATAATTGAAAAAATTGGGTTATAGAAGGAGTGGTCCGATTTTAATCAAATTTGATACACTCATAGACAAAGACATAAGAAATGATATTCAGAAGTTTCAAGGTTGCAGTTCTTACAATAGTGCAGAAATATATATATGTATAAAAGGCAAGATGTTTGTGTGTCTGTTTATCTGCCTGTATATCTGTATTTTTTTCAGCCCTTTTATTTTAGTTTTTGCTTTGGTTTTGGCTCTAAGTAGATATAATTGTAGTTCTTAGTCCTAGCCATGATACCATTTACCCAGAGGACTTAAAAATTCAGTTTATGACGAAAAACTTATTTGATATCGATACCAAGAAATCAAAATTTGACTTACATCCATTAATTTTTCTTTCAGTCTATGGTTTCACTTTAACTGGGAACAACTATTGCTTTTTAGTCTTTCGTGCTAATGTCCAAAGAGTCTGAGCTCCAGGACCATGGATTAGTTTTAAAGCTTTCATGACAAGCGAGCAACGCTGGGCTATACTGCTAGTATATATATATGTAAACAAATGTTTAGAGATACAAAATTTGTATACTATTTTAAAAACAAGGAATTTATTTACAGTCAATAAGGCCCTTTCATCCAACATCTTATCAGGAGAGAATCTTATTATTTATTTTAGGTACACTGATGACACCTTTGCTACTTTTTCAAATGAAAGTGAAATTGTAAACTTTTTCAATAGGCTTAACTCCTTACACAAGGTTTTGTCCTTCACTATGGAAGCAGAAAAGGACAATTGTTTGCCCTTTTTGCATGTTGTTGTTGAGCATAGTAGAGGGTATTTTCTTACAAGTATTTATCATAAACCCACCTTTACTGGCCTGTATATGAGTTGGTGTGTGTTTGCACCTACATCAAGGAAAATTAATCTAATTAAAACTCTGGCATACAGAGTGCTCAAAATTTGTTCTACTAGACTGGACTCTGAATTTGAGAATATCAGGGAGATGTTCCTTAGTAATGGCTATCTGGAAACCCTTATTAATTATATTATTAATAAGACAAGGGAATTTCCTTCTCCCAAAGTCCTGAGGCCTTCTGTGTGTCCAGTTAATTTGAAGGTTCCTTGGATTGTGGATAAGGGCCAAAGCTTGGTTAAGCAGGCTAGCAAGTCAGTTTCTGGTTGTTTTCCATCTGTTGCTCTGCATTGCATTTTTTGGACTAGGTCTGCGTTTCCATCATTTTGTAAGGATGAACTGCCCTACATCAAATTAAGTAATTTGGTATATGAATTTAATTGCCAGTGCACTGTTGGTTATATGGGGCGTAGAACCTTACATTTGAAAGCAAAAATTAATCAACACGTACCTTCTAAAATAAAACTTGGCAAAATAGAAAACATGTGTTATCTTCCCTCTACAAATATGGAATTGGCTATTGCTCAACACCTAGTAGAGAATATAGCCTGTGCCAAGTCATATAGGAAAAAGTGGTTCAAAATTTTTTACATATAGCTGGTTCTAATAATTATTTAAAGATTTTGGAATCAGTCTGTATATCTTTACGGAAACCTTCTCTTTGCCAGCAGAAGGATTTTTAGAAGTCTCTAAATTTGTTGGGGGATATTCTATTTTAACTGTCTTTCGATAATTATTTACACACGATTTTGTTTCCCCCTTATTATAAGTATATATATTTATATGTATATTTATTTTAAAGTGTTTCCCCAGTTTTTTTGCTTTTCATTGTCATTGCTGTTTCTTCATTTAATTTATAAATAATTCCAATGATTTTCTCCTGATGAAATGTTGGACAAAAGAACCTTAGGGACTGTCAATAATTTCCTTGTTTTTAAAATAGTATATATATATATATATATGTAATTTCCTAAGATAATGGATTTTATTTATCAATCTGACAGATTTTTTCAGCTTAATTTTTTTTTAGTGTATCTAAACTTATTTATGAATGGAATTTTGTCTGTGTGTGTGTGTGTATGTGTGTGTGTGTGTGTGTGTGTGTGTGTGTGTGTGTGTGTACGTGTGTATGTGTATGTGTTGTGTGTGTGTGTGTGTGTGTGTGTTTCTGTTACCTATAGACTCCGAAACGGCTGAACCAATTTTCTTGAAAATTTACACAGTTGTACTAGGAGCGTCTGCAAGTGTTCTTAGGTAGGTTTTGTGTCGAGGTACCCCCGATAAATATCGAAAATCGATAATCGAAAAAATTGGGTTATAGAAGGAGTGGTCCGATTTTAATCAAATTTGATACACTCATAGACAAAGACATAAATGATATTCAGAAGTTTCAAGGTTGCAGTTCTTACAATAGTGCAGAAAATCAATAATATATATATATATAAAAGTCAAGATATTTGTGTGTGTGTCTGTTTATCTGCCTGTATGTCTGTATTTTTTTCAGCCCTTTTATTTTAGTTTTTGCTTCGGGTTTGGCTCTAAGTAGGTATAATTGTAGTTCTTAGTCTCAGCCATGATACCATTTACTCAGAGGACTTATTTAGCCTTCAAAATTCAGTTTACAATGAAAAAACTTATTTGATATTGATACCAAGAAATCAAAATTTAACTTACATCGATTCATTTTTTTCAGTCTACAATTTCGCTTTAAGTGGAAACAACTATTGCCTTTTAGTCTTTCATGCCAATGTCCAAAGAGTCTGAGCTCCAGGACCATGGATTAGTTTTAAAGCTTTCATTACACTCGAGCAACGCCAGGATATACTGCTAGTAATAAATATATGGAGTGTCTACTCAAATATGAGTATCCAATAAAAATAACATTTAAAGTGATTCATATATATATATGAAGATATTGCATTATAGCCACTATGCCTCGATCATAACAGAAGAAAATAATCTCTTATTAATCTGGAAAATATTTTTGAGGGATTAAATCCAAAGAACTTATCTTAATAACCAGCTTTGAGTTCTCTATATAAATCACCTATCAGAGTCTGATAATATATTATCTCACACACACACACACACACACACACACACACACACACACACACACACACGTGCGCACACGCATACACACACTCACACACACACGCGCGCGCGTGTGTGTATGTGTGTTTTTGTAAAGTGAGATTTTAATTATAGCCACTATGCCTGGATCATAACAGGAAATAGAAAACATTAAGTGCATGTTTGCAAAATATTTTTAAGTAATTAGTTTAACAATTCATTCCTTGTTGCAAAAAATAGCACTAATGGATGATAATTTAATGTTCTCACAATATTACAGAAAGTTGAGGATATTACTTAGTTTGTAAATGGAAATATTTTCAATAAAAAGAATTATCTATATTTAGTAAACGATGTTAAAATGTTAAAAACCAGAAGTTGTTTATCCTAAAAAAATTTACACATTATGCAAATGCCTGCAAGAAAGAAGGAAGCAAAAGAACAAAGAAATTCAAGGAAAGTAGAAGTGGATCTTAAATATTAAAATGCTTAAGGTAGAAAATAAGGATTATTAAGATAGAAAAGAGGGGAAGGGGAAGAAGTTAAACCCACATCTGGTCTTTGTCTCGAGCTGTCAGTTTCATTTGAGTTTTTGGGTTTTTGTTTTGAGTAAAAACTGGATTTATCTGGAAAAAATACCGAACAGAAATATGGCAAATGACATTTGGTAGATTAATATTAAGAAAAAAGATGAAGCGTGGGAGAAATTAGAACAGTTTTTTTTTATTACTGTATTCTGTTATCAGAATAACAAAAGAAAAGAAATAATTTCTGAAAGGAAAACTATTCTGGAATTAAAGAGAAAGTATAAAGAATACCTACAGATAAATAAATAATGATTTAAAAATGAATTAAAAAGAATAAAAGCAATTTATGAATTTGTGCAGAATGAATGTGGAGAAAAATCATTTGAAATATTTATATAATGCACATGAAGAAAGAAAAGACTTTGTTTTTCAATACGTAATTTTTCAATAGAAAATTGTAGAAAAGATATGATGAATATGTAAAAAGGCAGAGGTTAGCAAGAATAATGTACACCTAGATGAGAAACTTGTATGAAACTATATAAACCAAGAGATTTATTTGAATAGAAAAGAAGAACCATTGAAAAAAGATGTCATATTGAAAGAAATGTTTATGAAGATATAGAAAATAACATATAAAATTGTCTATTGTAGATTATATAGCAGGTAATTGGGGGTATTATTTCAGTAAACTAGTATTGAAATTTGAAAATTTAAACTCTTTTCTCATGATTGTAAACTGAAATACGAGACCAGTCTAAAAGTAATGGGACGGGATGTGCTGTGTGAGCTATGGCAGTCATCCATAGTGAGTACTTTCAACAGGGCCAGACAATTAATCAGCAGGTCTACAAAGATATTTTGTGGCACAAGAAGAGATGAGAGATATGGTAAGACAAACTGTGGTCACTTCACCATGACAATGCATATGCTTTCAACATCCTGAGAATGTAATAGTTTCTAGCTGAGAAGAATGTCACCATACTGAAATAAACTCTCTATTCAACTGAAATTGCTCCATGTGACCTTTTTCTGTTCTCCAAGCTCAGGAGGACCATCAAGAACAAGAGGCAATCAAGAGGGTCATAACAAATGAACTGAGGGGCATCCAAGAATAATCCTAACTTCAGTGCATAGAAGCATAGCAGAGAAGGATAGAAAAGTGTATCAGACAAGAGGGATTATTTGAAGGAGTTTGTTGTTTGGAATTGAAATAATTTGTTACACCAGTCCCATCACTTATCAGCCAGACCTCATTAATATTTCAAACCATCTCAAAATGATTAGTTCAATGCAGAGTTATTACCTAGAAATTAAACTTTTGCAGTCAATTTACCCCAAGTGCAATGGATATCAGCTTGGAAAGAGAAATCAGAGAGCCGAGTTCAAATTCCAGTTGAATTCCTTGCATTCACTTACGCACAAATACCCTTAGGAAAGGTATTAATCCCTCTCTTTCTTCCAGTTATGGGTTAAATAACAGGACAGATTGGGTTCTATAGCCTTGGTTAGCAACCAGCCTACCGCAGAAAGCAATGGCAACCTACTGCGGGATAATCATCTGACCAGTCAGTCATGTCTCTTTTGAGATATGATCACCCAAGCATGTATCACATATGGCACTTAACTGGCTGAAAGGGATAATACCACTAAGATGCAAGAAATTGAGAAGATGTTATTGGACAAAAAAGGACAAGTTTCAAGAAGACAGAAAATGGCAATTGGCATTTAAATTTTTGAAGATCATTGTTGGCAGGGAAGTGAGAAGTGAGTCCCACAGGTAAGATATTTATTTCGAACATGTTTTACATACAATGTGAAGGAAGGGATTGTCCAAAGCCTACAACACTGGGCAAAAATCTTAAATGGCAACCCAGAGGAAATGATCAGCATTGATCATAACCTTTAAGAATAAAAACTCCTCTGCAGACAGAATATCAGAACTGCAAGTGGAATGGTCAAAAAGGAAGACCAGAAAATAGCCATAGTTTGTTTGCCTTATGACAAGAGCTTATTTGAAAAGATTCAGATGATCTGCAGTCCATACAACATCAGAAACACATTCAAAAGCTCCACTCATTATAGGTATCTTTGTTGATTAACATTTAACACAAGGGAGCAAAATGACCAAGCACAGTGTGTACTCCGTTCCCTGCAGTTGTGGCAAAGAACATAACACATCACTCAATACATACCGGGCCTAACTAATAAAACAATAACTTTTAGGCAAAATTCGACTTTATTCATCAACATAGTCTCCATCTAGGGTGATACACTAATCCCAACGCTTCTATCACAATTTGATGCCATTTTTGAAGAATGATTTGTCTTTGGCCTCAGCATAGAAAACGTCTGTGTCTCAAGCCATTTCAAATCTCTACCCGCCTTTACCCTTGCATTCAAATTTCTCTTATCCATCATGACATAACTTTCTATAGATTCCCTGAGAGAAAGCCTCTGAAAATTCCACCAAACTTAATTGTCTGGATATGGTAAAAATTGTGTTGTTTTTAAGCTTCTATATATAATGCTTTCAAAACAAAATCAACCAAACCAAACCTCACTATAGTTTCTTCATTCTCTTTAACTCACAGTAACCTATTAGTGACATTATTGTCTTCAGTCAGTTAGTTAAGTGCCATATGTCATACACACTTGGGTGATCAGGTCTCGAAAGAGACACGACTGACTGGGCAGAAGATTATCCTGCAGTAGGTTGCCATTGCTTTCTGCAGTAGACTGGTTGTCAAACAAATCTATAGAACCTAATCTGTCCTCTATTCAATCCATAGCTGTAGAAAGAAGTGGTGGATTACATTATTGTATTAATAAGTAGTAATTAGTGGGGGATCAGTTTATTACTTCATGACAATAGAAAACCGATCACTCACTTTATGTCTAGTAGCAGCTTTAATTGTCTTTCCAACTATTCAGTCAGTCAATTAAGTGCCATACGTGATATACGCTTGGGCAATCATATCTCGAAAGAGACATGACTGACTGGGCAGAAGATTATCCCGCAGTAGGGTGCCATTACTTTCTGTGGTAGACTGGTTACCAACCAAGGCTATAGAACCCAATCTGTTCTTTTATTTAACCCATAACCGGAAAGAATAGATGGAATTAATACCTATCCCAAGGGTATTTGTGCGTAAGTGAATGCAATGAATTCAGCTGGAATACAAGCTCAGCTCCCCGATTTCTCGTTCTGATATCCAATGCACCACAATGCACATTGGCTCTTTGATCAGTGAATATTACATGTATAAATGAAACAACTAATATTAGAGATGACAAGAACAGAGACGGCATTTTGATCACAGCCCGATGGCCAGGGAATGAAGAAAAGTGTAATTTGAGTAGCACTGGCTGCTTGGTCAATGCATGATAAATGTTTTCTTATAAGGAAATGGCTAATATAAATGAGCAAAGCAATTACTACATTTTGATCTCCTCATGATGGCCAAGGTGCAAAGAATAGCCTGACTCCAGTAGGTCAAAGAATGCCAAATGTTTCTTTATAAAGCAATGGCTAATATCACAATTACCATGAGAGCTCTCTTTGAGACATGTGCTACAGTCACTTGTCACTCACCAACTGAATTCGTAACTGAATAAAAATGAAATGAAATTCACCATGATGAATTTAAAATTTTACTCAATCCGGTTTAAAGTTCTGACAGCAGCAGATCTGGGTCACTGGCAAGCTTGTTTGATTCTTTTTTGGATAGTTTAATTAGGAGACATATTTTTTACTTTTAATTTACATATATTCTTTTCTTGCATATAGCCCTGGGTAAATTTTTAAAATTTATTTGTTTCTTGCTAGTTAAGATTTGAGTTAGCACATTTTAGTCATTGCAGTAACAAATGCTAATTTTATTTATTTTCTCTTTCCTTTGTATTTCTAATGGAAGCTATCTGAAAACACTTATATTGACTAAGAAGGCATCTCCTGACTTTAAGTAAGTTGAAGCTTAGTAAACTTTTTTTTAATTGGAGTAGAAAGACCCTAATATCACCTGGTTCATACTCATCCCTCTTCTTTTGAACGGGAGTAGAGGTGCATGCCTTGTTTCTTGTTTAGGAAGGGGTTCCCAGTTTCTTTCCTTCCCTTTCTTCTAGTTCTAGTAGTAGTGCTGTTGCAAGCTTTTTGCAGTGTTTGTGGATGGTGGCAATGTCTCATTCTGAGGGCACCAGGTTGGAAGTTTCCTGGTTGCTGCTTTCAACTGGTAGTTAGGAGCCCGAACACTTGTGTAGCATCTTGAGAGGCTGCTCTGATCAACAGTTGAATAATATCAGAGTTTCTTGTAGTGTCAGGTTGCACATGGATGGATGTTCCTGCAAAAGCCTCTGGTAAGCAACCCTGAGGTCACATTATACTGCAGTCTGTACCAGTTTCCTTCCTACACATGTTGTATATGGTGATTGACTGATACTACTACTCTAGACCTCTCATTTAATAAAAATCTCTAACAATGATGATATACAATCAAAAAACAGAACTAAACCAAAACAAAAACACCAAAACAAAACCAAAAAACAAAACACCTAAACCTGTCAACATCTCTTTCTCGAACATACAAGGTATCCATCCTTCCTCCAGCTGAACTCATCTGACATCTTAGCCCTCTGTGAAACTAACCTTGACCCTTCCATCCCCTCCTCTGAGTTCTACATCCCTGGTTACCTTCCCCTCTTTAGAAAGGACCCCAATGACCATATGCATGGACTTAGTGCTTATGTCAGTGAACACCTCCCTCTAGCTAGAGTGATCTCTCTTGAATCTCCAGGTCAATCTTACATGTGTCTCTGTCTCTATCTACTAAGGTTGGTTAGCTATTTTTTCATTCTCTACCACTCTCCCTCATCTCCTGATGGTTCTGTACTTGGCAGCATCTCAAACAGTATTGCCATTTTTTCTCATCATAAATTTGTGTTTAGAAACTTTAATGCCCACCAAACCAAGTGGCTGGAAAACTGTCACAGATCTTGCTGGTATCCATACCATAAACCTTTCAATCACTCCATCCCTTGTGCAAGTGGTGGATATCCCCATAAGTTTCTTTAATAACACTAATGAACCTGACTGACAATCTGGTCTCTAACATAATTACAAAGCTTGACACCCATAAAGCGAGCGGAGGCGACAGAATCTCAATCATTGTCTAAAAAAATGTGCCCCTGAACTCTCCTCTGTCCTCTCCAAACTCTACAATTACTGTCTCTCTGCTTCTTGTTTTCCTGCCTGCTGAAAGTTTTCCTCTGTGGTTCCAGTATTTAAGATTTCTGGAGAAACCTCAGACCCCTCTAATTATCATCCTATCAGCCTCCTACTGATTTTTGGCAAAATGTTCGAGGCTATTATCAATGCCAAAATAGTTCAGCATCTCAGAGCCCACAGTCTTTTCACTGACAAACAGTATGGTTTCTATTTCAACAGGTCTACTGCTGATATGCTAATGATAATCAGTGAGTATATATACAAGGCTCTCAATAATAATGGCAAAGCTCAAGCTGTTTCTGTTGATATCGCCAAAGTGTTTGACAAAGCTTGGCATGCTGGCATTCTGTGCAAGATATGGGGCTGTGATATAACTGGATGATTGTTTGATCTAATCCAGTGATTCCTTTCAAATTGTGTAATGAAGGTAGCATTGAATAGACATGCCTCCCAATACTATCATATGAATGTGGGTGTCCCTAAAAGCTCTATTCTAGGTCCTATGCTTTTTCTGATCTTTATCAAAAATCTCCCTGATATAATCAGATCCCAAGTAGGTGTCAATGCTGATGACACTACCATTTACTCCCACCTCGATCAGAAATTCAGTGTGGCTGACAAAGGGAACCTCACTGCTGTGTTTGAAAAGGACATCTAATCTGTGGTGGACTGGGATAAGAAATGGCTTGTGAATTTTAATTCTTTCAAAATGAAGCTGGTATCTGTTAACCACCATAGACAATCACTTCTACCTTCCATTAGCATGGATCAGGCTAGTCTCCCTGAAAGCAAAGCACTGCACTTCCTCAGCCTAACTCTCTCAACCGACCTCAAGTGGAATGACTATATCAAATCCATAGCTAAATCTGCTGCTACGAAGGTCGGTTCACTGTGTAGGGTCAGAAAGTTTTTCCTGTCTTAATCCATCCTGCACATACCATCCACTCATGTAGTGCATACTGTTGTCACATCTGGTCTGGTGCCCCTGCTATTCACCTCAGGGTTCTTGAGAATCTGCAATGTGATCAATCATGACTTGATAGACCAGTTCCAATCACTTTCTCATTGATGTAATGTGGCTTTCCTCTGTCTCTTCTACAAATACTTTCATGGATTCTGCTTTGACGAGCTTAACTCCCTGGTTCCTCCTCTGTATCTAGACTAGTGACTAGGTCCCACCCTTTTACAGTGAAACCCATAAAATGTAACCACAACTTTTACTCCCTCAGTTTCTTTTCTCACACTTCCTGCCTATGGAATTCCCTTCCGTATACTTGCTTCCCTGACTGCTACAATGTCCAAGAATATAAATGTAAGAACAATTGTCATCTATCACTTTGACTCACATCCTTTTGCTCATGTTCTTTTCTTCATCCACTCTACTCTCATCAGCTCTCTTCACACCAGTGTTCACATCCTTCTCTTACCCATTCTCTGACACCCACTATAATTTGTTCCTCTTTCTCATCACTCTCCTCTTATGTAATGCCCTGCATACCAGTGGCAGTAAAACTGCCTTGCTTGGGGTGAAATGATTATAAAAAAATAATAAAGATGAGAACAGATACTACATTTTCATCTCATCGTGATGTCTAAGGTGTAAAGAATAGCCTAATTCCAATAGAACTGGCTCCTTGGTCAAAGAATGCCAAAGGTTTCCTTATAAAGAAACAACTAATATCACCATTACCATGAGAGATGAGGAAAACAGATACTACATTTTGATTGCATTAAGATGGCCTGACTTTAAAGAATAGTTTAACTCAAGTAGAACTAGATGCTTGGTCAAAGAATGCTGAATGTTTACTTACAGATAATACAACTGGGTGATAAAATGTAGTTTGGCTGCCTGAGGGTAGATACTACACTTTGATCACAGCCCTATGGCCAGGGAATTAAGAAACATGTAACTTAAGTCACATTGGCTGTTTGGTTGATGAAATACCAAATGTCTCCATAAAAGAAAAGGACTCATGTTACCATTACCATGAGAGATGAGGAAAATAGATACTACACTTTTGATTTACCCTACTCCCGCACTAGAGCAAGTTGTGACACAAGGTCAGTTTTTAACATGGGCAACCTGAGTGTGTACGCTCAGGTCACTGCTCAAAGATTACTCAGCCCCCGCCTATGCGGTAACTCAGTACAAAGCTGGTCTTAGCTGGTCATTGCTTCTAAACCCGGTCAGTGAGCAGGAAGTGAGCATCTGAGAACAGCTACTACACTTTGATTACAGCCTGATGGGCAGAAAGTGAAGAAAAGTGAAACTTGAGTCACACTTGCTGCTTGGTTAATAAATACTAAATGTTTCAAAAGAAATGGCTATTATTAAAATTAACACAAGAGATGAGGAGAACAGTTACTACACTTTAATCCTCGCCTGATTGAAGAAATAATTGCTTTTGGCTGTCAAAACTATTTTAAAAAAATGATGAATATTTCTAAGATATAAGTTTATTAATACTTCTATGAAAAGAGCCCACATAGACTTTCTGAAGCATCTAAACCGTAAATAAAACAAATAATTCTTCTGCATCCCCCCTTTTGGAATGTACACTTTACTGTATTCGTTATTGATATTATGCTGTTGGACTATTTCTTCCATCTCACCTGAAGATTATTTCAGTGTACTTGTGGTTCTTGAGGTAAAATCAATTGGAATCAATATTTCTTGTTCTGCTTTTGTGATCTTAGCTGAAGTCAATTTCTTTCTTTGGACGACTTTTGTGATTCACTACAAAAAGAAAAAAATAAAGCCATAGCTATTCTTTTTTTCTTTTTTTTTTTGAAAGTATAGAAATAAATTGTATTATAGATCATTCAAGACACATGGATAAATCATCATTTTTTTCTTTAATTTTATTTTAATCTATTATTTTTTTAATAAAAGCAATGGAGGTGGCTGATATTTGAAAGGAAGGATTTTACAAGAACACTAAAACAGGCAATCTCATGGACACTTCTATATGTAGATTTTCATGTATCTGTGCATTGCATTGAATACTGTTGCCATATCTGGTCAGGCGTTCCTGCTATTTACCTCGAGGCTCTTAATATCCAAAGATCTGCAATGTAATCAATCTTGACTTGGCATCTCGGCTTCAGTCACTTTCTCACTGATGTAACATGGCTTTCTTCTAACTATTCTACTAACATTTTTATTGCAACTGCTCTGACAAGATTTTTTTTCCTGGTGCCCTGACCACACAAATTTAAACATACTACTAGAATGGCATTTAGGTCCCACCCTTTTACTCTCAAAATAGTTAAGTGTAACCACCTCTTTTCTCACACTTTCCATTTGTGGAATTCCCTTCCATTTAATTGCTTCCCTGATAGCAAGAATCTAATTGTTTCCCTGATATGCAAGAATTTAGATGCAATATTAATTGCAATCTTCTATCTTCTTGAGTCCCATTTACCTTTAATCTCTTCTTCAATACCCCCTGTACCCAGTCTTTTCTCTCACTGTAACTTCTTGCACACTAGTGGCAGTCCCACCTTGTTTGGGGTGAAATGATTAAAAAAATATATATACATATCCTTCAATGTAGGATTTTTGTTTAACAACAAATCAACTTCTTTGGATTATTTAAAACCAAACTCTAACTATTTTGTATGCAATTTTGATTTTTTCAGCTAATAATACTTTTAGTTATTCAATCCTTACTAATTAACTCATAGATGCGGAGTGGGGGAGAATAAGCGGATTTATACCTTTCCCAAGGTTATTTGTGTATAAGTGAATATAACAAACCCAACTGGAATTGAAACACAGCTCTCTGATTAACAACTCGAATCTATTATCCAATGCACCACCCTTACATTCAAGCTTACAGCATCTGGTTTTCGTAATTGATCACCCAGCTTGGTACTGACCAGGTCCGACATTGCGTAACTTTGGTGATCATACAGGAACCAATGTTTCAACAGGATATGGCCGTAAGCATGCTTCAATGTAAAAGTGTATATACATATGCTTGTGTGTATATGTGTATATGAGCATATATGTATATGTGCATGCACATATGTTAAGTCAAAGTTCTACCAATAAATTCACCTTATTTTTGTACTTATATTTATATACATTAGATATTATATAGTATTTTGGTATTATCCACTAATATTTGTCTTATTTTAATTATTGCATTTGGGGTGCTTGTAAAGCAATATGTGCATGGATTGCACTGGGTTTTGACAGGTGGCAAGTCAACCTATAAGAGAGTGTGGTGCATGTGGGATGTAAGAATTTAATGCAGCTTCATATAGCAGATATTGGAGATGTAATATTTAAGAGGCCATGCATATTCATAAATAACATTAATTTTAGAAAGGCATGATTTTTGTTATCTTGTTTTGAGGTAATAATTAGACTAGGAATTTTTAAATGTTTTATAGTAATATTTGTCTATATTTGATATTAAATATGTATAGATGAGGTATTGTAATTATTTACACTATTTATATTGTTTTAAATTCAGTTCTAATTCCAGTTAAATTTGTTGCTTCACTTATGCATAAATACCCTTGGAAAAGGCATTAATCTATCTCTTTTCCCTTCAGCTATGGGTTGAATAGCTGAACAGATTGGGTTCTATAACCTTGGTTGCCAACCAGTCTACTGCAGAAAGAAATAGCAACCTATTGCAGGAAACCTTCTGCCTAGTCAGTCATGGGTCAAAAAAGACATTTTCATCCAAGTATGTAACACGTATGGCATTTAACTTACTGACATATTATTTCAATAGTTAGCCTCATCTTTGATGCTGTATTCACCTGAAAAGTGTACAATGGCTAAATCATGAATATGGCAGCAAAGATGAGGACAACAGTTTGAACAATGTAGATAGTGTAAATAGTTTTATAGTAAATGATAAATTTAAAGCGTTTGAATCTTTAAGAATTAAATGGTGCAGTGGATATTGTCTTGGAATAAGAAATTAGAGTGTTAAGTTCGAATTCCAGTAGAATTTCTTGCATTCACTTACATGCAAATACAGTTAGGGAAAGGTATTAATCCATTTATTCTTCCTCCAGCTATGGGTTAAATAGCAAAACAGAATGGGTTCTATAGCCTTTGTTGGCAACCAGTCTACTGCAGAAAGTAATGGCAACCTACTGTGTGAAAATTTATTGTCCTGTCAGTCATGTCTTTTTTGAGACAAGATCACCTAAACATGTATCACCTATGGCACTTTACTGAAAGGCAAATTATATTTTTAATTGCCTTTTTATCATTTTTGTAATTAGAATGTATCTGATTACAAAAGACTAAGTTCATAGTGTTTTATTTTTGCTTATATCAAGGTGATGTATTGTATTTTTCCAAAATTTAGTTAAAATAACCTGAACTTTGAACTGTTTATCCACAATTTCAATGCAAATATAGTCAGTCAGTTAAATGCCATATGTGATACATGCTTGGGCAATCATGTCTTGAAGGAGATATAACTGACTGGGCAGAAGATTATCCTGCAGTTGGTTGCCATTACTTTCTGCGGTAGACTGATTGCCAATCAAGGGGATAGAACCCAGTCTGTCCTGTTTTTAATCCATAACTGGAGGGAAGTGATAGATTAATATCTTTCCCAAGGGTATTTGTGCAAAAGTGAATGCAAAGAATTCAACTGAAATTCAAACTTGGCTCCCTGATTTGTCATTTTGAGCCAATATCCACTGCACAGAAACGCTCATTCGCAGATATAGAGCAATTTGAAAAATTGAAAAAATACAAAATAAATAATTAGACAGACCCTGTCAGACATGTTGGGATGAATGTTTGCAGCCTAAATATGAATTATTCAGATTCTTTTTTCAAACTTTCCCAGTAGTGGTACTCCTTTCAATTTACAAAATAGAAAATAAAAAAATAAAAAATACAACACACTATTTTATAAAAGAACATTTGCAGTTTCTCTTTTTATTTAAAGTATACACTTTTCTCTCATTGGAACCACTGTAAAACACCATTATATATATATATTCTAAACATATAATGTTAAATATAAGAGACAATGAATGTCTGTTATGTTTAATCATGAGCCGTTCTAAACATCGTATTTTGGCTTTAATTTCAGTTGAAAATAAAGACAAAAATTCTCCAACATTTGGATAATTTTTATTAATTTGGTTCTAAGCTTTTGGCTCACATGAACCATCTTCAGAGAGGTTATTAAGACGGTAACACAATAACATCCACCATCACTGATGATTTTATTTTGTGTTGACATAAACCTCCGCTAGGCAACGGCAATAGTTACCAAAAATAACAAACACAGTTCTCAAATTTGCAATGCGGTTCTATGATGTCACACCGTGTGATAGCACGAAATGACAACAGAACCATGTATTCAAATGCAATGTAATGTGTTATGGCCAGATTTAATGTGTTACCATCTTAATAACCTCTCTGAATGTGAGCTTAGAACTAAATTAATAAAAAATTATCCAAATGTTGGAGAATTTTTGTCTTTATTTTCAACTGAAATTAAAGCCAAAATACAACGTTTAGAACGGCTCATGATTAAACATAATAGACATTTATTGTCTCTTATATTTAACAGTATATGTTTAGAAAATTATTTGCTGCCTCAATACACTAAATATATATATATATATATATATATATATATATATGAACTAATATTTTATAGCACAGAATTTATATATTGTTTTTAAAAATGACAGAGTGCATTCTTTTTCTTTAAAAGGAACCTTTTTTTGTCTAACACTTCTTCATAAAGATATGTTGGAAAAACCCAAACATACAGAAAACCAAGAGTCAGTGACAATGTTTGCTTAACTCAGTCAGTTTGTGAGTCAGTGAATGGACTACATTTGGTGAACAATCTGCGTTGGTTGCACTTGGAAATATTTTGACAAAGTGTTTAGGGTACTGCATAAACCTTGATTGTTTAAACATTTATGCTTTTTAGTTGTTCATATCAAGCTTCATCAACTGACTTCATTCAGGTAGAAAAACTTTCTTTCTTCTTTGTGTTTCATAGGTGGGTAGCAAGTACAATTTTTTTTCTGTTTTTTACTCACTAGGAGCTTATTTGCATCGATTTATTGTTTTAGCAATAAATTTATTTTAGTTAAGACTCCTTATGCATTTTTTTCCGTTTTATTGTTTATAATAATTTTTTTTGTATGTTCAGATTTTTTTCTGAAGTAGGGTTGAAGAAAAAAGCTTTTTTTAAATAAAAAGAATGCACTCCATCAGTTTTAAAACAATATATATATATCCATATTACATGGAAAAATGTGTACATGAAAAGTAATATTCATAAGATTATATTAAACCTGGAAAAAAAACAGAAGTTATTAAACCTAGAAAAGTAAAGAACAAGATATTCTACTAAAGTAAAAAATAAAAAAATTCTTACTCTAAATATTGCAGCTGAAAATAAAATTTGAATTATTTTTACTCGCAATATTTTAAGTAAGAAATTTCTTATTTTTTACTTCACTTGAATATCTTGTCCTTTACTTTTGCAGGTTTAATAAGTTCTCCTGTCCTTTTCCAGGTTAAATAAGTTCTCCTGTTCTTTTCCAGGTTTAATATAATCTAAATAATATTATTTTCATGTGCACATATTTCTATGTAATCCATGATTTTTTCAGGAATTGCTATAAATTTAATATAAATTTAATGCTGAAAACAGCATGAAAATTATTAAAAAGAAAATAATTTATATGCAATTGTTTAAAAAAAAACAATTAAAAAATGATTATTTCTAATTCTGATAAAATAAGTGATAAGCAAAGTTTGATTGACAAAAATGATAAAAAAGATATCAGAATTTAAATGTTGAAAATTGCATGCAAAAATATTAAACAGAAAAAGTTATAAAGAATAAGATTTATTATTAGAAGCTTTAGACACTCACTCACTTATGTACTTATGTAGTTAGTCTCCCTTTATGGACTTCACATATTAACTTTTCCGACTTCACATATATGTAACTTTTGTTTTACTGAACCAAAATTCAAAACTGTTACTTCAAAATGTAGCTAAGGAAATGACCAATATAACTCTGTAAACTGTTTGAAATTTGGTTGAGAAACTGTTGAATGATCAACTCCTCATGATTCTGCAAGTTCAGCTTGCACCTGACATGAGTCTTCATTAAGTAATGCCTCCAATTCTTTGTCTTAAAACTTTTTCTGTGTACCAGAGCATTCTTTATTTTCAATATCAAAATCATTATTTTTGAAGCATCTAAATTAATCTCTGCATATTGTTTCCAACAAAGCATAGTCGCCGTAAGTCTCAGTAAGAATTTTGTGTGCGTCAGTTGTAGATTTCTTTTGAATAAAATAGTGCAGTCAAATTCCCCACAAATACACTTTCTTTGACATGAAATTCAACATGTTTAATACTATGAAAAACAAAGTCATTTACACTTTGGTGAAATGATCCACACTGAATTTAAAGCTTGATTATAGTACTTCCTTATAGAGACATCACCATCTAAAACTACTTGCACGCAGTTCTGGGAATGCCATCTGTTAGAAAACAGTGAGAACTTTTTCAAGGTCCTAATAGATTGTTTTGTGTATGTATGTAGCGCTATTAGATCTCATTTAAGTTCACATGAAGACCAACCAAACTTTATCCGTAACATATTCATTGATAATTCAAATATAATAGCATCATCCACATGTAAGAAAAAGCTAAAAATAATGGAAGCATTATTCATAAAAAAGAAAAAGCCAGCACTTAAAAATATCAACTATGAACATGGCCACAATGCGCTCACTGTATTTGGAATATAAAACATTCCTATAACTCTACATATATATACAAAACAATCGATATATTTAGTAAAATTCATCCTTGATAATGGTTAAAAGGATAGACTAAAGCACTTAGATCACATTAAAAATTATATAAAAACTTCACCATAGCATCTTGTCTGTCATTTTTAATGAAGCTTGCATAAATGCAGGATTGCTGCCTAAATACACCATTTATATATATATTACTATAGTCCCAAAAAAGTTTTTCTGGAGGATAAAATCTACAACAGAATTTTTACCACCTTTGTCATTCATTTTTCTAGTATATATTCCAAATACAGTGAGCACATTTATATATATATATATATATATATATATATATATATATATTCACAGCTTTATATTATATATTGAACACTAGCAATCCTATAATACAGACAAATGAGAAACATAAAAAAGAATTTTAAAATTTATAGAGATTGTTAATGTATATTTTGCTTAGGTAATCCTATCATGCCTGCCATAATGTCCTGAAGCTAAAACTCTCTTTCTTTATGAGAAGATTTCTGTTTATCCATTTGGTTTCAACCTGCAGAACTATTCAACAACTAGCGTTTTTCACTTTTTTGCTTTAAAAAACCTGATTTATCTCTGTTTTTCATAGATTTGTCCTTGCATATACTTTAAATTGTGAGTTTATTATTCAAGAAGCAATTTGTTGAAAAAATAGAAAATTTTATTGAAAATTTTACTCAAAGAATATTAATTTCTTTTATTGCAAAGAAAATGGAGTCTTTGTTAAAATTGCTTAATTCGAGAAAGCGCCATGTTTAAGTGCATAATGTAAATATTCATCAAGTGAAACATGCTACAAGTAATGGATTATTTGCTTGAAATTCTTGTGGGTAATAAGATTTTCAAAACAGCCGATGAATTTAGAGAATTCTTGAAATGTAAACAACAAATAAAGTTGTCAATGCTCCCTTGTTGCATAATCTGTTTATACAAAAAAAGTAAACATCAGGTATTGATTTATATGCTATTCTTTCAAAAGCCAATGGAAATGAGTTTGATTTATTCGAGATTAGTCACCAACACCTGGAATATAATGATAAAGATAACAAAGATGAAGGAATTGGTTGGAGAAAAGGTTTATTAAATACAGACAAAAAGAAGAAGGCTAGAAAGCATTAGAAACCATCAAACCCATCTAAGTTCAGCCAACCACCATAGAGAAACTTCCCTGCCTACCATCAGCATGGTTGATGCTAGTCTCCTGGAGAGAAGCACACTGCACCTCCTTGGTCTTCCTTTTTTGAACCAACCTGAAGTGGGACAACTACATCAAATTTATAGCTGCATCTATGGCTAGGAAGGTAGGATCACTGTGTTATGCCAATAAGTTTTTCTTGTCAGAACCCATCTTGCACATTTGTAAATCTACCAGTCATCTGTGCATTGATTACTGTTGCCATATCTGGTCTGTTGCTCCTGCTCTTCATTTTGAAGTTCTTGATAAAATCTAAAGAAGAATCTGCAATGTAATAGATCCTGACCTGGCATCTCAACTTCAGTCAATATGACATGACTTCACTCTATCTTTTTGTTTAGGCCTGACATGAAAAGAAGAAGGTAGGTTGAACCAGTGTATTGGAACAACAGAACATATATACAAAATAAGTGTTGTTCGTCAGCAGAATAGAAGTGTCCGTCCAAACCGTCAAGTTACACTGTGTCTCGACTGCCTCCCCTAGGAAGTCTTGCAAGTTAATATTTATGAGGGAGAAATGAATGTTGGGCATCATAATTACATGAATTTATGTGTGCTACTAGATTAGCATCTACATCCCACCCTTTTGCCATTGAAATAGTTAAATGTAATGGCCTCTTCTATTCTAACAGTTTCTTTTCTTGCACTTCCTCTCTGTGGAACTCCCTTCCATTTACTTTTTTTCCTGATAGCTACAATCTCCAAAAATTTAAATGCAACCTCAATATACATCTTTTATCTACTTGAATCACATTCATCTTTTATCCTTTCCTCAATACCCGCTGTACCCAGTCTTTTCATTCACTATAACCCTAAATCAGGAAAAGCTGAGAAAGTTTTGATCATCCTGAAGTATTTTGTTTATCATAAAAGTGCTTTAACAAGCATTTTACCAGCAGCAGCTCAAAGGGTATAAAAACAGGTGAAGCTTTAAGTAATTCTTCCTGTTTTCGTCTTTTCAAAATGTGTGGCATTAACTTTTCACACTGAAGCAAAAAGTCCCATCTATGTTTCATACACAAACGCACCTACACAGGCAAGTCACACTCAAATACATTCATTAACAATTTTCATTGTGTATACAATTTATTTTTGAAAAAGAAACTCTTAAAAATTCTTTTTGTTATATTTGTTTAATAAATATTATTTTCGATTGCATTTTGCTCCTTTTGTGCATGTAAAAATTCACTTTTTAGGATTTGCATGGTGGCGCGATGAATATTTTCTCAGAATGAGAAATCAGAGAGCCAAGTTCCAATTCCAGATGAATTTATTGCATTCTTTTACATACAAATACCCTATGAATCAATCTCTTCTCCCTCTAGCTATGGTAACCTACTGTGGGAAAATTTTCTGTCTAGTCAGTCATGGATCAAAATAGATATGATCACACAAGTGAGTATAACATATGGCACTTAACTGACTCACTTTTTCACAATCATTATTTTGGGTAAAGTATTCTTGTAGAAGGATGTGCATTGTGGTGCAGTGGATATCGGCTCAGAATGAGAAATCTGGGAGCTGAGTTCGAATTCCAGTTGAATTCCTTGCATTTACTCACATGCAAATACCCTTGGGGAAGGTATTAATTCGTCTCTTCTATCCAGTTATGGGTTAAAAAACAAGATAGATTGGGTTCTATAGCCTTGTCTGGCAACCAGTCTACTATAGAAAGCAATGGCAACCTACTGTGGGATAATCTTCTGCCCAGTAAGTCATGTCTCTTTCAAGACATGATCGCCCAAGTGTGTTTCACGTATGGCACTTAACTGACTGATTCTTGTAGAAACTTTATACATTAATTATATAAATAGCCAACACTCCAAACCAGCTTCTTCTATGTGCCACATTCCTTCAGTTCAATAATAGTCTAGTGAAGAACAGTCTATCCTTGTAGATTCAATAAAGGTTTCAGTTCAGAACAACAAAGATAAGGACAATAGTCTGAATGTAAATCATGTAAATAATGATAACTTCTCATAGACTAAACTTTAATGGAGTAGATAGACTAAACTATCGCCCGGTTCACACTCCACCCATGTCTATTAAACAGGTGTAGAGGCTCATCCCTTGTTCCCTGTTTAGGATGTGGTTTCCGGTTTTCTCTTTTCCAATCTTCTCACTTTGGTTTTTTTTATTTCAATTGGAGTAGATAGATCTATCTATCGCCCTGTTCACACTCCACCCATGTCTATTGAACAGGTGTAGAGGCTTATCTCTTGTTCCCTGTTTAGCATGTGGTTTCCGGCTTTCTTTTTTCCAATCTTTTCACTTTTATGTAGCCCCCTGCACATCAGTGGCATTACCGCCTTGCTCGGGGTGATATGATTAAAGAAAAAATCCCATTTATTTTTTACCAATTTATCTTTCTTCATGAGTAAAGTATTGGTATATAAAGAGATTTATCTTTGCCTAACTGGTTAATATTAATGACCAAATTTCTAGGGCATCCAGGTGAATAGGACATCCAGGTGAATAAAAATAAAATTTCTAGGGCATCAGCCAGGTGAATAAAATTTCCAAGAATAGATGGTGAAGCATGATAAAATTTCATCAATGGAAAATTCTTCATTTCAAATTCATGCTGCTTCTTAAGAAGTATTAGAATGCAAACTAAATTAAAGGTTGTTTTACATTCTAGGTCTTAAACTTAAAAAACTTTCTTTTTCTCATATTATTTCACACTCAATAACCTCCTTGTGTTTTAGTGGTTTAATTACTATGTTTGTGGGTGAAATGATTTTAAAAAAATTATTCAAAAAACAATTAAATTATACGAAATACTAGTAAAAAATGAATAGTAATTGATAATGCTTGAGCTAGAAAATTCAAACAACTTAAGACTATTACATCTTAAGACTATTTGGTACAAATAAGCAAGAGAATAAGATGAAAGAAATACTAGCCAAAAATTAATAATAATTGACAATGCTTAATCTAAGAAATTTAAAACTATTACATTTATTTTATTTTAAAAATCTAATGACCACCAGACTGAATTATTATTAAATATAGTTTCTTAATGTAAACAATGAATTGATCTGATGACTTTATGATCCTTTTAATGTAATCAATATTCAGTTTGATTAGATTATTGCATGACAGCTTCTCCATTCATGTGGAAGTCAAGTCAGGTTGTGTAACTGGCAGAAAGATTTTAGTGAAGAACAATTCAAATAAAATATTTTTTAGATTGGAAGCCATTTTGGGTTTGACACCATATTTTCTCTAATTTCATCAAAAGACATTTCATTTTTCCACAGCATACACAGATACTACACTCTGACCCTAGATAAAAGTAGCAAAGAGTGAAATTTAATAAAGTACAGTAAAGTTGTCAATTCTCCCTTGTTGCATTGTCTGTTTATACAAAAATAATTAAACATTGATGACACAGATATCATAGTATCATCCATATGTAAAAAGAAAGGGTTAAAAATATTGGAAACATTATTACTAAAAAAAGAAAAAGCTAACACTTAATAATATTAATTATGAACATAGCAACAATTTTATGAACATAGCAACAATTTGCTCACATGTCTATGATGACATTATATAATTATATAATTTTATATAATTTGCTCACATGTCTATGATGACATTATATAAACAGACATGTTATATATTCAGTTGAAGTAAAATAAGATCTCAATAGAAACGAAGAAAAGAGTGCTAGACTGCTACGTGATGTCAGTTCTTCAGTACGACTGTGAATGCTGGACAATATCATTGAAAATGAGGACAAAACTGGAAGCGGCCGAAATGTGGTTCTACAGAAGGATGCTACGGATATCGTGGACTGAGCATCCAAGCAACGACGAAGTGTTAGAAAGAATGGCAACAAAAAGGAAATTGATGCTGAGCATCAGGAAGAGACAACTGAAGTTCCTGGGACATGCAATGAGGAAGGAAAGCCTGGAGAACCTGATACTGACTGGTCAGATAGAAGGAAGGAGAGACAGAGGAAGGCAGCGGATAACATATTTGCAGGGCCTGATCAGGTGGATGACGGAACGGGGGTTGCCAGGAGCAACAGGAGCAAACATACTAAGAGCCACAAGGGATAGGGAGACGTGGAGATCCATGATCGCCTATGTCCTGAAGGGACAGGGCACATAGAAGAAGAAGAAAATAAAATTAACCCTTGATAATGTTTAAATAGAGAGCTAAAAGTGTCAAGCACCAAATTACACATTTGGACAATTTTTACATAATTTATTTCCTGAAATAAAGAAGTTAAAAGATCACATGAAAAATTATATAAAAACTTAACTATAGCAGCTTGTCTGTAATTTTTAATGAAACTTTCATAAAGAGAGATTTCTGCTTAAATTCACAATATATATATATATATATATATATATATATATAGAGAGAGAGAGAGAGATAGATAGATAGATAGATAGATAGATAGATAGATAGATATACAGGGTGGTTCAAAAGTAGGTTGACAGTAAAGAAATCTATTGGGGTCAAGACAGGTGAATGTGCTGGCCAATCAATTGAACCTCTTTGATCAATCCATTTATCACAAAATGTTTCAAGATGCAGACTGCTCTTGAATAATGTGGGGGGCCCCATTTTGTTTGAACCAATACACAAACTTATTTCACCTACTGTCCAACTACTTTTGAACAACTCTGTATATTCATATGGTTCATTAAATCTGTACTGGAAAGTTCCCATTTTGTTGTACATCAAACAGGTAATTATAACATTGTACTCAATAGGCTGTGAAAATATGACTTCCAATATGCAATAAATAATGAGGATAAATCATGTTACTTAATTAAGCATTACTTTTCAACTTTTGATTAAAAAATTCCAGACATGAAACATATTAAAAAGAACAAAGATTAAGAAAACAGTCAGAATTAGTCATACAGTATAAAAATAATCACGACTGTTGGTATGTATGACCATTACAATATCCTACCTAGGATCAGAGTGTAGTATCTGCTCAATCACTGACACTTTCTAGTCCTGGGCATGATGATAAACTACATCTAGCAGCAAGGCCTCTGTTCAAGAGATTGGAGGTTTTGAGGAGAGTGATGTCACCTCTTAATTACTGTTGTTCCAAGATCCACTTTGACCCAGAATTGTAGCACCTGTGAGGATCCCTGATATGGGCAAATAGTGAATCTAAACAAAACACAATTGTTATAATCTTCCTAAAACCAGATCTCCTTCTGGTTTATTTTACACAAATTCCCATTACTGGCCAAATGTGAATACTTAAGGCTGAACTGAAAACTTTGTTAACTGCACATAGGCTCTGCATATAGCTTCTGTTCACTTACATACGAATAAAGAATACAATACAGAATTTTCACCAATAGCATCCACTCTATCCTAAAGAAACAAAGAAAAATTTAAGCTGATCTGAGCTTAAGAAAAAGATATAAAAACCCATCAAAGAGACTTCTCTGTCAGTTGCCTGACACACCAGCCACAATTCACAACACAGGTTGACAGCAACCACCCATTTCTAATTATACCGACAAAGGCTGTCATCACAATAATTCACAACTCACTTTCCCTCTCCTATCGGACGAATGACTTTTATGACTCTACTTATCTATTTCTTTCAACAAGAGACATTCATACCAATTTACCACCTGCATTATTTTTTCATTAATGCAATTATTTATTTCTTAAACCTCCATCATTTCTTCTTTGTTTGGCATCCATATGCTTAATATAACACTATGAAAGTATAAAAATACATTTTTATACTAAAATTACCACCAATTGACCTGATCATTAACCAGTAACTATCTTCATATCTGATGTGATACATATTCAATAACAGGAAAATTTTGTTGGAAACAAAGAAAAGAGTACTGGACTGTTATGTGATATCTGTCCTCCTATATAGCAATGAATACTGAATAATCTCCTTAAAGTTGAAAGAAAGACTTGAATCAACAGAAATGTAGTTCTACAGAAGGATGCTGAGGATACCATGGACCAAACATGTGAGAAACAATGAGGTCTTGGAAAGAATGGAAACAAAAAGGAAATTTATACTTAACATCAAGAAGAGACAGCTTTGGTTCACCTAATCATAGAAACGAGTAAACATCATATGATGGACAGAAGAAAAAAATAATTTGCTTGTTTGAAATATTTTTTTCTCTTTGTTTAGTATGAATCAGCCACAGGTGTTTAGCACCAAAGGAGTTTCTAATGCTATCTCTTGGCATGAAGCCAATCAGATGATTACAATCTAAAACTTTTTTCCTTTTTACACAAGATAACTGTTTGCAGATAATTGTAAACTGAGCACATTAACTGCCTTAACGGAGTGTCCAATATCCTTGACTTTAATTTTAAATATTTTTCAAAACAGTGGTAATATGATGGAGAGAAACATCTTATTAAAGAATAAATATTGATCACAATCATTAAAATTTAATTAAAAACATATATCTTGCTATCTTTTTCTGAAACATCTTATTCACAACCTACTCACTGGAGAGAAAAGTCAGTCAGAATCTAATTCAGTAAAAAAGCATTTCAATCATCAGAATAAAATTCTTCTTCTTTAATATAGTGAGTGGAAAATCATGGTGCTCCACAACTTTCTGTACTTTGTAATTCTAAGCAATGTTTGTTACTTTACTGTCCCTTGAAGTCCTTTTTTTGTTATCCATTTTAACTGCAAAATTAAAATTATATCACTTAACCTTATTTATGCTGTTAACCATTGGCTCTATCTTTTACATTAAACCTTATTTTTAATGAGTATTAGGGTCTTCTTCTTCTTCTTCTTCTTCTTCTTTTTCTTCTTCTTCTTCTTCTTCTTCTATGTGCCTTGTCCTTTCAATACATAGGCAATCATGACCTTCCACGTCACCCTATCCCTGGTGGCTCTTAGCACACTTTCTCCTGTTACAACCCTCATTCTATCAACCACCTGATCAGGCCCTTTAAATATGTAATCCGCTGCTTTTTCTTGTCTCTTTTTCTCTCTATTTGGCCTGTTAGTATCAAGCTCTTCAAGCTCTCCTTCCTCATTGCATGTCACAGGAACTTTAGCTGTCTCTTCCTGATGCTCAGTATTAATTTACTTTTAATTTCCATCCTTTCCAAAACCTCATCATTTCTCACATTCTCAATCCATGATATCCGCAGCATCCTTCTGTAGAACCACTTTTCAGTTGCTTCAAGTTTTTCTTTTATCTTTGAGGATATTGTCCAGAATTCACTGCCATATTGAAGAACTGACATCACAGAGCAATCCAGCACTCTCTTCTTTGTTTCTAGCAAACTTTTTCTGTCTCTTAATACTTTACTGGGCTTCTGGAATGCATTCTTTGCCATGCCAATTATGCCTTTGGATCTCAGTGTCACACTTTTCATCTTAGAACCCTTCCTAGGTATTTGAATTTTTGTACCTGCTTGATTTTAGTATCCCCCCCTTTATTTGGCATTTTGGGCTACTAGAGTATTAGAAGTTGAACAAATGTAAGTTTAAGATGATATTAAGAAAAGTGAGTCACTTCTAAACACATTGCCTGAGTTTTAAAAAACAGCAGTTTGTATATTTTTATCTCTGAAACATTCCAAACTCATGGTCTGAGACTGAAAAAAGGCACTCCTTATATATTTACTTTTAATATTCCAAACATGTGTCTTGAGACCAAAAAATACGTGCTTTTTATATTTTTACCTATGAAGCATTCGAAATTCATGGTCTAAAAAAAGAAGGAGTCTTTGTATTTTTATATTTAAATATTCCAAATATTTGTCAGGAAACATTTAAAATTTATGGCCTGAGACCTAAAAAAAGGTAGTACCTATATTTTTATCTATGTAATATTTCAAACAATATGCAAAACATGTGCAAATGACCAAAAAAGACAGTTCCAATGCAATCATCATAAAACACTAATCTAATTTAAAATAATTGAAAACATTTTTAAATTAAATATTTTTATTATTTACATAATTCAGACTGTTGTCCTCATCTTTATTGTCATATTCAAATATCTTTATTCATTGAAGTTAGTCATAGAAAAATAAGTGCAGAACTTTAATTAATACAACCACCATTCCAATCCTTTGACTTTATATATAAGTTTCTTCTAATTATTAATCATTTCTTTCAAAGATTTCACCTATTAAATAATGTGTTTGAATGGTATGAAAACCGAGCCTGATGTGCCTTAACACTGGGTGCATAAAAACCAAAAAGCAAAAATTAAGCATTAATTCTGGTCTACACTATCAGTCTTTCAATTCCACTTGTCTGATTAGAATGAAGTCTTCTTTCTTTACTTGCTTTTTCATTACTATTGATATCTATTAGGAAATAAAAGTGTCTTTCAATAGACTTTCAAAGAACACTGCCTGAAGAAAATGACCAATCTTTTTAAGTAGATACCCAAAGGAAAATCACAAAAGAAAATGTTGTCAGACAATATCTTTTTATAAAAGACCTCCAGAGTAACGAGTAAGAAAAATTTTCCTGGATTACGATAAAAGAATCTGACAGAATTGGGAGTTGCAATCAGGATAAATATTCAACTATTTTCCTGATTTATGAGCTATTGTAAGTCACTTGACAGAATTAATCATAGCTCACTTTTCAAAACTCTAAAAAGGTAGCAAACATTTGTTGCAGGAGCTGTTTATATTTTCTGAGATGAATGAGACATTGTAACGATTTTCACTATTTACATTGTTCAGACTGTTGTCCTCAACTTTATTTGCCACATTTACAATGTTTCAACTGTTGTTTTCTTTGGCCTTCTTCAGGTGATATTAGTTGGAATTTCAAACCAGGCTCTTTATTTAATTCAAGGAGGTAGATTGTTCTAATTTCTGCATGCCATGCCTTTGGATATCATTGTTTCATTTACCAAGTGCTTGAGAATTAACTAAATCTGACATAAAAAGGCATATTTTCTATTTCTGTCTTCTTCTTCTTCCACACCTCCCTATTCGTTCTCAGTCAGTCAGTTAAGTGCCATACATGATACACGCTTGGGCGATCATGTCTCAAAAGAGACATGACTGACTCGGCAGAAGATTATCCCGCAGTAGGTTGCCATTGCTTTCTGCGGTAGACTGTTTGCCGACCAAGGCTATAGAACCCAATCTATCCTGCCATTATCTCAAAGGTGGAGTGAGGAGAGATGGATTATATCATTATATTAATAAGTATTAATTAATGGAGGATCAGTTTATTACTTCATAACAATAGAAAACCGATCCCCCACTTTATGCCCAGTATAAGCTTTAATTGTTTCTAACTATTATGTTCAGTCAGTCAGTTAAGTGACATACGTGATACACGCTTGGGCGATCATGTCTCGAAAGAGACATGACTGACTGGGCAGAAGATTATCCCGCAGTAGGTTGCCATTGCATTCTGCGGTAGACTGTTTGCCGACCAAGGCTATAGAACCCAATCTGTCCTGCTATTTAACCCATAACTGGAAGGAAGAGACGGATTAATACCTTTCCCAAGGGTATTTGTGCGTAAGTGAATCCAATGGATTCAACTGGAATTTAAACTCGGCTCCCCGGTTTCTCGTTCCAAGCCGATATCCACTGTACCACAACGCACATCATATTCATTCTCACCTGTCTCTTATACCTACTTAATTCATTTTTCTCTCATTATACAGGTGGTTTGCTCATGTGGTGAAAAAGTACCAAGGAATTTTAACCTACTCATAGCTAAGAGGCCATGATATCTCACCTGCATGGTCAGAACCGCCATTTGCAATTTGCCTAAAGCACATGTGTGATACTGGTGCTTTTAAAACTATCACTTTTGTTAGGCCAAAAATCTGAATAAAAGGCAAGCCACACAGATAAGTAAGAGAGGATCTGCAGCTTTTGCTGCTGAACCTCTGACTTTGTTGGGCTCTCTGCCTTTGGGGCATACAGGAACCCAGATGAGGCTCTGCCAAAGGGCAGAGTCTCATCTGAGGAAAAGCAGAAAAGAGCCTGACCTTCATGTATGTGGGATCTATGGAAAATTTTTGCCTGAGCATATGCTCTTGGAATGCCCCACATAAAAATTGGCCTTGTACTACATTCTGTGGGGAGCTCATCAGTAAATATTGAAGATCTACAGCTTGACCAGTGCAAGACCAGGCTTGTTACGACTACTGACTACAAATCCCCATTTAAGTTTGGGATTATTCTAACATAGAGAACCACTGTACAAACAGATCATTGCTGCCTCAAGTTTTTTTGTTAATTTCTGATTAAATAGTGAAGCATTCACTGCCATATAAAAGGGCTGACATTATATAACAGTTCAGTGCTCTTTTCTTTACTTCTAGTTAAATTTTTTTCATTTCTTAATAGTTGGCTTAGCTTTTAGAAAACATAGTTTGCTATCCCAGTCTGCCTTCAGATTTCCGCATCACACTTTCCATAAAGTAGCAGGAAAGCGAGGTTCTGTTCTTGTTTTATAAAATTTTCCGCTAAACCATTATGAAGAATCAATTTATCTGATTAACATTTCTCAGAGAAAATTATTACTTCTAATTCAATTAAGGTTGTTAAAGCTTTTAAATATTACTTCAGATAAAATTTTAATCAAATGTCTTCACTGCATGCAATACTGAGTTTGTATAAGCTTGTGTAGGAGTCAATTGGAAGGTTGCATTTCTCTTGACCCTCTTATTCTCCTTTTCTAAATGCCACAAGCTCATGCATCTGTAGACAATAAACATCAATAGATTTTTATTTATACATTGACATGCCAAAAGTTATGGGATAGCTGATTTTTTGCTTTCTTTTTATTATTGTTTATCCAATACAAAATTCTGGAGCCACTGAAGGTAGGCGATTACTAACTGGGGATGGTATAAGGGCATATAAAGGAGGGAGCAAGGGTTGCCTCTTATAATAATAAGTAACATCACCTAAAAGATTAAGATCATAGCAATCAGGGAAGCATCCTCTTGGAAGTCTTTTCCATGGTACAACAGTTCTGGAGAAGAACCTGTTCGAGTGGAAATTACAACTTGAGTATGGAGGGAATAAGGGTGATTCAGCGTACATAGCATGACAGGTCTTAGTTGTGAAGGTCTTAACTAGTGGAACCATGGAATGAAGTTCACCTTAACATTTGCCATGAAAATAATAATAAATTTAAATTTAAAAAAGAATCCGCAATGTTATTGTTCCTGACCTGGCATCTCGGCTTCAGTCACTTCCCAGTGTTATAAGACAGCTTCCCTCTATTCTTTTTATAAATACTTTCATGGTAATTGTTTTTACAAACATTCTTCCATTTTTATTCCACCCCATCGAAACAAATTGTCCATATGGGAACTAGTTAAGACTTCATAGAGACATTGTGGTATTATGGTAGCTATAGTAAGACTGTTAAGTAAGAATGTGGCATTTTGCTGTAAGGAATACTGAGGTATGTTTGGTCAGTAATTGTGGTTAAGTTTAAGAGAAGACGAATTGAAGACCAGCCTTTTCTTATCCCAACTTTTGGCATTGTGCCTCACTTTTGTATTTGCAAAATAAATATTAATTTCCTCTATGATACCTAAACTTTATGAATTTAAGTGCAGTACTAGATTGGCAACAAGGTCTCATCATTTACAGCTTATGGAACTCTCTTCTGGCTTCTTGTTTTACCAGTCTAGTTTGATCTTCACAAATTTTATTCAATATCAGTCGTTATTTTTCTTCATACTTGTTTTTTTATTGTTCTCTCCTTAAGTTATTTCTTTTTCTCATATTTTTTATACTCAGAAGCACTTTGCATCATACATGCTTTATTGCCTTGCTTGGGGTGAAATGATTAAAACAATGTAAGTTTTGATATACATGTATATCTAAGTGTATCTGGGCAAGAATTTTATTTGCATAGTGAATGAAACTCCAAGTCATGCCACTGACATACGACAATATACATATATATATATATATATATATATATATATGTATGTATGCATGTATATCAATATTTATATATATATATGTGTAAATATGTAAATAAATAGATGGATTTCTTATTTATCAGACCAACAAACAGATTTTTATTATTTAAATGTTATTTTAAGTGAAGACTCATATTTGAATATATGCTTCTTTAATTTATTAAATAGTATATTTATTTATTTTCATCTACTGGCCTGAATATTCAAGAAATTTTATGAGAGACAGCATATTATTCTATAACAATATTTCTCGAATATTCAAGCCAGTAGATGAAAATAAATAAATCTACTGCTTAATAAATAAATGGATCATCTACTCAAATACAAGTATCCACTTACTATAACATTTAAGTACTATATATATATATATATATATATATATATATATATATATATATATATATCAGCATGCAGTGTGGGTATAGAAGAATCCAAAGGAGTATCCTGTACATACAGTGGTAGGATAACTCTCTAAGAGAACTCTAAATATATATGTATATAAATACATAGAGAGCAAATATAAGAAAAATTAAGGCAGACACATTATTTCATGGTAAATCGGAAGTATGGCCTATTTCAGTTAAACCATTGTACAATAAACATGGAAGCTGATATATATATATATATATATATATATATATATATATATATATATATATATAAAATTATTTGTTTAAATGTTATTTTAATAGATATTCATATTCATAAATGCTCTGTTTTTATTTATTTATTAAACAGTATATTTATTTATTTTCATCTGCTAGCCTAGATATTTGAGAAATCTTGTTAGGAAAATATGCACCCTCTGGCAGAATTCAAACCTGCATCCCTAAGGAGAAACTGTCATTAGATCTGGCATGTTTTGAATGCTAAGCCACATAGAACCTCTTGACCAAACAAAGCCTGAATAGTGCTTTTGAGCAGACATTTCTCCCGAAAGGACAGAAAGTGCAACACTGAGAATCAAAGGCATATTAAGAAACCTAAGCAGAATATTGAGAGACAAGAAAATCTGATGGAAACAAAGAAAAGAGTACTGAATTTTTACTTGATATCTGATATCCAATATGGTAGTGAGCACTTGAAAATCTCCCCAAAGATGAAGTAAAGACTAAAAGCAACAGAAATATGGTTCTACAGAAGGATGCTAAGGATACCATGAACCAAATATGTCAGCAAGTACAAGATTTTGGAGAGAATGGGTCCAAAAAAGGTAACCTGTATGTAATATCAGGAAGACACAGATGAAGTTTCTGGGACATGTAATAAAGAAGGAGGTCTTGAAGTAACTAATTCTCACAGGGCAGATAGAGAAAAAGAGAAAAAGGTAAAGAGAGTGCAAAACATACTTGATGGGCTTAAGCAAATGGATATCAGAGCAGGGTTTGGGAGAAATAACAAGACAAAATGTATTAAGAACTACAAGGGACAGGTAGATATGGCGGGCCATGATTATCTATGTCTTGAAGGAACACAGTACATAAAAAAGAATGGTGTGTTTGGGTTATAAAAAATAAGTTGAACTAAAAGTTTAAGTATCTTCTCAGAATTTATAGCTAAACACGTTGATAGGCTTAAATATTTTAGAATCTATTTGATAATGTTTACTTGTAAATTGTCTATTTGATAATGTTTATGAATAAATAGTCTATTTGATAATGTGTATATGTAAATTGTTTATTTGATGATGTTTACATGTAAATTTTCAATTTGATAATGTTGATGTGTAAATTGTCTATTTGATAATGTTTATATATAAAAAGTCTATTTGATAATGTTTACATGTCATATGTTTATTTGATAATGTTTACATGTCAAGTGTTTATTTAATAATGTGTACATGTCAAGTGTTTATTTGATAATGTTTACATGTAAATAATGCTCAATCAAGAAGTTATTGATATATGTTTGTTTCTTCATGTAATAAATATAACAACAATATTAATAGTGAAGCTCTCTTTAGCCAAGCAGTCAAAGCAAGCCAAATCAAACAGTGTTTCCCCATATAAAGGAGGATACAGGTTTAAATCCTGTCAGATAATACATTTTCTTTATTAGGTTTTCTAAAGTGTGCAGGATAAAGTGTGCATAGATGAAATAAATACTGTTTAATATAAACGGAATGTCTACTCAAACATGGGCATCCACTATAAATGTCTTTTGAAATAATAAAAATATGTCAGATTTAAAATTGAAATAAAAAATGAATTCTTTAGAAATACACACACACTGGTTTTTGTATGATCACCAAAGTTAAACAATATTGAGCCTGGTCAATACCTAGATGGGTAACTGCTTTGAAACACTAAGTTCTGTAAGCTTAGATCTGCGGGTGGTGTAGTAGATAACAGCTCAGAACTAGAAATTGGAGAGTCAAGTCCTAATTTCAGTCAAGTCTGTTATATTTACTTATGCGCAAATATACTTGGGAAAGGTATGAATCCACCTCTTCTCCCCCAGCTATGGGTAAATTAGTAGAACATTATTAGTTCATCATTATTTTCAAAAAACTTCTTACAATCTAAAAATATTTCTTGACTTTAAATAACCTATAAAGCATTTGTAAGCTTTAAAAAACAAACTCATCAAATGACATGTAAATAAAGTTACATTATTTACATTTGGACTAATGTTTCTCATCTTTGTTTTTATTATCCTAATGTTTCAGCCAGTGAACTTGCTGGTTTTCTTCAGATGTCTGACAATCCAGATAACCTTTGAGGAATTTTGAACTGAACTACTTATTCAATCTATGAGAGTAGATCTAACAGAAAATGGAAAGTGTGACACAGAGATCCAAAGGCGAATTGGTATGGCAAAAGAAGCATTTCAGAAGTTGTATGAAGTATTATGAAACAGGAAAATTTTGATAGAAACAAAGAGGAGAGTACTGGATTGCTATGTGATGTCAGTTCTTCAATATGGCAGTGAATTCTGGACAATATCATCAAAGATGAAAGAAAAACTTGAAGCAACTGAAATGTGGTTCAACAGGCAGATGCTGCGGATATCATGGACCGAGCATGTGAGCAATGATAAGATTTTGGAAAGGATGGAAACAAAAAGGAAATTAATACAGAGCATCAGAAAAAGACTTGAAGCGACTGAAATGTGGTTCTACAGAAGGACGCTACGGATATCATAGATCGATCATGTGAGCAATGATGAGGTTTTGGAAAGGATGGAAACGAAAAGGAAATTAATACAGAGCATCAGAAAAAGACTTGAAGTGACTGAAATGTGGTTCTACAGAAGGATGCTACGGATATCATGGATCGAGAATATGAGCAATGATGTGCTTTTGGAAAAGATGGAAATGAAAAGGAAATGAATGGAGAGCATCAGAAAAAGACTTGAAGCAGCTGAAATGTGGTTCTACAGACAGATGCTGCGGATATCATGGATTGAGCATGTGAGCAATGATGAGGTTTTGGAAAGGATGGAAATAAAAAGGAAATTAATACAGAACATCAGAAAAAGACTTGAAGCAACTGAAATGTGGTTCTACAGAAGGATGCTGCGGATATCATGGATTGAGCATGTGAGCAATGATGAGGTTTTGGAAAGGATGGAAAGAAAAAGGAAATTAATACAGAGCATCAGAAAAAGACTTGAAGCAACTGAAATGTGGTTCTACAGAAGGATGCAGCGGATATCATGGATCGAGCATGTGAGCAATGATGAGGTTTTGGAAAGGATTGAAACTAAAATGAAATTAATACTGAGCATCAGGAAGAGACAGCTAAAGTTCCTGGGACATGCAATGAGAAAGGAGGGCTTGGAGAACCTGATACTAACAGGCCAAATAGAGAGAAAAAGAGACAAGAAAAAGTAGCGGATCACATATTTGAAGGGCCTGATCAGGTGGATGATTGAACGAGGGTTGTGTGGTGTAACAAGAGAAAGCGTGCTAAGTGCCACCATGGATAGGGAGATGTGGACAGCCATGATCACCTACATCCTGAAAAAACAGGGCACATAGAAGAAGATGGGAGTAGATTGTTCTTATTCTGCTGTCCATGTCTAGGGGTAAAATCAATCTCCAGCGATTTAATAAAGAATTCAGTTCAAAATTACTTGAATGCTACACCTGAAGAAGACACAAACAGCAAAGATCATAACAGCAAGGATGGGAACATTAGTTTATTTGTAAATAATGATCACTCAGGATGTGCATCGAGTTCGAATTCCAGTCGAATTCCTTGCATTCACTTACGCGCAAATACCCTTGGGAAAGGTATTAATCCGTCTCTTCTCTCCAGTTATGGGTTAAATAATAGGACAGAGTGGGTTCTATAGCCTTGGTCGGCAACCAGTCTGTCGCAGAAAGCAATGGCAACCTACTGTGGGATAATCTTCTGCTAGTCAGTCATGTCTCTATTGAGATATGATCGCCCAAGTGTGTATTACGTATAGCATTTAACTAGACTGAATATAATTGTTGGAAGCATAATAAAAGTTTCTACTGGGCATAAAGTTGGGGATCTGTTTTCTATTGTCAGGAAGTAGTAAACTGATCCCCCACTAATTACTACTCATTAATACAATATAATCCATCTCTTCTTCCTACAGCTATGGGTTGAATATCAGGACAGATTAGATTCTATTGATTTGGTTGGTAACCAGTCTACCGCAAAAAGCAATGGCAACCTACTGCGGGATAATCTTCTGCGCAGTCAGTCATGTCTCTTTCAAGACATGATTGCCCAAGTGTGTATCATGTATAGCACTTAACTGACTGACTGATAACTCATCATCCCAGGTATTCTAACAAATTAAATAAGTTACGATAACTATATTTTTTACATTTTTTTACTAATGTTCACTTAATAAAAGACTCAATGGAGAGGGCTTCTGAATAAGTTGTGTGATATGAATGTGGGCAGTGAGGATAATGAGGATAAGGGGTTAAGATTTTAGCATAAGGGAAAGCATTCATGCACGTAGGTTCAAATTATTCTTTAGGCAAGCATCAGGGTCCCCCAATAAATCACTACCACATTCCATGCCTCAGAATGTGGTAGTAATTTATTGCCTGCTTAGTCAAGAGCTAATCATGCTTTTCAATTCTTTTCATTAAAATTATATAATTATAGTCACTTTATTAATTTTATTTCACACAAAACAATTGAATTATTTTTTCCAACCCTAACAATTGAATTAAACTTTTTTAAACAAGACGAAATTAATATTATGCTTGAAAAAACCATAATCCTATAACAGGAAATTTTATTCAGTTCTTTATTTAAAAAATTTTAGAAAAGCCTTTTTGTAAGCAGGCAATAATTTGATTTTCCCGAATATTTCTGGTAAACATTATGGAAGCCAAATAATTTGCCCAGTCATCCTGTTTGTAAGGTTAGCCTATAAGTCATAATTTCAGTGAACTGGAAAAAATATCACATCTGAATTATATTTATTTTTTTTATTAAAGAATGTATGCATATTTTTTACATTGCTGATAGCAGACACAGAAAGGAAACTTAAAACCTCCTACAGATTGTAGTGAAGGAAAGCAAGAAGAAAGGACTAAACATAAACTACAAGAAAACTGAATGCATGGTTACTAGCAAAAAGAAGAGCCCAAAATGCCAATAACAGGTTGGGAATACTAATATTAAGCAGTTATAGAAATTTAAATACCTGGGAAGTGTTCTAACCGATGATGAAAGTGCAACACTGATTTCCAAAAGGATACTGAGATGGCCAAGGACACAACGTGAAACCTAAGCAGAGTATTGAAAAACAGGAAAATTTTGTTGGAAACAAAGAAAAAATTACTGATCTGTTATGAGATATCTGTTCTCCTATGTGACAGCGAAAGCTGAACAATCTCCTCACTGATGAAGAAGAGACTTCAAGCAACAGAAAAGTGGTTCTACAGAAGGATGCTGAGGATACCATGGATCAAAAGTGTGAGCAACAATGAGGTTTTGGAGAGAATGGAGATGAAAAGGAAACATATTTAACATCAGGAAGAAACAGTTGAAGTTTCTGGAACATGTAAGGAGGATGGAAGGCTTGGAGAATCTGATACTTACAGGTTGGATAGAAGGAAAGAGGAATCAGAGAAAAAGTGCATGACATACTTGATTGGTTTAAGCAAATGGATGGCAGAGCAGTGTTTGAAAGAAATAACAAAACAAAATATATTACGAGCTACAAGGGACAGGAAGATGTGGAGAGCCATGATCGCTTACATGACATGAAACATAAAAGAAGAAGTGATACTGTCAGCTGAAATTCATAGAATTTTTTTCTTTAAAAGTTTTTCAAAAAAATAGATTTTTCAAAGTTATCACTCTTTCTAATATTGTCAGTAGTTTTCCTCAAAACTTTTTGTTTAAGGTAGTGTTAAAAGTCAACAGCTTCATTATATCCTTATTTTCTCTTCACATTTCAAGCTTTCTACAAGAGTAATGGCTTGTGAAATAAGCTTCTTGACCACAACTCACAGTGAGAAGGCCAGATTAATTACACTACATTTCAGACATATTTCAGTATTATCTATATAATAAAAAACAATATTTCTTGAGTGTGAAGGTGATTTTTAGGCATTTGTTTGTATTTCTAAGATGAGGCATTGAAACTATTTCCACTATTTTACATTGTTTAGACTGTTTTCCTCATCTTTATTGCCATATTTACCTTCAATAGCTGTCTATGTCTCTGAGATGAGGTATTGTAATTATTTACACTATTCACGTTGTTTGGAGTGTTGTCCTCATCTTTGTTGCCACATTCACCCTCAATATCTGTCTATATTTCTAAGATGAGGTATTATAATTATTTGCACTATTCACATTATTCGAACTGTTGTCCTCATCTTTGTTGCCATATTCACCTTCAATATCTGTCTATATTTCTAAGATGAGGTATTGAAATTATTTATACTATTTACATTGTTCGGACTGTTGTCCTCATCTTTGTTGCCATATTCACCTTCAATATCTGTCTATATTTCTAAGATGAGGTATTGAAATTATTTATACTATTTACATTATTCGAACTGTTGTCCTCATCTTTGTTGCCATATTCACCTTCAATATCTGTCTATATTTCTATAGTAAAAGACAGGAAACTAAATCAATTGTTTCAATAAATTTGCACAAGGATTTAGATAAGCTCAACATATTTGGGAAAGATATTAGAATAAATCAGAGGATGTGTCTTCTCATTGGACTTAACCATTTATATATTTATATGATTCTGAGAAAATTATAAGTCCTATCAGGATTCATTTTTGTTGGCTGAATCTTAAAAAGATATGCAAATCACACAGTGATGATAGCAGATATAGAAAGGAGATTGCAAAAATCCTATATAAGGTAATAAAGGAAAGCAAGAAGAAAGGACTAAACATTAATTGTAAGAAGGCAGAATATATGTTTGTCACCAAAAACAACAGACCAACCTGTTAATTACAAATTGAAGATATCAAAATCACAGAAGTAGAAAAATTTGAATTGATGGGAAGTGTTTTCAGAGAGGACAGGAAGTGGATCACTGAAAATACCTTCTAAAAGTTAAGGAAAGTATTAAGAGACAGGAAAATTTAATTAGAAACAAAAAAATAAATTAATTAATTAAATATAATAATATCAGTTTTCTTATATAGAAATGAATGCTTGACTATTTCCTCATAGATGAAAAAGAGATTTAAAGCAACAGAAACGTGATCTTATAGAATGATGCTGAGAATTGATTAAAGGATTTCAGATTTTAGGGATTCTGAGCTTTCCAGATGGTAGTTTGAGGGACTTTCTCTCTTGATGGTTTTCAAGATGGTGGTTTCATGGTTTTCAGCCTTTAGGGATATTTAGTTTTTAAGACTTGGATCTAGGGGATTTTTAAAAACTGAGCTTTCAGGATGGTAATTTAGAAGAGATCTGCCTTTAGGAATTCTTAGTATTCAACATTGTAGCTTAGAGAATTTTACCCATGAGAGATTCTGAGTATCCAAGATGGAGATTTAAACATTTAGAGAGTCTAAGCTTTCAGTAATGATGATTTTGAGAACTTCAAACATTGGGGATTCTGAGCTTTCAAGATGATGATTTAGGAGATTTAAGCCTTTAAGGATTCTGAGCTTCAAAGATTCTTTTTTGTGGAATTAAGTTCTTTAGAGATCCTGAATATTCAAGATAGTGGTTTAGGCTAATTCAGCCTTTAGGGATTCTAAGCTTTCAAGATGGTGGTTTAGGCTATTTTTAGGCTTTTTTTAGCCTTTAGGGATTCTGCAATTTTAAGATGGGGTCTTAAGCTATTTCAGCCTTTAATGATTCTGAACTTTCAAATTGGTGGTTTAGGCTATTTCAGCCTTAAGGGATTCTTAGCTTTGAAGATAGTGGTTTAGGTAATTTCAGCCTTTAGGTATTCTGAGCTTTCAAATTGATAGTTTAGGCTATTTCAGCCTCTAGGGATTCTGAGCTTTCAAGTTGGTGGTTTAACGGATTTCAACTTTTAAAGATTCTGAGCTTTGAAGGATCTTTAAATAGAAATAAAAAGAAGTTAAGCAACAATACACAGCAAATGTAAAAGAGAAATCTGGCATAATTCCAAGAGATGTTCAGACTAATATCCTTGACCATGTGATATAATGCTAACGACGCCACTCTAGATTTGGAAGCAATAAATAAAAATGTATCATATTTCACTTTTCTTCTGCTAAGCCCCATGTTATTCAATTGGCAACATAAAGAAAGAATAAGCCTAACAGTGTAAAATGCTTTGATTGAAATTATTTCTGAAGTATTGGAGCTTTTGGCAAACAACCTCTCAACATATCAGTCAGTTAAGTGGCATATGTGATACACACTTGTGTTATCATGTCTTTCAATTCATGACTGACTAAGCAGAAGATTTTCCCACAGTAGGTTACCATTTCTTTCTGCAGTAGACTGGTTGAAAACCAAGGCTATAGAACCTAATCTGTCCTCCTATTAAACCCATAGCTGGAGGAAGGAGAGATGGATTACTCCCTTTTCTAAGGGTATTTACACACAAGTGAATGCAATGAATTTAACATATTCAAACCCAATTCTCTTTTCAATATACATGTCCCTATTTACATATTCTATATTCACTAGAAACATCAATTTTATTTGAATAACAAATGTTTGTACTTATTTGCTGGTTCACTTTGTTTCGACTTCCTACTGATCAATATGCCAGTTTGATGGATGAAATAGCAGACGATACTAATTTTGAATGCAGCTAAAGCGTGCCGTGGCTTTAATTTCTATTTTGCTGCTCTCCCAAGTTTGCCACAAACATATTGAATATGGCTCTGAGGTTGACACTTTCTTTTGAATATGTCCATGTTTAAGAAAAAAAAGCACAATTTTAGTTTTTTCCTAATTTTATTTTATTCTTTTATTTTTTATTTATTTGTATTTTTCTGATTTTATTTCTTTTTCCTAAATTTTTCTTTTTTCCTTTTTTTCCTACTGCCTTTCCAAAATTTCTTCATTCACTTGTCTTTTATTGTGATATTTTTAAATTCATAACGTTTTGCCTCTTACTTCTCCTCTAATCTTTCTCTCTATTCTATTCTCATTTATCACTTGATTATTTTATTTTGTTTCCTTTTTCATTTAATTTTTTTGCGATTGGTTTGATTGTATATTATTTTTCAGAGACAAAAAATAAGAAATTCCGATGTAGTAAAAAAACTTCTTATATATATACATATATAGGGTGCAATGGATAAATTGTAGTCTAAATAACACAAAAATGAAAATAGAACTTAGATTTCATTTTAACAGATATATTTACAAAAAAATATTTTGGAATACTAAAAAGTAAATTTGTTCAATAATATCCCCATTGGCTCAACCACAGCCTTCAGAAACTCTTGCAACTCTTCTAGATAGTTTCCTTATTTAATTTGGTTAACGTTGCAATAATCCTTGCTTTTAGTTCATATTTGGTGCTGCTTCAAAAAGTTTAGTTTATTGTCGGAAATTTACAGATGTAACGGGTCTCCTGATTGGCTGATTTAACCCGAACCTCGTTTTGAACTTTAGGCGGGCTTTACCAGAGGTTTTATGTTTTTTTTACACGATGGTTTTGTTCACTCCTTTTTTTCAGCTAGCACGAACAGTATCGGACGTATTTGTGCCGCTCCGGATTTTTGTTGCAGCAGGGCCTAAATTGGCGCCCACTTGTCTCGCTATATCGAGACCATCTTACCAATTCTTTGTAATCTTTTAGGCTAATGCCACAACTTTGTAACAGAGAAAATCTCTTGTTACCCTTCTTACCTTAAAAAGGATACCCTATGGGCAAAGCCTTGCCTTCCTAGAGAAAAATTCTCTAAGCACTATCATCTTATACCAAGATAAGAAACTGTGAAAGAAGCTGACCCAGAAGAAAGTTCCTGTACGTCGCAGATCGCAGTTCCTTGTGTCTTTTTCATCCCACTCCTAGACGGAGGATACTATACCAAGCTAAGCAGAGAAAAGAGACTATACCAAGCTACACTGTAGCAGCAAAATTCAGCATATTTTTGCAAGACAAATAAATTGTTTTTTCTATACCAGGTATGTCTTGTTATGTTTGATAATTTCCTTTCACTGCTTAAGCGCTAAGCTATGTGAATATATTTCTCACATTAATCTCTCACTTAACTGAGCTTTGCATGTAATAATAATTGAATTGTTTGCAGTCTAGGGAGTTAGGTGGTCAGATTTAAGAGGTGATGTAGTTGCAGAAATTGTCTGACAGCCATGACTGGGTTCTCTTTCTTGTGTATCATGTTGCACATTCCTGTTGACAGACATAGTAGCAGCCACCAGTAGACACCAACAGCCACCCTCTTGATCCATAAGAGCACTACTTCCCCAAGACACTTGATGTACACTACCGGCCATAATAATTAGGCCACCCCAGTTTTTTTTTTTTAAATGTATTTCATACTATTTTTAGTGGATAATTGTAAATGAAAATAGAATGTTTTTTTGTTATTATTACTTTGCAAAATTTTACAAGGCAAGGAAGCAAAGATGAACTAGTCTGAATCACCCTAAATTTTTTTCATTCTTTCATTGATAAAAACTGTAGTATAGATAATCATTAAACATTTATAAATTCATTTGATGTACATGTTATAGTGCAGTATTAACAAAAGAACCATTCTATTTTCATTTACAATTATTCACTTGGCAATAAATACTAAAAAATAGTATGAAATATATCATTTTTTTTAAACACTTGGGTGGCCTAAGAATTATGGTCGGTAGTGTAGATCCTCATGCTGAGTCTGAAACCCTGTTGGAAGATGGAGAGATAATGTCACCATTATTAGATATCACTCTGAACACCTTTCTAATCACCATTGGCGCATCCAACTGTTTCTGAATCCTCTGCACTGTCCTCCGATTGAATCCCAAACACTCTGAAATATTTATATTAGAGCTTCCAGCATGAATGCCAAACATTACAGCATGTTGTTTACAAAGTTTTGGCAATAGGTATTTCATCATGGTGGTCATATTATGACAGATGATGCCCAACTGACCCTACTATACAGGGTAGTCAACACAATCAAAAACAAATCATGCAAATGTGCAAAATAAAAAATATAAAACGTCAAAAATGTACACATTGCACTCCGCATATATATATATATTATCGATGAAAAAAAAAATATATATTTTTAATTTGGAAGTCAACTGACTTCTAAATGAAAAATATTTAAAAGCTCTACATTATATATGTATTGAGCACTTTTTAATACAGCTGCATACTGGTTTAATTAAATTATGACCAATAACTGGTTAACAATAACTATATATATATATATATTTATATATTTCTTGTGAAAAAACATTTTTCACAAGAATAATTCAACATTGTCTGATAATGAAGTAAAATCTCAAAACATAGAAATTTCTGTGTCACAATATAAATTAAATTAATTTTAAATAAAAAATAAATTTAATTATGATTACATTTTGCCTTATGATATATGTTGTATTGTGCAGTTTTTACAAAAAGTAAATGCCAGAGAACTCATGATTCTAAAACAGTTGGTTCTCTTTACCTGGATATATATATATATATATATATATATATATATATATGAATAAAAAGACAAGAGGAAAAACTATTCTTAGTTGATGGGTTTTATCCTCTGAGGGGCTCTATCAAGGCAAATGTAAGGATTTATTTTGTGGCACATGTTTATATACAAGAGCAAGGATGTCATTGGTTTATCAAGGCTTTTAAATTTGAGGACATTCATGAGTATATGAATGGTTGAAAGATCATTCAAAACATGTGGAGGAAATAAATATCTATAATCTAAAGTCTTCCAATTTAATACAAAGAGAATGAGCATGAATTTGAGCTTCAATTGATGTTGAAAAACAGAAGTCACTTTGACAGTGCAAGCATTGCTTATGACTGGTGAGAATTCATGTCCCGCTTGGTGATGGTAGGAAAAGTTACAATACACTTCTTTCTGAATGATTTTCATTTCTGGATATCTTGATAAAAATGTACTGTAACTAGCACGTCAGGATATTTTATAGATAATGAGGACAAAACTGGAAGCGGCCGAAATGTGGTTCTACAGAAGGATGCTACGGATATCGTGGACTGAGCATACAAGCAACGATGAAGTGTTAGAAAGAATGGCAACAAAAAGGAAATTGATGCTGAGCATCAGGAAGAGACAACTGAAGTTCCTGGGACATGCAATGAGGAAGGAGAGCCTGGAGAACCTGATACTGACTGGACAGATAGAAGGAAGGAGAGACAGAGGAAGGCAGCGGATAACATATTTGCAGGGTCTGATCAGGTGGATGACGGAACGGGGGTTGCCAGGAGCAACAGGAGCAAACATACTAAGAGCCACAAGGGATAGGGAGACGTGGAGATCCATGATCGCCTACGTCCTGAAGGGACAGGGCACATAGAAGAAGAAGAAGATAGGTGACTCCGCATTTTTAGAAAACCGTGCTCTTATAACATGGTAGGGAAGTCAAGTACTGTCTGGAATGGCACAAGGACCCAACCATTTTTCCAGCATCTTTATTCTAATGGTATTTGATTTCTTTTATATTATATTTCTTTTTTCAATATTCTATAAAGAGAGAAATTTTTCTGGCATCATCAATGCTTTTCTATAATTTTCAATGTTCAGTTTATAAATTTCACAAACACAAGGAATAAAGAATTAATTTAAATAACAGAAAATAAATTAATTAATTGAATTGATGATTCGATGAAATAAGTTGATTAACCAAAGAATTAATTTGAATCACTGCAGTTGCATTCATTATTGAACAACCCACAAAGCGATAATTATTATATTGTTTCTGTGACTGTTTTTACACAAACAAGTGGAATTATACCCATTATCTTTATTGATCTACATGATACAAACGTTATTTGATTTTTCAATTTCTTTTTCAGATCTATGAATGGAATCATTCTTTTGAGCTTTGAGCATGATCTTTTACCAGTTTAGTTGTTGTTATTATTCTTACAATATAGCATACACCTACAATTCATCGACAAATATAAACCAGTATCTAACACCCTGGTGATTCATTTCAGTAACACTTGTGATGATAAGACTTTTTAGTCAATTTTGATTTTCAAAAAATTGCATGCAATGTCAATCATTGTCTTTGTCATTCCGCACAGTTTTCACTTGTGGAACTCCCTTCCAGCTCCATGCTTTCCAGTCGATTTTAATGTTCAAAAATTTAAACACAACATCAATCAATATTTTATCTGACTTTGCGCACACTTCTCACTGTCAGAATTCCCTTCTGATTCCATTCTTTCCAGTCAATCTTAATCTTCAAAATTCTTCTGTTCTTCTAATTATTTTTCTTTTGTTTCCACTCCTTAGTAATGTTTTTCTTTTCTAATTCTTCTCAATCAATAACTTCTTGTGTCTTAGTTGTTTTACTACCTTGCATCGGGTGATCTTGATAAAAAAAAGTTATTGTTAAATTGTAAATACCAGTTACACACAAGCATTAATTAAAGAAATACAAACATTTAGTTTAAAGTGGATTGACCAACATGAAATAAAGTTGCTGTCGTGTTCTTTCTCTATAAGCACTTTCATGATAATTGCTCAAATGAGCTCTTTGCTAAGGTACCTAGACTATTAATTTAAGCAAAGTATTAGATTATCAACAAGGTTCCATCAGTTTACGGTTGAATTGGCTCATTGCAACCATAAGTTTTATGCTAACAGTCTCTTTTCTCTCTTCTGATGTCTTTCTTTCCAGCCAATATTGTTCTTTAGAAATTGAAATGCAATGTCAATGATTACCTTGATCAAAAAAAAATTTTGTCCAGTATTCAACAAATACCAACCCCCTCCCCACTATTTTGAAATTATTCATTAATAGATTCAGTCATTTTCTGTATTAAAAGCATTTGTCAGGTGGTAAAATGATAAATAAACCTTGCTTAAAAACCAAATGTCTAATATTTTGTCTAAAATTTGATGAGGCTGATTGCAATATTTGGTCTGTATGCTGTACATTGATAATTTTAGAGAAGAGAATTGTCAATGGTCAGGAATTAGTTTCTGCATTACTGGATGAATTTAGGTTTTCCCTACTCTCCAAGGTGCATTGTAAACATTAGTGCATTCGTGATATGCAAAAACTTTATCAAGACAAAAAAAGACAAGAATTATCCCAAAAAATGGATTCCAAAAATGAGTTAAACATGTGTACATTTTATATAGAAAACATGAGTACACAGACATAAATAATAGTAAGTATATTGTTGTATCCTTTAAAATGGTTTCAAACGCATAACGTGGTATTCGAGTGAAAAAGCAACAACACATGAGTAGAGGAAAGAAGAGAGGTTTATTGTAAAGAGAATACACTATGGCAAGACAGGGAATCTGGTGGCAGGCTAGTAGTCAAAGCAAGTCACAGGTATCTCCTGTACTCATTATATATGGCTACTAATATGGTCAGTTCACATAGGCAATAGGGAGTATGGGACATTCCATTACAACATATATAAATCAGAAATAATCCCTCACTGAGAAATTAAAGCTCATATAAAAAGGTGAGAACTATATGACAGTGACAACTAAAAAAAAGGCCTAAAGTGAAATGTCTTCAAGAGGATATACAGTATCTCTTTAGTTTGTCTTTAGAATGCATCAGAAGTGCATTGTCCTCAGTGGGATGCCAAACAGCAACTGATCATTATTACAAATGGGTTGTCACATGGCTTCCAAGGTCCCCTTGAAACATGAATAAATTCTTCCTGTCAAAATAGAGATAATTACTTTCAGCATCCATGTACTATTATTACTCAATGATTGAAATATATTTGATTGTAAACAATTATATTGTGATCACTAATTAAAATAATGTAATAGTATATTTTATTACCTTATTTTGATTTGTGATCAAAATTTAATAGCAATATAAATCATGACCACAAATGTCCGCCTGCAGTCTCTCTCTCACCAGCGTGACGTGGCTTCCCTGTGTCTCTTCTATAAATACTTTCACGGCTTCTGCTCCAATGAACTTAGATCACTGGTGCCCCCTAGGTTCGAATTTGCATGAGATATTAGATTAGCAACTAGATCCCACCCTTTTACAGTGAAACCAATAAAATGCAACTGCAACTTCTACTCCAACAGTTTCTTTTCTCGCACTTCCTGACTGTGGAATTCCCTTCCACAGTTCCCCGATGGCTACAATCTCCAGGAGTTTAAATGTAAAATCAATAGACATCTCCTAACAAACTAACTCGCTTCCATTCTTTCAAACACTCTTTTCACCCACCCAACTATCTATCACCCCACTTCTGACATTTCCTATATCTAACTACTCTTTCTATTTACCTTCCCCCATGTAGCCCCAAGCACAACAGTGGCAGTGGAATGCCTTGCTTGGGGTGAAATGATTAAAAAAAAAAAACTTTAATTTGTGATCATAATTTAATTGTTTACAATCAAATATATTTTGGCAATATAGTTTTTATCTTATTAATTAAATTGATGATTCTTATCATCTTATTTTTCAATTTCTTTTTCAGATCTATGAATGGAATCATTCTTTTGAGCTTTGAGCATGATCTTTTACCAGTTTAGTTGTTGATTTTGTTATTCTTACAATATAGCATTCACCTACAATTCATCGACAAATATAAACCAGTATCTTACACCCTGGTGATTCAGTTTCAGTAAGACTAGTGATGATAAGACGTTTTATGAACATTAAAATTGACTGGAAAGCATGGAGCTGGAAGGGAGTTCCACAAGTGAAAACTGCAGAATGACAAAGACAATGATTGACATTGCATTCAATTTTTTGAAAATCAAAATTCAAGGCTGCATTCTATTTCTAACTTTCTTGTCTATTTACAAAGACTTTTTCTTTTGGATGTCATCATTCTTCTTACTATTAGAGGCTTTTACTTAAATACAACACACAGTAGATATGAAATGCAACTGGCTTTATTTCCGCCATATTTTTTATTAACTTCTCACACTACATTCAATAAATATATTTCCTTTTTTTCATAAATATTTACTCACCAAATATATTCTTTATTACCATATAGTTCTGTGCATTATTTTGGGTTGAGCAGGTAGTAAATTGGTCTTATTGCAACAAAACATTCACTAATAAGGGCAAAACTTATTAGTGCAAATTATTAGTGTACTAATAAGGGCAAAACTATAAGCAATAGGAATTTGCATAGGTATAGGTAATAATCACTATTGTAAGACAGTAGTAGAATTGGTAGAAAACTCAACCCATCTAACCAAACTGTTATGCTAAACCTTACTGCAATTTGTATAACATGCATTTTTTCTATATTTTAGATGTGGAGTCACTTCCCTGTCCTTTTCTGACTAAGCAGAAATATTCCCAGAATTGCAAGGAATAGATCATCCAGAATGTTATGGCAACAACAAAAGAGTGGAAGGAATTTAGTTTATTCATTGTTTTGCCTGGCCATTTACTACAATTCCTAATTTGATTTCCTATTTTCTAAAGAGTCAGGTACTGGTGTCTTCTTACTATATAGACCTCATCATTTTCCATACATTTGAAACATTTTCTTTATTGCCACGTCAGATCTCCAGTTCTCTTGTCGCCTCTAGAGATTCAATTTCGGTAGAGAGATTTGTTTAAAACAATCTTAAAAAGATAATCTTTGTGTATCAAAGCTGAAATCATCAAAATGTTACACTTGAATTACTCAACCAGCATTTTATTTTTTGATCATTGTTTCTATTTTATTATCTTTGGTTATCTTTATTTATCAAGGCCCAAGACTAACTTAAGGTAGAGAGTTGCTGAATTGTGAATTATTTATTCTACAACTAGTTGAATAATGTATTGATTCATGGATTTGTTGTCATAGTAACTATGAGTTCAATCCCTGGTTTAGTCAATGTGAGCTTATACTCTGTAGAAACAGGGTAAGCAATGATTGAGCATCACTAAATAACAACTAAATATCCCTAGACATTATCAGCAGGAGAATAATAATTTACCCCTATAGATTAAAATAGGGTTCAGTTTTAAATTCTCTGAAGGTCAACTGGATTAACAAGCACCAGATTATAACATTGTGGTAATAACAAAGATGAGGACAATAGTCTGAATGTAAATATTGTAGATAATGATAACTCTACATCCCAGAAATTCAGACAGAAGGCAATCAGGGATAATAATAATAACAAAGATGAGGAAAATAGTCTGCATGTAAATAATATAAATAATGATAACTCCTCATCCTAGAATTTCAGACAGAAGGCAATCAGGGGATAATAACAACAAAGATGAGGACAATAGTCTGCATATAAATAATATAAATAATGATAGATTCTCATTCCAGAAATTCAGACAGAAGGCAATCAGGGATAATAATAATAACAAAGATGAGGAAAATAGTCTGCATGTAAATAATATAAATAATGATAACTCCTCATCCTAGAATTTCAGACAGAAGGCAATCAGGGGATAATAACAACAAAGATGAGGAAAATAGTCTGCATGTAAATAATATAAATAATGATAACAGTTTATACCTAAAATTCAGGCAGAAGGCAATTAGTTGATAATAACAACAAAGATGAGGACAACAGTTCACATATAAATAATGATAACTCTTCATCCCAGAAATTCTGACAGAAGATGATCAGGTGAAAATAACAACAATGAATAGTTGCTGAATAATATGTGTGATATAAACGTAAAACGAGGAAGTAGAAAATGAAGTTGAGGATATGGTGGATAGATAATCATTGACCCTATACATGAAGAGATTAAGATTATAATGTTCAGGAAAGCATTCACAAAGTCATGGTTCTTAGAAAGAAGCTTTCTGAGCAGCATATTTTTCTTACCAATGGAATATGTAGTGAATTAGGGTGATTCAGTATAGCAGAGTGGTTCTTGCCTGCAAAGATCTGAGCTAGTGGCTTTATATAATTTCATATATAGTATGTGATTACTTTCTATGTGTATCTTAGATGTGGCACAGATGTATAAGGCACCCAGTGAGGATTAAACTCCTACTCAGTCATAATTGTTCTTGCTAGACAAGCTTGCTAACCGTTCCACCATGTTGAAGTGTCCAAATATATAGCATATGAGCCATGTCAGGAAATACCAGAAGTATTAACTGAATGTAATATCTATCAGGAAACTTGTTGTAAAAAGTGATGATCTATGATGACCTCACTATGTAGTGGGTGCATTCTCAGAGATACCAAAGTAAATTTTGTATTTTATGTCACCTCAAAAAATCAAAAAGACTTAGGAACCCTAACTGGTAACTTCAGGTCACAAAGTTCAGAATCAAACCTCAAAAGATTTCAGTGCATTCTCCTAAACCCATTGCTCCCAGTGAAGCATAGACCATTGACAACCTCTCATCATTCATGAGGGAGTCATCAATGCTTCTGTAACTTGTCTTTATTTACAGATAGTGGTATTGACCCTATGAAAACTCTATTAGTCTCTGGATGATATAACAGTCAGTTAACTGTTATACATGATAGATGCTAGACTGATTGTCTCTTTCAATACCATGACTAACTAGGCAGATTTTCATGCAATAGTTTACTATTTCTTTATAAAGTAAACTGATTGCCAACCAAAACTATAGAACCCAAACTGTCCTGCTATTTAATCCATAGGTGAAGGGAGATGAGATAGATTAATACCTTTCTGAAAAGTATTTAAACTTATTTATAAATGGTACTTTGTCTGTGTGCATGTGTGTCTGTGTGTGTGTGTGTGTCCGTTACCTATAGACTCCGAAACAGTAGTACTATAAGCGTCTGTGAGTGTTCTTAGCTAGGTTTTGTGTCACAGTACCCCCAATAAATATCAAAAATTGATAATAAAAGAATCAGGTTATAGGAGGACTGGTCCAATTTTAATCAAATTTGATACACTCATAGACAAAGACATAAGAAACGATATTCAGAAGTTTCAAGGTTTCAGTTCTTACAACAGTGCAGAAAATCAGTAATATATATATATATAAAAGGCAAGATGTTTGTGTGTGTGTCTGTTTATCTGCCTGTATGTCTGTATTTTTTTCAGCCTTTTTATTTTAGTTTTTGCTTCAGGCTTGGCTCTAAGTAGGTATAATTGTAGTTCTTAGTCTCAGCCATGATATCATTTACTCAGAGGACTTATTTAGCCTTCAAAATTCAGTTTACAATGAAAAAATCTTATTTGATATCGATACCAGGAAATCAAAATTTGACTTACATCCATTCATTTTTCTTTCAGTCTACAGTTTCGCTTTAACTGGAAACAATTATTGCTTCTTAATCTTTTGTGCCAACGTCCAAAGAGTCTGAGCTCCAGAACCATGGATTAGTTTTAAAGCTTTCATTACACCTGAGCAACATCGGGTTATACTGCTAGTTTGTGCATAAGTGAATGCAACAAATTCAACTGGAATTTGAATTTGACTTGCCAATTTCTCCTCCTGAGCTGATATCCACTGCACCACAATGCACATCCTTATTTCAGTGTATGTGTCACTATAGAATAGAAAGTGAATAGAGCTGAACATCGGATATATACAACAACACGTCTAGTGGATGCCCCAAAGTTAACCTAACCTGTCAGATAAGAAAGAGAACCTGTCAAATCCTTACGAGAAGAAAATCAAATATTTGAAGAAAGATCTGAAAAATAATCGATTCAATTGATATTAATTTGAAGCGTGTCCAAAAAAAAAAAGTACCAGTCAATGAATTCACACTGTTCATCATCAAGTCTATGCTTCTTATAACAACTTCTGGTAATCAATTGTCAATTTATATATTTGTTTCCATTCAAAAAAATTAAAATTCAAACCAGAGTTAAGTTACGAAATCTAAAATATTATTGCTTTTTTGTTACTAAATATTCTTCTGTTTCTATATGCCATGTCCCTTCAGGAAGTAAGCAATCATGACTCTCCACAATTTCTTATCCTTTGTAGCTCTTATTAAATTTTAAGTTTTGTAATCTCTTCTGAGCTTGATTCTGCTTTCCATTCACTAAAGCTCATTAAGTAGTTTATGCATTGTTTTCCTTCTTCCCTTTTGGCCTCAACAAATCCTGTGAGTAATTCTGCTATCTTATCTAGTCAGGCGCCCCTGCTGTTCATCTCAGTGTTCTCAACAGGCTTCAAAGGAGAATCTGTATTGTGATTGGTCCTGACCTGGTGGCTTGACTCCAGCCACTTTCTCACCAGCAGGATGTGGCTTCTCACTGTCTCTTCTACAAATATTTTCATGGCTTCTGCTCCGACAAACTCAGGTCACTGGTGCCCCCTCCACAAGAATTTACTTGTGTAACCAGACTGGAACAAGGTCTCACCCTTTTACCATTAAATCAACCAAATGCAGCCGACAATTCTACTCCAGCAGCTTCTTTTCTTGTACTTCCAGCCTGTGAAACTCCCTTCTGTATACTTGCTTTCCTGAAGGCTACAACCTCCAGGAATTTAAATGCAATGTCAATTCCCATTTCTTATCCTTTCTCTCTACCTTTGCAACTGTCTTCACTTCTGTGTTCACATCCTTCTGTTGCCCTTTCTTTGACACCCCTTGTAACTGGTTCATCTTTCTCTTCACTCTCCTCCTGCCTAAACTTTTACTCTCTTATGTAGACCCCTGTGCATCAGTTTGCTTGTGGTGGAACAATTAAAAAAAACAAAAGTTTCAAATTTTTCAAGCATACTTTACTATTTATGTGCCCTAGAAATTTCAGATATCTCTTCCTGATTTTAACTATACTATAAGTGTTTGTTTTTTGGGGGTTTTTTTTTTTCAGTATAGTTTGAAGGAAAGAGGAGCAGAGAAAAACAATCCATAACCTACAGAACAAGCTGGAGTCAATGGTTGGTGGACCAAGGTTTAGGAGAAATAACAAAATAACAAAAAATATAACAAAATAACAAAAAATAACAAAATAACAAAAAAAATTTAGTAAGAGCTACAAAGAACAAGAAATTGTGAAGAGCCATGATCACCAACAAAAATAGAAGGACATAGAGTATAGAAGAGGCTACGGCTAAATTGCGCTGAATACACCGGTTCCTGTCCGATCACCGAAGTTAAGCAACATCGAGCCTGGTCAGTACTTAAATGGGTGACCATTTGGGAATATCAGGTGCTGTAAACGTAAGGACCAAGAATGGTCCACCAGTCTTCCAGGTTTGGGGGTTGGGTGCAGGGTTAACAACCCTGCCCCGTAAAACATTTTGTTACAGAAACAGCAACAAAAAGTTGCTGCCCTATGCACCATTTGGGTGTGATGGATAAATGATGATGATGATGAGAGTATAGAAGAAGAAAATCTTGCCAATGTTTTCATTTTTATTCTTGATTGTTATATGACTTCAAATTCACAATTTTTCACCATTCTATCATTCAATAACTTTGAAATAACTTGTTTCTCATTTCTTATTTGGGATTATATCTTTCTTAGGGCCCATTGCAATCTTTACATTGATATCAAAAATAACTAACAACTGTACTATTATTCATTTACAATATAATAAACAATCCTTCAGTTGCATAAAAAATCTTATGCTAGCAAATAAATTAAATGTAAGTATTTGTGATAAATATGAAAATTCCATTCTTAATGACATGGTATATTTATCATATAAATATATTTTGAAAGATTTTACAAGCATCATTTGAAAGTTTGATGTATTGGATGTGTCTCAATATCTATATACATACATGTATGTAAATATAAATGTATATAGGTAGTGATACAACTATCTTTAACTCTGATTCTCTTTCAAGTCTCCTCTGAATCCATAAAATAACATACATATCCTAAACAAACCTAGCATTTTGATATTTACTATTGTATATGTTGTAAAAACTATGCTAATTGGCTGACACAGTCAAGACACTATCTGTAAAGACAATGTTGATTGGCTAAGATAGAGCCAATACATTTGTATATTCTTGAAATAGAGTTACTAACTGTCCATTAAAGTGGCCACAAACATTCCCCTTTTTCCCTATCTGTAATACCACACTTAGCAATATTATAGAGAGTAGAAATGATCCAGACGTCATGCAAAATATTACACTATCAAATATAAAAATTAACAACTTATTGTAAATCTTTCTAATAAATAAGGATATTATAAGCTGAAATTCATGTGGCATTGTGGCTATTGTGTGGTAGTTATTTTCTTTACTGGAAACCTTGAGAATAAAACAAACTAGCTAAAGGGTTTAAATTAAGTAATATATTTTTATTTTCTTTAGAGTGAGTCCTTTGGTATTTGATGTAGCAAAAAGTTATTTTAATAGGGTGGATATTGGTAGTAGTCTGGAGAAATTTTCATTTTAGTAGTTTAAAGTCAGACTTTGATAGGGATAGAAGTCATCTCAGTAATTACATCAATGTTAATCAACTTTGTTTTTCTCAGCCCTTAGCAGGGTGGAAATATCAGTAGTAAATGACCTCTTAACTGCTTCTTTATGTGTCATGCACGGCTGGTTTCTTTGTGATAGCATTCTTTTGTTCTGTCTTCTCCTCTCATCTGCATCTAGTCCAGAGGTGTTAAGTTTATATTCATTTGACCAGGCTTGAAAATTTCATGTAAACATTGGTTACAGCTAACAACATAAGTCTTTTTGAGTCAATGTTTTTGATTGGCCAAAATGATTTTAGTTTCTGGCTTTAATTTATTTTTTACTAGCAGTATAGCCCAGCATTGCTCGGGTGTAATGAAAGCTTTAAAACTAATCCATGGTCCTGGAGCTCAGACTCTTTGGACGTTGGCACGAAAGAATATTTGTGTGAAGTTTAGTGGGAATCGGATAAAAATTGTAGATTTGTATAAAGAACATACAGACAGATAAACAGACACACATACAAACATCTTGCCTTTTATATATATATATATATATATATTATCTATTTTCTGCACTATTGTAAGAACTGCAACCTTGAAACTTCTGAATATCATTTCTTATGTCTTTGTCTATGAGTGTATCAAATTTGATTAAAATCGAACCACTCCTTTTATAACCTGATTTTTTCAATTATCAATTTTCTATATTTATTGGGGGTAAACCTAGCTAATAACACTCGCAGATGCTTATAGTACAACTGTGTAAATTTTCAAGAAAATCGGTTCAGCCATTTTGGAGTCTATAGGTAATGGATACACACACACACAGACACACACACAGACAAAGTTCCATTTATAAATAAGTTTAGATTTTTTAATAGAGGAATTTATGCATTGAGCCTCCTTGATTTTTTATATTTTTCAGTCACAAATAAGTAGGCTCTGCTCCTTCAGACTTTTGGTGTTTTGAACCAGGTTCTGTTTTTTCTTCTTATTAATTTTATTTGAGGGTTGCCTTCTTGTAGGTTGAGAGAAGTATAGAAAAAAAAACTGAGAGATAAAGAAAGCATGAAAGAAATAAGAACTTTAAAGGAAAGCGTAAATGCGTATAAATGTTTATATATTTTCTTTTTATTTTTTATATACAACAGTATATTTATCATATCAGTCAGTTAAGTGCCATACGTGAAACATGCTTGGGCGATCATGTCTCTTTCAAGACATGACTGACTGAGCAGAAGATTATCCCGCAGTAGGTTGCCATTGCTTTCTGCGGTAGATTGGTTGCCAGCCAAGGCTATAGAACCCAATCTGTCCTGCTATTTAACCCATAACTGGAAGGAAGAGATGGATTAATACCTTTCCCAAGGGTATTTGTGCATAAGTGAATGCAATGAATTCAACTATGAGTATATTTGGAAGATTTTACAAGTTGACTAATACCAGTTATACTATAGCTTTTTTTAGTGACTGATCAAAAAATTAATTGACTAAAGATTTGAGCTCAAAATACAGAAAAGTCAATATCACCTTTTTTTTTTAAATATTATGATAAAGTCCCATTAAAATTTATTTTCATCTAAACTAAAATTTTTTTCTTTGAAAATTTTAATGCAAAAATATCACCACAGTACAACAGGAAATATTATATCTGAGCACACTTAAAATGGTACAGACTACACATATTTCATGATATAAAAGCTTTCTTTTTAACCTTCTGTTGATAATCCTATTTTTAAATCTCATTCAGTTGCTTTAAGTCAAGAAAACACACAAACAGATCTTTTAACAATGAATAACAAAGAAATAGCTGCTGAGGAAACAAAGGGAGATAAGGCAAGCATTGGGTGAAGAACAAGAAAGAGTGCAAAAACAAAAAAATGAAAGATCAGACAGGGCAAGCAATAAATGGAAAATGGACAATGAATTGGAACTTCCAGAACAGAGGCCAAGTCGACAGTGACGGAAGCAGATGAGAATATTTTATGAACAGAAGACAATGAACAATAGCAGACAAATCACAACTAAAAGAAACAAAGAGACAAGAGTCACTCGATAGGAAATGAGTTAACAAAATTGGATGGCAATAACCTTAAGGGAAGTCTTTCAACTAGAGTAGTGAGATAAAACTCTTTAGGATTTTGGCGATTGTGGCTCTCCACAATTTCTTGACTTTTGTAGCTCTTAATAAATTTTCTTTATTTGTTATCTCTCTTAAACCTTGTTCTGCCATTTATTTACTCAAGCTCACTAAGGGGATTATATGTTGTTTTTCTTTATCCCTCTTGCCCTTTTTTTATAACCATATCGCCCCAAGCAAGGCATTTTACTGCCACTGTTTTGCAGGGGGTTACATAGGAGGAAGAAAGTTATGGAAAAGAGTGACAGGTTATAGAGGGTGTCAAGAGAAGGTAACAGAAGGATAAGAATACTGATGAGAGTGGAGTGGATAGAGAAAGAAGCATGAGAGAGAGGATGCATGTTAGTGAGATAGAAGATGACTATTGACTTTACATTTAAATTCTTGGAGATTGTAGCTGTTGGGACAAGCAAGTAAATGGAAGGGAATTTCACAGGCAGGAAGTGCAAGAAAAGAAGTTACTGGAGTAGAATTTGCATTTACATTTTATTGGTTTCACAGTAAAAGGGTGGGACCTGGTTGCTAATCTTGTGGCTCAAGTAAATTCATATACAGGGTGCACCAGTAAGCTAAGTTCATTGGAGCAGAAGCCCTGAAAGTATTTATAGAAGAGACACAAAGAAGCCACATTGCGCCGGTGAGAAAGTGGCTGTATCTGAGCTGCAAAGTCGGGATCGATCACATTGCAGATTCTTCATTGGATTTTGTCAAGGACCCTAGGTGAATAGCAGGAGCACCCAACTAGATATGTCCTGTGAGTATCAAATTTGCCAAACCCTCAAAGAAAATGAAAACAAAAAGGACTCTTATACCCATCAAGAAGAGAGAGTATCTCATTTTCCAAGCCCCCTGTCCTTGTTATGTACATTAGAAATTTAAGCTGACTCTTCCTAATATTTTGTACAAAAATCTTTTTTTATTTCCAATGTTTGGTCCATGGTATTTTCAGCATCCTCCTGTAGAACCAAATTTCTATTGCTTCAAGCCTCTTCATCTATGAGAATATTGTCCAGCATTTGATGCCATATAAGAGAAATTAGAACACCTATGGCAATCTCAACATATTCAAGAAAGACATTAGGATAATCAAAAACCTATATTGGCAGCAAACAGTTTGCTTACACACGGACAGAAAATGAATTCAGCAGATATACAAAAATAGATAGGGGTATCATACAAGGATGTATTTTCCCACCAGATCTTTTCAACCTGTAGATCAAAACAATTCTGAGAGAGCTAGAATCCTTGCCAGAATTCATCATTGGTGGCCACAATCTCAACAATATATCAGCTGGATTAAACATATAAGCTCTTATGCTAAATCTTGCTTAGGCACTTGCAATGACATCTGTAAGAAATGCTCTGCACACTGATTCTGGTGGTTCTCTATCTCTTTTGTAAAAATGCAAAAATGTGGCACAAGGCCAACAAAAGGCAGAGATGAGGAAGGAATGGTCTTCTGTCTTATAATTAACTTATCTATCCACAATCACTGACCCAAACATACCACAGTATTCCTTACACTAAAACTACACATTCTTACTTACTATTCTTACAAAATCTACCATTATTACTTCAGAATCTCCATCAAGTCCAAGCTAGTCACCATATGTAAACTTTTTGTCTGGTGTGGGGATAAAACAACAATTGAAAAATTTAAACCCCTATGTCTATTTACAATATCATAAACTATTTACAAGAAACTAAACAAAATAGTGTGTGTAATAAAACCTCCTATAATCCTTAATTGTGGCAGAAACATCAGGTAAATGGACAAAATTCTGAGTTCTTGTGCATCAAAGTCTACCAAAAGCCCACCATTGCTAACCAGATGAGGTTCAAAAATAGGTTCAATCAAATTGCAAATAAAACAAAATCAAACCAAAAATAAAATCAAGTCTGTCATCTAATAAAGTTTGAATAAAAAAATCAATAAAAAATTAAAGAACATGAAAATTAAACCAAATTTCTGTGTAAAAAAACAAAAAATTAAAACAAATTTAGCCAAAGCTGAAAAATAAAACTGAAAACAAAAAAAGTGTACTCAACATGAGAAAATTATTGAAACAAATTTTAGAAATAAATAAATTATCAGAAATTGTCTCCAAAAATCCGTATATAGTTGATTGTTTCTCACTGAAAGAAAATAACACTATGCCTACCCACTGAGAAGAGATGTAAAACAAGGCCAGGTTTAGCGTGGTGGAATCCAAGCACTTACACTAGGGCCAAGGGTAAAACTTTACCCAGCCCTCACATATGCAAGACCAGGCAGAAAGCTTGTCTGTTCTCTGTGGCTAAGTCTCTCTTCATAGAGGAAGCCCCAACTGTGTTGAACTCTGCCAGAAGGCAGAGAGATTGACAGTTGCATGCCAGACAGTAGACTACAGATTTGTATTTAGCCATGCCTCCCTGCTGAAACACAAGCTCGTGTTTAATATGGAGGAACCGAGCCTTTGCACTCAGGCAAATGTTCAAACTTTGCACAGCCTCCCCATACATGAGATCAGGCACAAAGCTTGTCTATTCTTCTAATTCGAGTTTTGGTCTGTTGACTTAGCCCAGACTGAGTCGAACTCTGCCCTATGGTAGAGAGCTTGACAGTTGCGATCCAGACAGCAAACTTCTTGACTGTGACAGATTTTTTTCAAACTCACTTGAGTTATTTTTTTAAATCTCTAGAAGTGTTCATTGAGTGTTGGAGGTGGTTATTTACCCACAATATTCTCCCTTTTGAGATTTATTTTATTAATAAATATTTGTTTTTATTCGTTAGTAGCACGAATCCTCTTTCCAGCAATTTTGCCAATATAACTATGTATTTTTTCATTTCAGATCAACCTCAAGTGTTTTGTGTGCATTTCTTCTTTTTACAAATTGTACTTACTTATAGGTTCAATGAATTCTTGGGGTGTTGGTTCATCAAAAACACCATTTAATTTTTTTCGTATGTTCTGCCATTCTTTTAGATGTTTTTTTGGTAATTTTTATCTGATTATAATACCATTTATATTCCCATTCTTTCCATGTATTACGCATATCATCTTTCTAATACATGACATTATTATGGCGTCTTCTCACATTTCTTTTTTACATTGATACACTTTAAAAAAACAGTTTTTTGACAATCTTTAAAAAATTAGTGTCCTTTTTGCTATCCACTCTAAATATTTTTTTGTTTTGGTAAAACTTGCCGAACACTGATTTAATTTTCTTTGCAAACATTAATTCTACCAGTGACATGCTTGATGGTATATTTAAATTTGACATTATAAGGTAAAGGCTTAAAAAATTGGTAGTGCTTCTTTGTTTGCTTTTTTATAACTTGCTTTTTGCAAAGCTCTCTTAAAGGTACACAGAAACCGTTCACCTTGTTCGTTTTACTTTGGATGCCACTGCAGTGTTGTAATATGTTCAAGAGAGAACATTTTGCAAAAATCTTCAAATCTTTGAATTCAGTGAATTATACATTGTTATTTGAGGCTATGGTATCTGGAATGTCATATCTTGTAAGCAGTTCATGTAAATATTCACTGTTACCAAAAAAGTTTTTTTTTTTTTGTAATTACAAATTTCAGGCTACCTAGTAAAGCCATCCACTACCACAAGATTAATGTGATCTGTTTATTGAAAGTGCAAAATCTATATTCAATCTTGACCATGAAAGTGTCTGTCTTTGGCTAAAGTTGTAATTTCACGGTAAGTAATTTTGTTACCAGATCACAACCTCTGTAGGCTTTTACCACTTTTTCAATATCATGATCCATTTTGGTCCAGTGTACATAGTTTCTCATAAGAAATTTCATCCTTAAAATTTCCGGATGCCTGTTATAAAATTCGTCTGATATTTGCTTTTGTAATATTCTAGGTATAATAACTCTTTGCATGAACATCAGTTCTCTGTCACATAGGGAGTAAAATTTCAAGTCTAGATTCCATTACTTTCTTTTAGTTGTTTTTTTTTTATGCAATAAATACATTTTGCTCTGCTTTTTCTGTTATTTGTTCCAGGGTAGCTGATACTTTGTATACTGTATTGAATAATATATTTTTAACTTCAATTTCACTTTTTAATGTTGCAATAATAGTATTCTCAAATGGTTAAGTATTAGATGGTATCAATCTTTATAACTCATCTGCATGTCCTAATTTTTTAGATGGTTCATATAAAGTCATAATTTAATAAGATGATACCCCAGCATTGTAATCTATTTGCTGTATGTATAAGAATTTCTTTTTTCGAACCATATATTGATAATAGAGTTGTGTGGTCTGTCTGCAACCAAAACCTTGTTTCCTGTATAAATTTGTAAAACTTAAACATGGAACAAATATTGCTAATGCGTCTTTTTTTTTTTTATCAGGCTGTAGTTTTTTAGTTTTTTTTGCTAGTTGTAGTGAACATGAAGCATGTGCGACTGCTTTCATATTACTGTCATTCTATTTATGCAAAACTAGCAGTATAGCCCGGTGTTGCTCGAGTGTAATGAAAGCATTAAAACTAATCCATGGTCCTGGAGCTCAGACTCAGCCTAAAGAATATTTGTGTGAAGTTTGGCAAGAATTTGATAAAAATTGTGGATTTGTATAAAGGACATACAGACAGATAAACAGACACACACACACAAACATCTTGCCTTTTATATATATATATTATCGATTTTCTGCACTATTGTAAGAACTGCAACCTTGAAACTTCTGAATATCATTTCTTGTATCTTTGTCTATGAGTGTATCAAATTTGATTAAAATCAGACCACTCCTTCTATAACCCAATTTTTTTGATTATCGATTTTTGATATTTATTGGGGGTACCTCAACACAAAACCAAGCTATGAACACTCACAGACACTTATAGTACAACTGTGTAAATTTTCAAGAAAATCGGTTCAGCCGTTTCGGAGTCTATAGGTAATGGACACACACAGAGACAAAGTTCCATTTATAAAATAAGTTTAGATTATTGCTCTTATTCTGTAATCACTAGCATTTGAAGCCACTACAATTTCTGATTTTGGATTGTAGTGAGCTAATGATAAATTTGATGTTAGTGCTTTTTATTCCTTTGAACACCTTCTGACACTTATCAGTCCAGTTTATGTCTTTTTTCTTCAGTAGTCTTAAAGAAATGTGCCCCTGAACTCTCCTCTATCCTTTCTAAGCTCTACAACCTCTGCCTATCTGCTTCCTGCTTTCCTGCCTGTTGGAAATCTTCCTCTATAGTTCCTATATTTAAAAACACTGGAGAACCCTCTGACCCTGCAAATTACCGCCCTATCAGCCTTCTTCCGATCTTTGGCAAAGTGTTCGAAGCTATTATCAACGCCGAGGTGGTTCAGCATCTCACAGCACACAGGCTCCTCTCGGACAAGCAATATGGTTTCCGCTTCACCAGGTCTACTGCTGATATGCTAACGACCATCACCGAGTACATATAACAGGCACTCGACAGGAATGGCGAAGCTCGAACCGTTGCATTGGATATATCTAAGGCGTTCGACAGAGTTTGGCATGCTGGCCTTCTATGTAAACTGCGGAGCTATGGTATAACTGGACATTTGTTTGAACTAATCCAGTCATTCCTCTCTAACCGCACAATGAAAGTGGTATTAAACGGACATGCCTCTCAGAACTACCATACAAACGCAGGTGTCCCCCAAGGCTCCATCTTAGGTCCTACACTCTTCCTGATATATATTAATGATCTCCCTGATTCCATAAGAACCCAAATAGGTTTGTACGCCGATGACACTACAGTTTACTCTCGCCTCCAACAAAAATCTGGTGTAGGTGTCAAAGCTAAACTCTCAGCCGAGATTGAAAAAGACCTCCAATCCATATTGGACTGGGGTAAGAAATGGCTAGTAAATTTTAATGCTTCTAAAACGAAGCTACTGTCAATTAACCATCATCGACAATCTCACTTACCTCCCATTAGCATGGACCAGGCTTGCCTCCCAGAGAGTAATACACTGCGCCTCCTTGGTCTCACACTTTCAGCGGACCTCAAATGGAATGACTATATCGAATCCATTGCTAAATCCGCTGCTATGAAAGTCGGTTCTCTGTGTAGGGCCCGGAAGTTTTTTCCGTCTAAATCTATCCTACACATTTACAAATCTACCATCCGCTCGTGCATTGAATACTGCTGCCATATCTGGTCGGGTGCCCCTGCTGTTCTCCTTGGGCTTCTCGATAAGGTTCAGAGGAGGGTCTGTAATGTGATAGATACCGACTTGGCAGACCGCCTGCAGTCTCTCTCCCACCGGCGAGACGTAGCTTCCCTGTGTCTCTTCTATAAATACTTTCACAGCTTCTGCTCCGATGAACTTAGATCACTGGTGCCCCCTAAATACGAATTTGCACGAGATACTAGATTAGCAACTAGATCCCACCCTTTTACAGTGAAACCGATAAAATGCAGCCGTAACTTCTACTCCAACAGTTTCTTTCCTCGCACTTCCCGACTGTGGAATTTCTCTTCCAAACGATTGCTTCCCCGACGGCTACAATCTCCAGGAGTTTAAATGTAAGGTCAATACACACCTCCTAACACACTAACCTGCTCCCATTCTATCAAGCACTCTTCCCATCTGCCCGACCCTCATCCTCGCTATCCTTACTCATCTGTCACCTTTCTCCTGACATTCCCTATGTCTATCCACTCCTTCTCTTTACCTTCCCCTATGTAGCCCCATGCGCAATAGTGGCAGTGGAATGCCTTGCTTGGGGTGAGATGATTAAAAAAAAAAAAAAAAAAAAAAAAAAGAACTCTCAAATTCTGCATAAATTTTATAGTAGTTTGTTATCTCCAATAAGCTTGTAACCTAGTAACATTCATTAGAGGAGGCATATGTTTAACTGTACTTGACCCCTGAAGGATCAATTTTAGGTAAAAACAATTCACATTTGGCCTCACTGATTTTGAACCCATACTGTCGTATTTTTTCAAAATCAGTTTTCACATGCCCAATATGTTTTTCTTGGATACACTTTTGATATGTCCCAGAAATGGATGTATATATTATTTGAAGTAGCAAAGTGGTTTTGGCAAAAGTAACCAGGTAGGATAATCTAGCAAGTAGCCGTAATGGACCAGTACTCATTGTAATCGTATACAGTATGCTTAGGTGTAGGCTTATGCAATAGGCATAGTCAATAGGTGTTCCAACAGGCATAGTGCTAGGCGTCCCAACCTTAGTCTGTATTTATGGCTGACACCAGCCAATCATATTACTGTGATAGGGAACCAAGTGTATGCATATTCATTACATCACCTTTTAATTAAGATATTATCCAGACAAGCAACTGTAAAATCCTGGTATCCATAGGTTGCTAAAATATAGCTGAAGTCACCTTTATACAAAAAAGAGGTTGGTTGAACTTATACAATCCTTTGGGCGTACTTATAGTTCTCAGAAGATTCTTCTTCAACCTGTATTTGTAAATATGCTTCAGAAAGATCTAGCTTCAAAAAGATTTTTATACCATTTAACTTTACAAAGATTTACTCTTGACTTGGTAATGGGTAGTTATCAAGTTCTAAACATTTGTTTAAGTATGTCAAAAAATCTTCATAAACTTGATTTTTTTCTTTACATACACTGCTGGTTCTGCCAGTCTTGAATGATTCATCTTTTCAATTACATCTTATTTTCACATCTATCTAATTCTTCATTGACTTGATTCAATGTTGTAAATGGTACACTTTGTTTTGGTTTAAATACTGGCATCAACTCTTTTTACAATTTTTTCATCCTTTTTTATTATCCAAAAAATGTAAATGCAACATCAATCACAATCTGCTGACGTCTTGATTAGACTTTTATCTTCCCACTCATTAGTCGTGTTTCTGTTCATAATTCTTTCACATCCAGTAACCACTTGTGTCTTAATATCTTTACTGCCTTGCTTGGGATGAAATCAATTAAAAAAGGTAGTTATATTTTAGTTCAAATGTAGTCATATTTCTTCTCAATTATATTTATATTACAGCTCAAATACAGTTATATTTCAGGTCAAATGTAGTCATATTTCTCCTCAATTGCATTTATATTACAGCTCAAATGCAGTTATATTTCAAGTCAAATGTAGTCGTATTTCTTCTCAATTGTATTTATATTACAGCTCAAATGCAGTTATATTTCAGGTCAAATGTAGTCATATTTCTTCTCAATTGAATTTATATTACAGCTCAAATACAGTTATATTTCAGGTCAAATGTAGTCATATTTCTTCTCAATTATATTTATATTACAGCTCAAATACAGTTATATTTCAGGTCAAATGTAGTCATATTTCTTCTCAATTGTATTTATATTACAGCTCAAATGCAGTTATATTTCAAGTCAAATGTAGTCATATTTCTTCTCAATTGTATTTATATTACAGCTCAAATGCAGTTATATTTCAGGTCAAATGTAGTCATATTTCTTCTCAATTATATTTATATTACAGCTCAAATACAGTTATATTTCAGGTCAAATGTAGTCATATTTCTTCTCAATTGTATTTATATTACAGCTCAAATGCAGTTATATTTCAAGTCAAATGTAGTCATATTTCTTCTCAATTGTATTTATATTACAGCTCAAATGCAGTTATATTTCAGGTCAAATGTAGTCATATTTCTTCTCAATTGTATTTATATTACAGCTCAAATGCAGTTATATTTCAGGTCAAATGTAGTCATATTTCTTCTCAATTATATTTATATTACAGCTCAAATACAGTTATATTTCAGGTCAAATGTAGTCATATTTCTTCTCAATTGTATTTATATTACAGCTCAAATGCAGTTATATTTCAAGTCAAATGTAGTCATATTTCTTCTCAATTGTATTTATATTACAGCTCAAATGCAGTTATATTTCAGGTCAAATGTAGTCATATTTCTTCTCAATTGTATTTATATTACAGCTCAAATGCAGTTATATTTCAGGTCAAATGTAGTCATATTTCTTCTCAATTGTATTTATATTACAGCTCAAATGCAGTTATATTTCAGGTCAAATGTTATTTTCAGCTTTCATATTTGTTTTATTTTAATTTTTTAAATTCATACATTTCTTATTAATTTCGATTATAGTTCTTTTTTTGTTTAATGTTTTCATTTTATAATATTGTGTTAAACTAATTTCAGGTAAACAGATATAACTATAAATAATAATATTTGAAAATGTTTCATCTAAAATAAAAATAAAGCTATTTCTATTCATAATAATTGTGTAAAAACTAACAATTATAGCACTAAAGAAAATTGAGAAAACATGAAGGACAAGTTTATATGGTTAGATTTTGTTGCCTCAAAAATCCTGTAACCAATTAGGGTTTAAATTCATAATTTTCCCTCTTCTAGACTGGTTGCCAAGACGACATGTCATCTCTGCTATTTAACTCATAGCTAGAGCAAGGATAGATAGACTCATGACATTTTCCAAGGGTATAGTGTGAAATATTTGACTAGATTTGAAATTTGGTTTGCCAGTTTATGTGTCAATAATCCCTTCACTATGCACACATTCAATGTTTGATTCAGACTTTTCATAGCTCAAATGTTCAGAGCAACTGATTCAATAGGGATTCTCCAAAGCAAAGCAGATATATGGCCGAGTCATACTAAGAATTCTTCTGATCTGAGTTTCTTCCTGACTAGTAGCTTAAGGTAAAGTGAAAAATCAAATAAATATTGCAATTACTCCCCAACATTTCTAATAATAATAATGGTCTGAATGTTTACATGATTTACATTGTTTGGAGTGTTGTCCTCATATTTATTGCCATATTCACAACGTTATATACTCCAAACTTTTTCAGGTGATTGGCCATTTAAACTGAACCCTTTATAATCTTGGAATTATTTCGAATTTTTGTTCTCATCTTGGTTGATATAGGTCTTATAATAGACACAGTGTTTCAACCAATTACCCTCTGGTCATCATCAGATGTTCATAGATTGGCTGATGTGGATTATCTCATTGATTATTGCAAAATATCCTGTGAAATCAATTATTGTTCTTTCATGTTGGAATTTGGTTCGTCACTAACAAGTCCAAGGATCAAACTCATGACCACTAGATGATACTAACACATGTATAATCAACTACTATATCCACTACACTACCGTCCTGAAGGACTTTAGTGGTGTATTTTTGGAGCTTTTTATATTCATTGTCAGATGGATTTTGACAACTGGATTATGTTAGTGGGTTCATGCCACCTGTCATAATTTGGATAAAGTAGTTGATTATACATGTCTTAGTATCATCTAGAGGTCATGAGTTCAATCCTTGAATTTGGTAGTGATGAACCAAATTCAAACATTAAAAAACAATAACTGATTTCACAAGATATTTCGCTATAATCAAGGAGATAATCCACTCAGCCAATCTATGGACCCCTGATGATGACCAGAGGGTACTTGGTCGAAACGTTGTGTCTATTATAACACCTATATCAACCAAGATGAGAACAAAAGTTCAAAATAATTCCAAGATTATTGAAAATTACTCATCTCAGAAATAAATACAAATTATGAACCCTTTATTTCGATCACTGGGGGAGATTATTTCAATTCCAGGTGTCATGTTATTCCAGTTATCTACATTTAACTCAAATCTCTAAGTTTTTTGTCCACCATTGCTGCAGACACATATTAAACTTGAGGAAATGTGGCCCAGTGGATAAAAGCGTTGGCTGAATCCAGTGACTACACCCAAAAAGTTGTGAGTTCAATAGCTGTCTACAGTTAAAAAATTAGGGAGTTGAGTTAAATGGAAATAACTAAGGCATCAAGAAGAGGCGTGACTCATGGAATGAGAACAATCTACCCCAGTGGTTGAAATAAAGGGTTCGGTTCAAAATTCTTATCACTCGAAAAAGATCAGACCATAAAGTGGCTAAAATAAATATGAGGGCAACAGTCTGAACAATGTAAATAATTATAATATCTCATCTAAGAAATGTAAACAAATGAATGAATGTGTATCTGCTTTTTTTATGAAAACAATATATTGAATCCATTGCTAGGCCAGCTGCTAAAGAAGTTGGTTCACTGCGTTGTGCTAGACAATTTATATCTCCAGAATTTATCTCACATAAGATTACCATTCTTTGAATTTTGCTGCCACATATAGTCTTGTGCTTCTGCTTTTTATTTAGAGATTCTTGATAAAGCCAAAAAGAGAATCAACAATATCATTCTCCTGAGCTAGCATATTAGCTTCAGTCACTATCCCGCTAATGTAAAGTTACTTACCTGTGTCTTTTCTATTAATACTTTTATAGTCATTCTTTGAATGATCTCTTCACTATGGTACCTAGACTTTATGAATTTAAACCTTATACTAGATTGGTCAGTTAAGCACCATACATGATATATGCTTGGGTGATCATGTCTCAGGAGAGGCATGATTGGTTTGGTGTTGAGTTGTGCAGGTAATAACAATGAAACAACAGAAATATAAATATAATAAAATGTATTACGGAAGAAAGGTATTTACTGTTAGGGCGCCGCTCCTATTTGACTACAAATGGACTGTTCCCGTTGCTATATATAGCAATGGTGGATTCTCTACAAGGGGGTCGTAGAGAGTCACTTGAGAGTCTCTAATGAGTTACTGAAGAGTCAGTGTGAGTCAGTGAAGAGTTAGTCACACTTCCGGTGGCGTACCGGAAGTGATCACGTATACACACGCCTTACGACGGATTGGACTCATGTATCTTTCTATTGTAAATACTACTAATCACTTCTGTACATACTAACCGTCTTTCCGCGGAATACAACTTATATTCTGATTCTGTTGTTGAGTTATTCATTTATACTTGGCGACATAACATTTACAAAGTTGGTTAGTATAATACAGGAAACAAGGTATTAATGTGTACGTCTCTGTACGTGGTAAAGTGCAATTAATCACTTCTGGTTTACAACCGGAAATACACGACTGACTCGTAATCTTAGTGATCTGAGTAATTTGTACTCTGAAGTAATCTGTACTAATCTGGAAGTCTCCCGAACTCCCTGCACTACCACCATATATAGTGCCTGGAACAGTTCATTACTCTTGAAAAGGTGGAGAGTGCCCTAACATTTGGAAAAAGATTTTCTTGCAGTAGGTTGCCATTATATTATGTGGTAGGCTGGTTGCCAACAAAGACTATAGAACCCAATCTATCCTGCTATTTGACCCATAGCTAGGGGGAAAATATAGATTAATACCCTTTCCAAGGGTATTTGGGCATAAGTGAATGCAACAAATTCAACTGGAATTTGAACTTGGCTCTGATTTTTCATTCCAAGTCAGTATCCACTGCACCACAAGACACATGGGAAAGTTATTAATCTGTCACTTCTCTCTCTAGCTATGGGTTAAATAGCAAGAGAGCTTGATTGGCAACTAGTCTACAACAGAAAGCAATGGCAACCTGCTGAGGGAAAATCTTCTGCACAGTCAGTCATGCCTCTTTCAGGACATAATTGCCCAAATGTGTATCATGTATGGCATTTATCTGACTAGACTGGTGGAAAGGTCTCATCAGTTTACAGTTGAAGTAGCTAAATGTAACCATACATTTTCTTCTAACAGTTTCTTTTCTTGCACTTCTAGATTGTGGAGCTCTCTTCTGGCTCCATACTTTCTGACTAACTTTTATCTTCAAAAATTTAAAGGCAATGTATATCGTTATTTGCTGTCTTCCTGTTGTTGTTCTTGCTTCTACAAAATATTTTCTGCTTTTTAATTTTTTATATTCTGTAATCCTTTGTGTTTTAGTGGTTTTATTGCCTTCCTTGGGGTAAACTAAATTAAAGAAAAAAGAAGAAATATTTAGAAGAGCTAACAAGATGAATGCAATGAAATAAGAGAAAAATAATAAATGAATTTCAGAATCTCAGACAATTAATTTTCCAGTTCTGCTGAGGCTGATGAATGGAGGATTATATGCAACATTTTGAAAAGTGCTACCTTCATAATATTATTAAACCATCCATTAAAGTTAATTGAATTAAAGCATTATTCCTAAAACCCTGTGTCTTGGTTTAAACATGACAGGTCAAGGTTTCATTAAAAAAAAATATCTAGTTTCCAGTTCTGCTACTGTTTTAACTTGAAATAACCTTAAAAAGGTTGATAAGCCATAAAAAACAAAATAATCAATAAAATATTTGCCATATATAAGTTGAATTGAGCTTTTATGGGATGTTGTGGAGAAAAGATTTGTATGCAAGATCTTGCTGTGAAAAGCTATCAAGATGGCATTGCTCAATATTTCTCCAGAGTTATTCTAACCACTTGTGGAATCAATACCACTTTGAGTTGCTGAAATTTAATAGACAAGAAAGAGGTCCTGCACCATACAAAAAGCACTTATCCTGTAACATTTGGCCTGTTAGTTTATATATTTTTACTTTAATCATTTCACCCCCAAGCAAGGCGGGACTACCACTAGTGTGCAGGGGGGTTACAGTGAGAGAAATGACAGGGTACGGCGAATGTTGAAAAAATTATTAAAGATCGAAGGAATTCAAGGAGATAGAAAATGGCAGTCAATGTTGCATTTAAACTTTTGGAGATTTCAGCTATCAGGGAAGCAAGTAAATAGAATAGAGTTTTGTTGGTAGGAAGTGTGAGAAAAGAAACTGTTAGAGTAGAAGTGGTAGACATTTAACTATTTCAATGATAAAAGGGTAAGACCTAAATGCCAATTTAGTAACAGATTTAAATTCACATGGACAGGGCACCAGAAAAAAAGTTTGTCAGATAAATTGCCATGAAAATATTTGTAGAAAAGACAGAGGGAAGAAATTGACTGAAGTCAAGATGTCAAGTCAGTATTGTCAGTGAGAATTTAAGTGAGATTTGACTCCTTATTGATTAAATGTTTTTGCGGAAAAGGAGAACAAGATATAGTGGGTGTCGGGGAAAGGATTAGATTCAAGGAGATAAGAGATGGCAGTTGACATTGCATTTAAACTCTTGGAGATTGTAGCTATCAGGGAAGCAAGTATATGGAAAGGAGTTCCACATGCGAGAAGTGTGAGAAAAGAAGCTGATGGGTAGAAGATGCAGTTACATTTTATTGTTTTCACTGTAAAAGAGCAGGACTGAGAATGGAACATGGAATGAGAATGATATACCTCAGTGATTGTAATAAAGGGTTTGGTTAAAAAATTCTAGCACCTGAAAAAGGCCGAAGTGTACAAAAGTTAAAACTGCATAGATATGGCAGTAAAGATAAGGACAATAGTCCGAACAATATAAATAGTGTAAATACTACCTCATCTCAGAGTTTAACGGCATATCAACCTCTGTAGGTCATTTAATACCAAAAAAGTGGGGTTTTAAGGTATTTTGTTTAATGTTCAGTTATAGTGAGTAGGTTAATTTAGTAAGATTTTAACAAAAATTTTGTTTGTATTCTTTTTTATTTTAGAAAACTGAAAATGTATTCTAGTTTTGTATTGAAAAATGTGTTGTGGTAATAAAATGATTTGCTGAAATTTTTTTTCCTTCAAAAATGTGTTGTGGTAATAAGTTTTCTTCAAAAATGTATATTTTTCTATAAAGTCCATTTTTATGTATATATATTTCTTTGAAAGTATATTTATACTTTCATAGTGTTTTGACCCCAGTTTGGGGGTTAACTATTTGCCCATAGCTTGGACCCTAACAGGTACTACCACTCCGGGTCAGGGTGGACCTGGGAACATCAGCAATTAAGAGGTGGTTCTATGCTCTTAAAAACCTCCCAATCAGAGGCCTTGCTGCCAGTCACAGTTTACCGTCATACCCAGGACCCTCATCTCAGAAGTATAGACATAGACTATATATGCTTGAAAGGTTGTCATAGTCAGGGTATGTCATAGTAGGGACAACTCTCATTGACTATAAAATGCTTCTGTGGAATGCATCTCAAATAGCCTCTTTCAACTGTCCAGTTCTGAGTAGAAGAATGGGTAAAGGCAGAACACTAACATATCATAACCAGCTGCTTCAGGTAGATAGAGTTTGACAGACCAGGAAGGCAGTCATATCTAGGATAGAAATGGCAAATCACTGAACTGTGAGTCATAAACTGACCCACCATCAACTTTTATGGTAGACTATGAAAAGTCAGTGAAATGACATCACAAATAAAACTTTCGCAATTTTCAGAATTTTGTTTGCACATTGTGGATACCTAAATGCATCTAGCTAATAATCAGCCAGTGTTGTAAGGTTTTGCCTTCATTTAGATTTTATCACTTGTTGTCTCATCTATTTTAAGTGCCTGCTCAGATAATTTAAAATTTGTATTTTTTCTGAAAATATTTGCTGTAATCATTTGTTATAAATCCTTTATAGACACTGTGATTTAAAACATTTTCTTGAAAGTTACTTTGAATTATAACATTTCCTTTATAGTTCCCCAAATTAAAAAAATTCCTTTCTAGTTATCTCAAATTAAACTATTTCCTTTATAGTTACCTTGAATTAAAACATTTCCTTTGTAGTTACCTTGAATTAAAACATTGCTTTCATAGTTATTTTTAAATAAACATTCCTTTATTTTAATTAAAACATTTCCTTTAAAGTTACTTCAAATTAAAATATCTTATTTATAGTAACCTTGAATTAAAACATTACCTTTATAGTTACCCTAAATTAAAGCATTTCCTTTATAATTACCTCAAATTAAAGCCTTTCTTTGTAGTTTTATCAGATTAAAACTGTACCTTTATAGTTAGTTTGAATTCAAATGTTTATTTTAGAGTTATCTTAAATAAAAGCATTTCCTTTATAGTTACCTCAAATTAAAACATTTCCTTTATAGTTACCTCTAATTAAAATATCATTTTTATAGTTACTACAGATTAAGCATTTTCATTGTAGTTACTTTGGATCAAAAAATGTTCTTCCTAATTACATCAGATTAAAACATTTCCTTCATAATTACTTTGAATTAAAACATTTTCTTCATAGTTACCTTAAATTAAAACATTTATTTCATATTGCTCTCAAATTAAAGCATTTCTTTTATACTTACTTTAAATTAAAACATTTTCTTCATAGTTACTTCATATTAAGTTCTTTCCTTCATAGTTACCTCAGATTAAAACATTTCCCCGAATTAAAAAAATTTCTTTATAATTACATCAGATTAAAACATTTCCTTCATAGTTACCTCAAATTAAATCAATTCCTTTATAGTTACCTCAAATTAAAACATTTCATTCATTGTTACCTCAAATTAAAGCATTTCCCTTTATAGTTTTCTCAAATTAAACATTTTCTTCATAGTTACCTTAAATTAGAATATTTCTTTCATATTTCCCTCAAATTAAAACATTTCTTTTATAGTTACTTTGAATTAAAAATTTTATTTATAGTTTCCTCAAATTAAAACATTTCCTTTATAGTTACCTCAAATTAAAACATTTCCTTTATAGTTACCTCAAATTAAAGCATTTCCCTATAAGTTTCCTCAAATTAAGCATTTTCTTTCTAGTTACCTTTAAATTAAAACATTTCTTTTATAGTTACTTTGAATTAAAACATTTTATTTATGGTTTCCTCAAATTAAAACATTTCCTTTATAGTTACCTCAAATTAAAACATTTCCTTCATTGTTACCTCAAATTAAAGCATTTCCCTATAAGTTTCCTCAAATTAAGCATTTTCTTTCTAGTTACCTTTAAATTAAAACATTTCTTTTATAGTTACTTTGAATTAAAACATTTTATTTATAGTTTCCTCAAATTAAAACATTTCCTATATAGTTACCTCAAATTAAAACATTTCCTTTATAGTTACCTCAAATTAAAACATTTCATTCATTGTTACCTCAAATTAAAGCATTTCCCTATAAGTTTCCTCAAATTAAGCATTTTCTTTCTAGTTACCTTTAAATTAAAACATTTCTTTTATAGTTACTTTGAATTAAAACATTTTATTCATTGTTACTTCAAATTAAAATTAATTATTTCCTTCTTAGTTACTGTTACCTTAAATTAAAACATGTTCTTCATAGTTAGCTTAAATTAAAATATTACTTTTATATCTACCTCAAATTAAAGCATTAATAACTAAGATGCAGTAACAAGCTTCTCATTAAAAACTATATGAAAATTTTAAATCTACCCAAAATAACATGACAACTATAAAGGTTCACAGTTTCTGATCTAGGAGAAGTAAAATCTCTATGATAAACTTCCACTGCCTTGAAGTTATATTCAGTCAGTTAAGTGCCATATGTGATATACGCTTTGGGTGATCATGTCTCAAAAGGACATGACTGACTGGGCAGAAGATTATCCCGCAATAGATTGCCATTGCTTTCTGCAGTAGACTGGTCGCCAGCCAAGGCTATAGAACCCAATCTGTCCCATTATTTAACCCCAAACTGGAGGGAAGAGACGGATTAATACCTTTTCCATGAGTATTTGTGCATAAGTGAATGCAAAGAATTCAACTGGAATTCAAATTCGGAACCCCAATCTTTCATTCTGAGTCAATATCCACTGCACCACAACACAACATGGAAAATGCTATAAAAATATATTCAGACAGAAAACCTTGAGTGGAAACCCAAAGTTAGTTAGCTTTCACTACTGACAACTTCCCAGCAAAACTTGCAGTTACACCATATATTCCTTTGGATTTTGTCAGTACAACCAAGTAAGGAGCATTCATGTGTGTGCCCTAAAGAGGTCTCTCTAGTCTCACCTTCAAAAGATGGAATTTTGACCAAACAGGATACTCTATATGACTTGATAACAAATCAAATGACAGCAAAGAAAAACCTCTTTCTTTTATCTTTAAGAAGAAATATCAAAGTATTGTTTTATCATCACCAACAGATGCTTGACAGAATAGAGGTTGAGAAGGTTAGTAAAGAGAAAAACATTATTTAAATGTACATAGGATAGAAAGTTGTGGAGAGCTATAACTACCAACCTCATGAGCAAGTATAAATAGATGATAGAAGAGTTATCAGGAACAACAATAAAAAGACAAACATTACTTAGATCTCTGAAGGATAGAAAGTTGTGGAGAGCCATAACCACCTTGTGTAAATAGATGGTAGAACAGGAAATTGGAGGGTTAGTAAGAGGAGAAATATTTCTTAGAGCTATGAAGGATAGGAAGTTGTGGAGAGCCATAACCACCTACAAAACGAGCTTGTGTAAATGGATGGCAGTACAGGGACTGGGAAGGATAGGAGAAAACATTATTTAGATCTATGAAAGGTAGTCGTAGAGAGCCATGAAGACTTACCTAACAAGCTTGTGTAAATGAATGGAAGAACAGAAAGTGGTTAGGAAGGGAAAAAAATAATACCAAGAGCTATTAAGGAAGGATGTTGTGGAGAGTCATAATCACATACCTTACAAACTTTTGTAAATAGATGGCAAAAAAGGGATAGCTAGAGAACAAATACTGCATCAATTTACAATAAATAGAAGGTTGTGGAGAGTCATGATTACTCATGGCCTAAAGGGAGATTGTACAAAGAAAAAGATACAAAGGGAAAATACTTGCAACAGACTTCTGAGGAAAGTTAAAACATTTTCCTGTTGATAATCTGTTTCTTTTTATGTCTGACCAACATCATTAGAAGAACCCCAAGGCCTGCACTGAAACCCACTATGCTTGAAAAAAAAAGGTAATGAAGACAAAGAACACCTGCTCTGATTCACCAAAAATCTTTGTAGACATATTGATCATTGATGCTCCTTTTGCTTCTGCGTCCATCTATTCTGCTTGACAAAGGAAAAAGAAAAGATTTACTTTTACTTTTGATAATAAGAAAAAGTTAGGAAATAGAAACCGACAATGATTTATTGATAAACCAGATGTAAAAAAACTACGCTAGCATAAAACTCTGGGTGCAAGGTGACTTGATATTGTCAGGATAATAGCAAAATAGATATATATAGATAAGAATAATGAGAAATAAAAGGAACCTATCAATATATATGTGTATAAATCAAAGCTTTTTATAAAATTGAAACATGTTAGATTGAAATACATTTCCTATTTGTTTTTTATTTTATCATCCTGTCAGGTTTCGATCCATATTTGATCAGCATTTGATCTTTAACTCATACATTTATATATATATATATATATATATATATATATATATATATATATATATATTTTCCATTTGTAAATGAGTCATTACACAACCTAGGTTTCTACCATGAGTGGTGTCTTCAGGCGATTTTCAGTAACTGATTTTACTGTTTACCTTTTTTCTTTTTTTTAAGAATATTCACATAATGGTATTTTTTTAATGCTTACGTGAAACAGTGTTACGTGAGCATTCTTAACAAAAAAAGGTAAATGGTAAAAAAATTACAATTTTAAAAATTGCATGTTCAAAAATTCCCTGTCACATGATCATTCAAAAAAAAACACTGTCACGTGAGTGTTCTTAAAAAAAAAAGAAGAGTAAAAGGTAAAATGAGTTATCGAAAATCGCCTGAAGACACCACACATGGTAGAAACCTAGGTCACATAATGACTCATTTACAAATGAAAAATATTCAAAAGTTCTACAATATAATTGTATTGAACACTTTTTAATACAAATGTGCCCTGGTCTAATTTTATTATGACCAAAAACTAACTAAATAATCAATATATATATATATATATGTATATATAAACACAAAGAGTTTATCATTTTAACTGACAAACTCTTTGTGCTTATCAATGCTCTTATCTCCACCCCAATATCAAGCACTTTATGATCTAAAAAATCCTTGCCAAAATATATTTTATCAGTGAAAACCACTGAAAAAAGACAACCTTGGTGCTAAACTTTATCACAGCACAGCACTATATGTATATTTATTTAGTATATCGAGGCAGCAGATAATTATCGAAAAATATATTGTTAAACATAAGACAATGAATGTCTGTTATGTTTAATCATGAGCCATTCTAAGCATCATATTTTGGCTTTAATTTCAGGTGAAAATAAAGGATGTTACCATGAAGATCGCTCATGTGAGCTTAAAACTTAGAACCAGTGGAATAATAAAAAACATTCATATGCTGGACAAGCTTCTTCAGAGATTTAATAAAGACAAATGATTTAAAAATCCAAGAAGCAGAATTTTTAAATGAGATATAGTTTCAAAGGTCAGATATGTGACATTTGTCTTTATTAAATCTCTGAAGAAGCTTGTTATAAGTAAAACATGTTACATTAAAGACATTTTTTCCTACTTGTTCATTATTTATTATATATATATATATAGTAGCAATCAATCCAGAAGATTGATAAATAATCCCAATGAATTTTAGTAATATTAGATAAAATATTAAAATTGATCTAACAGAGAGCTTGATGTAAATTTTATTTACAGAGTAGATATGCACTTTTCACTAATGCTAAATTAAAATTTCAGCCAGCCCTTTTTCTTTTCCAAAAAAGCTGAGAAGTGAAGGGAGAAGACCTAAACCCACAGATAGATTGGAAATTAATTGTCTTAGCATGTATCTCTAATAGTCTGAGTGATAAATGTAATCTGTGCTTAGTAGAAAAAAATTAGGATACTAAAATATCACTGTCAAAATTTACTTCCTAATCAACGTTACAAATTAATTTAGCAAGTGTTGTCATCGAAATCTATTTAAACTCCCTTAAAAAGGTTTAACTATTCCAATTTATTCATTATATTTTTAACCAATTTTTGGATATTGGTTAGAATTTAAATTTGGATACCCATAAGTTTATTTCTACCAGTTATCCTTGACCTCTCAGACAAACCGATGCCTTCACTCCCAAAAGAAGTATGCTACTATTACCCCCTCTCTTCTTCTCAGCCTTCTCCTGACCAACCATCCTTGCCCTTTTCTTTTTTTTTTTTAACCTTTTTCTCTGGTAACCTAGAATTTCTCCATTTTTCATCTGACTGGGGCTGAACAATGCATATCTCTAGTATACATGTTGAAATAGCTATCCCCTAAATGTAAAATTTGAATTTCAAATATTATTATAGCACACACTGGCCTATGTACTCAAGAAATCTTAGTAAAGAAAATGTCCTTTCTGAAGGATCAAACCTGCTTCTCTCTTTGTAAGCTAAATCACTGTTGGATCCAGTATGCTTTATCACTCGGCCATGAAGGGCATCAAAGTAAGCAAAGCTCTATTTTTCATTTTTGAGAAGAGTTCCTCTTCTTCACTCAGATTATTTTTCTCAAAAGCTTATTCTACTTAGTTTCATATCTGAAATACAAACAAAGCAATTTCTAAAGAATTAATGGATTTATTTTTAATCTAACCTTTTCATTTCATTATGTTAATGGATACTCATATTTGAAATAGAAGCCCCATTTTTATTTAGTTATTAAACAGTGTATATTATGTCTATAAGCCTGTGAACTTGCAACTAATGCTAACCTCTGAACATCAACACGAAATATCCTTCTCCACAAGGATTGATTGAACAGCTGAGTTAAGTCGGTGGTGGGGAAAGTCTGGTCTCTGAGTGAATATTGTCTAGCCAGTGTTTTGGCGGTTAACTTCTGTTTCTTTTGCTTACCATCTTTCCCTCCATAGATAATGTACTGATGCTTCAGGTTGGTCTCTTGATGTTTTCAAGCAGTTTAAGTACCTTCGATTTGACAACTGATGTGATTGGCTCAAACTTGGTCATGTTCAATAGTTCATTGATGATGATATGATCACTGAGGCGTTTATTTGTCAACCATCTCATGATATGGTTTTGAAAGGTTGATAGTTTTTGCAATGCCCTTACTGTCCAGTTCACACATTCCAGTCCATAAAGTATGACATGTAGGATGTATGTGTTATAAATCTTGGTTTTAAAATCATAAGGAACATGTTTGGATGTCAGTACTTCTTTGTTTTTGTTGAAAGCCACCCAACCAAGGATAATGCAATGTTGTATTGCAGCTAAGGCATTATTGTTTGATGACAGCTTGTAGCCAAGATATTCAAACTCTGTAACTGGGTTATTTTAGTGTTTGTAAATTGTGAGTTGAAGCTGAGTATTTCTCTTGTCGAAGTCAAAATTCATAGACACTGCAAACACAGTACTCAGTAGAAGGTTCATAAAATATATACAAAAACAGAGAAAACCTCAAATATATATGGAGAAACAGTACTTAACTTTTAGTGACTAAAAGTTTCAGGCAGAGGTAAAAATGTTTAATGTTACTGTCATATAACTCTCAGGCAGTAATAAAAGAAATATAATACTCATCATATAATACTCATTAAATTATGAGTTGAAGCTAGGTGTTTTTCTTGTTTTTTGTTATGCACTGAGTCTTAGAAATGTTAATTTGGAATCAGGCACACAAATTGAAACAATAATAAATAAAAATTTTATCATAAACCTAACCTCTTACAATGAATACCCTAATAGTACTTAAGATGCAACCAAATCAGACAAAACAAATTAATAACCAAGTGAAGACATATATCAATATTTACTTTATTATTTATGCATTAAAAAGGTCATTCATGTAAAAAAATGAAGAACAATTTTCTTACCTCAAGAAAACCCTAGAATGCTCAAGAATTAACAATGACAGTATATGTATAGAAAATTGGAAGTCAAAATGGCTATAATTAAAAAAAAGAGGAAAAAAGAAAAAGAGAGAAAAACTACAAGATTTATGTTATATATTCTCTGACCTTGTATGTAATGTTATCCAGAAGTATATTTACATTGAACAAGTAGTGCTTGATAGAAAAATGCAAAGCTGGCAAAATAAAAATAAAATAAATACTGTTTTGAAAGGTCAGGAATGCAGATGCTGAGTGACAGGCAAAATTGTGTTAAGATACTGTTCTCAGAAGTCAGAAAATGTAAAAACAAAAGTTTTTTACATTTAAATAGATATTGTTTTTGGAAAATGAAGAATAAATGGTCAGCTCTGAATTAAAAGAATGTGGGGTGTTTTGATAAACAGTATAGTCAAGTTCTGAGAATATAAACCATTAAAAAATAATAAACAACATGTGTGGCAAAAGATGATGCAGTTGAAGGAATTTGGCTGATATAAGAGAGTGGCCAGGGACCATCCAGCCACTCTACTGCCTTCATATGCATGTGTGATATCTCACTGAATACTTCTCTACTCCACACCATGTCACCAAAGAAAAAGAATAAAAATATAATTGTATATTTATATATATATATACGTGTTAATTGTTGATTCCAAGCTGATCATCATCATTTGGTTCTCAATTGATCTACAACAGTTAGTGCAAAATAAAAAATGACAAAAAGAATGACAACGATCTCCATGCATACACATACATGCAGACTGATGCATGCACACATGTGCTTGTGAACACACACACATACACTATGAAAAAAGAACATGTACCAATGAAAAGTGAAGATAAAAAAGAAAACTGATAAATATAAGCAGTCAAATTCTGACACCTCTGATGAGTAGATGGAGTGATTACCACAGGTTCTGTCAACAAAACTCTGAAGGTAACACTAATCTGCTAAGTGACAATCATTTTAATTGTATTAATTATATATATATATACATATATATATATAGTTAATTTTTCCATGATGATTTTCTGAACACAGCTTAGACAGGGCACATGACCTAAAGTATGCAGTACCCAGTGAAGAACAAACTCACTATTCAAACATAATTGATCTAGTGAGACAAGTTTGCTGATCATTGTACTACAATGGAATATATATATATATATATATGTGTGTGTGTGTGTGTGTGTGTGTGTGTGTGTGTGTAAAATGTATATATATATATATATATATATATATATATATATGCAATTTGTTATATATATTATATTATTTATATATTAAATATGCACGGTAGTTATTTGAAAGCACTCAATATCAGTGATAGAACTAGCATATTCACACCTATCTAACTGAATATATATATATATATATATATATATTAAATAAAATATCATTTTATGTTATGCTATCAGTCAGTAAATTGTTATACATGATACATGTTTGCGCAATCATGTCTTGAATGAGACATGACTGAATAGGCAGAAGATTTTCTAAGAGTAAGTTGTCATTTCTTTCTGCAATAGACTGGTTACCAAACAAAGCTGTAGAAACCAATCTGTCCATAGTTAGAGAGAAAAAAGATGAATTAATAGCGTTCCCAAGGGTAACTGCACACAAATCAATGAAACCTATATCATTTTTAAGGTATATTATTGGTAAAAGTGCTCAGTAATAATGTTGGCCTCATTGTTCACACACTCTATCCCTGCAATTGACTTCTTTCACATACAAATGTACCATACCTTGAAACTATATTTCTTTGTCACTCTTAATAAGTTTTCTCTTTTTATCATCTCTTTCAAGCCTCGTCCTCCCCATCTTTTACTCAAGCTTGAGGTTATACATTGTTTTAATCAGTCTCTTTTGCCTTCATACTGTCTTGTGAGTATCAAATCTTCCAAGCCCTCCTTCTTCATTATGTGACCTCTTTCTGATATGTTTCCCTTTTCTCTAAAACTTTGTTGTTGCTCACATGTACAATCCGTGGTATTTTCAGCAGCCTTCTGTAGAACCACATCTCTGTTGCTTCAAATCTCATCTTCATTCTCGAGGCAATATTCATTAAAAAAGCCATCAATTAATAGAATCAGCTATGAACACTGTAGTAATGTTCTGAGATGTTTGTAAAAATAACAGTTTTTTTTATGCTTTAACACATGCATGACCATGAAATTACAACATATAAAAAATTCCATTTTGGATAATTTTCATGTTCTAATGAATGCTAAACAATTTGTAAACTGTTATATTTGAAACAAGAAAAAAATTTACAATAATTTTTAGCAATGCAGTTTTGGAGTTATTTTTTTGTTACCACAACTCACACCTCAGATGATCTTGGAAGAAGATTGAAAGTACTTGGGAACATTGAGAAATGAAAGGTAATAGCATCTGTCAATGTTAAAGCTCATTTCTGACATCTTTCAATTATAATATGCAAAAGATTATGTGAGTATGAAAGGATTTTATTAAAAATGAGCAGACACAATGTTTGCAATTTATTTAATCTGACATATATATATATATATATATATATATATATATACATATTGTTCTACATCTATGGCACAACTCAGATTTTCATGTGTTATGCAATCATCAGGTGCATATTTCAAACTGAGAGTTTAACAGATTTGAATTTAAGTTCACTGGATGTTCATAGGAATTAGATCATATGAAGTTAATTTACTGATTTTTTAATAACAAAATTAAAATTTAAATATTCTAAGATTATATGTAGATGAAAATTAAATTTTAAAATCAAAATATAAAATAAAATAACAAATAAAATATATTAAACTGCAGGGATAAAAAAATCAAATGGGTGTAAATCATAAAACATAAAAACTTAAAAATTTAGATATTCATAGATATATATATATATATATAGTGCTGTATATATATATATATATATGTACATATAGTGCTGTATATATATATATATATATAGATATATATATATATATATATAATGAACACACACACACACACACACATATATATATATATATATTAATAAATACATATATATATCTATATATATATATTTCTTAATATATATATGTACATTATATGTATTATTGAATATACATATTATCCTATGTCTTTAGCACCACACAGAGTTGCAAAGTGCATGAAACTCCAAGTCGTGCTATAGATGTATGATGATATGCATATTTATTAATATATACTTAATAGCTCTGTTATATTACATTGAGCACTGTTCCATTAACACCAGAAAATTATCTATTTGTGTATACCTATGTGTATATTTATTGATATCCATACCTATATATATATATATATATATAGGTATAGATATATAGTGTTAACGGAACAGTGCTTAACAGTGCTATATATATATGTGTGTGTGTGTATATATATATATATATATAGTGCAGTATATATATATATATATATAGTGCTGTATATATATATATACATATAGTGCTGTATATATATATATATAGTGCTGTATATATATATATATATATTATATATATATAGATATATATATATATATATGTATAAAGGGTTTTCTGCTTACATAATATTTTTAATTGTTTAAAATTAATCTCATTATCATCGTGTAATATCTGTGCATACGTCTAATTTATGTAAATACTCAAAATGGTCATCAGGGATAAAAAAAAATCCGTAAAACAAAAGCAGTCGGTCCATTTGCACTGTTCTGAATTCAAAAGTTTCCTTCCTGATGCGGACATGAAAACTGACGTTAATGAAAGCCAATGATTGATATCCACACCTTTCTATTCTATACTCTCATTATAAAGCTACAATAAGATATATTTCTTTATTTGTTTTAACATAGTCTATTTCTCTATTCTAATCAAAAGCACTTTGAGTAACAAGGCATATATTTAGGCATCCGTTGTTTCTTGATATTCTTCAAATTGACATCTTGGTTCATTTTTTCATTTTCTCAATGAGAAGAAATGGCTAAAGCTTGCATACAAATCAGAGAATATAAAGTGTATGAAGTGATTTTGTAAATCCGAAAGTTATAAATTACAGACAACATTACAGGCAGCATATTTTCATGAACAAATACCACATGATTATCTCGCATTCACGGCAAATTTTTCACCACAATGCACAGCAGATAATATATAATCATGCCGTATATATATATATTTTTTTCTTCAAACTGCATCTACACTTCTTAACTGTTTTGTGGGGCTTCAGATCTTGTGCAAATTCAGGCACAAGTTATAACACATTCTAATCTGTTGTTGAAAATTATCAAGACATAAAGCGTAAAATTTAACCTTTTCATTTGGTGCTTTCTTTTCCTTTTTTAAACCAGATAAACTTTTTTTATTGTCAAATTAGATTGGTTGCTTTTGTTAATGATATCATGACATCAGAAATATCTGACACAAAGGCCCATAACTCAATCAATCTATCCACAGAAATTTGCAAATGCTGATGACATGACTAGTTTTTTTTTTACTGAGCCAAGATTAAATATTGATGCTAAGTAACTATGTGTAACTGAATATGTTTCTGTCAGGCAGAACTTGTACCTGGCCACTCGTATTCAAGTATGCCTGTCTATTGGGTCACCTAGGCAGTCCTTGTTGCAAACACCTGCTCAGGCACATTCATGTTTGTTCAACACCCACAGAGCTCTACTATAGTTTATACTGCAACTATGCTAAGCTGACCTTAGTTATAGTTCCTGAGAGATGGCACATTATCTGGCATGATCAACTGCCAGAACACTCAAACCCTCTGACCTGTAGCACAACCATCAATAGTTACTAAATTCTCTGTCTATCAAATTTAACTTACAATGTTTAATGCTTTCACTTACAATACTTCTTTTCAAGATGGTGCATGATAAGATTGCCTTCTCAGGCCAATAGCATCAAGAAGTTACCTTTCTGAAAAAGGGCCCATGATGAGATTCAAATCTGGCCAGAAAGCAAATGTTCTAACTAGTCACCCACATAACCCCGCACTGTCATATCGTCAGGCTTTCGACCTATCTGGTAGGAGGATGCCTAGACACTCAGCAGGTTTCAGTTAAGACCTGTCAAAGGGTAGATTAACTTTCTTGTAGAGTGAATGCAGCACAGTTTACTGGACTCTATAGTTATGGATGCAGCCAGTATTGTGATGACACAGCATCACTGGGCAAATTTCCACTGGAAGTTAACCATGTCATACTCTCTACCTTCAGGTGAAGAAGAACCCAAACAAGTCTATGCCAAAGGATAGAGTCTCAACCCTGCCAAAACAGTCTATGGGAAATTTTTGCTTAAGCTCACAATTCCCACATAAAAATCAAACTTGTGCCACACTCTGCTTTTGTGGGTGTGTATCAGATAATATCCACAGCATTACTCTGCAGAGAGTATCCTAAATTGAAATCAACAACTATGATGGACAGTTGTCCTGATGATAAAAATGGCCATGTGTCTGTGACCAAGAGGAGCATTCAAGTTGGGGGACATGATGATGATGAAAATATGAAAAACTGAACCAACAGTGAAAAGTTTAATTTTTACTTAAGTTTATTTATTTGGTATCTGTTGCTTTGTTGACAGTAAGGTGTTCAAATTTAAATTTGTTTGACTAAATGTCACATTTATTAGAAAATATATTAAGGAAGGAGTGATTATAGTCATTTCCTGTTAACCAGGAGTTGTTGCCATATAACACTACTCCTAACCGTAGGCTGATTTTGTCCTCGCTGTATTGTTGATCTCAGATTAGGCCAGAGAACCACTTATTACCACTTAATGAGGATGGACCAGACTTGTGAGGTATGGTTATATGATAAAAAACAAATTCAAGACCACAATGACATGGTTTAGATTTATATATATATATTCATATATATCAAATAATTTCAAAATTCAAGTCAAAATAAGCGATGGAAAAGAAATATCAGTTGGCGGTTATTCAGTAGAATATTCATGTTATATTATTTCTACAGGATGATCAGTTAGTTAAATTTAGCAATGTCCCTCTCTGATCGTCTTCCTCTTATTTCTAGCAGCAGGTGAGTTTTGCAGGCTGACAGTATTATTCAAACTGCCTTCAAATCACTTCCCTGCTTCTTATGACAACTAGCATCTTTTCCAAACACTGGAGCCCAACTGATTAAATTTGTTTTACACTCTGATTTTGTTAAACAGCAACCTGGATGGGAAAGAGGGGTGTAAGGTTTTCATTCCCCTCACTGTATAACCCTTACCATCTCAAAATGAAAACAATTACATTTATCCATTTTGACTTCACATCCCCTCTTATTGACTGCTTGCTCTTGTCAACTGCTCTGGTAATCCAGTACACAGGAAATTCTCAAGGTAACACAGCGTCAAAACCCATTGACAGATGTTGTGACTGGAATTAGTTAACTAACTTTTGATAAATTTGCTTACTTTCTCACCCAGTGGATCCGTGTATCTGTATTTTCCACTTTTTAATATTCTGGCTACTTTTCCCAAAAAAATAATTATATTCTTCAATTTTAGAGAAACCGCTCTTCATCTTGAAAATCACCTAAAATGAATACTAGCCATCTGAAAATAGGGTTACAGCCAAACAGAAAGAGAAATTAAGCCACATGTTACAGATGTCTATTTAAGTTTCTTTCAAATTTGGTATATACAAGTATTTTAATGTGCCACATGTATATATTAATTCAAAAACAGATATAAAAATATCTTTATAAGTTTTTTTTAATCTTTAAAAAGTAATTCTGTTTTTTAGTGAATAATTTCCAAAATGCTTAACATTTTTTTAATTAAAGTATTACATTTTCATTTTTTTTTTTGTCTCCAACTTTAGCCTGGGATAGGGTTTGGTGTGCGAGGAGAATGTTTTATATCCCAGTTTTTTATTTCGGACTCTATCACATATAATTCACTAATGTACGACAGAGACATATGCATATACATTACATGCACACATACAAATTCACACACAGTGTGTTATGAACAAAGAATCACATATAATTCACTAATGTACGACAGAGACATATACATATACATTACATGCACACATACAAATTCACACACAGTGTGTTATGAACAAAGAATCAGCTCTTCCATTATAATATATATTGACATTATCAACAACACTTGTGCACTTCTCTTGATAAAAAAGCTTATATGTTTATATATATATATGTATTTTTATTTTTTATAATCATATCACCCCAAGCAAGGGAGTGTACTGCCACTGGTGTGCAGAGGGTTATATAGGAGGAAAGTTATGAGAAAGAGTGACAGGTTATAGGGGATGTCAGGAAGTGGGTAAGAGAAGGATGAGAATATTGATGAGAGTGGAGTGGACAGAGAAAGGAGCATGAAAGAGAGGATGCAAGTCAGTAAGATAGGGGATGACTATTGATTTTACATTTAAATTCTTGGAGATTGTAGATGTTAGGAAAGCGAGTAAACATAAAAAAATTCTTCAGGCAGAAAGTGCAAAAAAAAAGCTGACAGAGTAAAAGTTGGATTTACATTTTATTGGTTTCACAGTAAAATGGTGGGACCTGGTTGCTAATCTTGTGGCTCAAGTAAATTCATATATAAGGGGTACCAGTGAGCTAAGTTCATCGGAGCAGAAGCCATGAAAATATTTGTAGAAGAGACACAGGGAAGCCACATTGCGCCAGTGAGAAAGTGACTGTATCTGAGCTACCAAGTTGAGATTGATCACATTACAGATTTTCTGTTAGATTTTGTCAAAGACTCCGAGGTAGATAGCAGGATCACCCGACCAGATGTGGTAGCAATATTTAATGCACAGATTTATATATGTGTAGGATGGTTTAAGATAGGAAAAACTTCCTGGCTCTACACAGACAGCCAACCTTCTTAGCAGTGGATTTGGCTATGAATTCAATGTTGTTATTCTAGTTGAGCTCTGTTGTGAGAGTTAACCGGATGAAGTGTAGTATTTTGCTTTCAGTGAGACTAGCCTAATCTATGCTAATGTGGCGTATAAAAACGCCTAGTACCATATTAGCATAATTTGTAAATTTGATTAAACTGTTAAAAACTTCTTTTTTTCATAATCATTTCACCCCAAGCATGGCAGAAATGCCACTAGTGTGCAGGGGGCTGCAGTTAGAGAATAAAAATGATACAGGGGATGTCAAAGAAAAGATAAGAGATGGATAGGAAATAAGCAAATAAAAGATGGCAATTGATGTTACATTTAAATTTTTGGAGATTGTAGCTATCAAGGAAGCAAGCAAATGGGAGTGAGTTCCACATACAGAAAGTGTGAGAAAAGAAACTGTAAGAATAGAAGAGGTGGTTACATTTAACTAGTTTGACCTTAATGCCAATCTAGTAGCATGAGTAAATACATGTGGTCGAGATACCAGGGAAAAATGCTCATCAGAGCAATTGTCATGAAAATGCTTGTAGAAAAGACAGAGGGAAGCCACATCACATCAGTGAGAAAGTGACTGAGGGTAGTCTGCCAAGTCAGGATCGATTATATTGAAGATCTTTCTTTGGATTTTGTCGAGAACCTCAAGATGAATAGCAGAAGCACCTGACCAGATAGGGCAATAATATTTAATGCACAAACAAATATTATTAATGTGCAAAATGAAAGCTGACATCTGAAATGAAATGAAAAACTTCTTCAAATAAAAATCAAATCAAATAAAATAAAAGCTTATTTATTTTTTGGTTGTTGATTTAATATTAGTAGTACTTCATTTTTTTGTTAAATTATTGTTTTTTTACAGATATTATTTAAATAAGTTTATTAAAATCAACAGTCAGGACTATTTAAGAATTTATATATATATATATATATTTGTAATATAATTATAATTAATTTAACATTTTCGTTGTGCAGAATTTCCATTGTATTGGTATCATATTTTCACTATGACTCCATTTTCAAGCAATCATTTTTGGGGTGACTAACAAAAAGATTTTTTTCCAAAAGATAAGGGTTTTTTGACTTACAAGGTATAAATAGCTTCTGGTTAGTTTCTCAAATTGCAGGGTCATATATTTATTCTTAATGTGTCTGTGCTAAAAGGTCATCTATCAAGTTTTTTGCTCTTTCCTCTTTTTTTATATATACAGCTACTGCCATCTATTTTTTATTTTTATTTTCACCTACCTTACTTTTTTCATTTATTTGTTTTGTTTTCTACTCTTTTTAAAAACTCTTTGTGTTTGAATAAAGTCATAGCAACATTTTTTATATATAGTTATCTTTAATTCATTATTTTATCAATTTTTGTGACGTATATTAATGTTTATATTTCTTTATCTATATCTATATATGTTGTAATAATCCAGTAGAGACATTCTACATAGTTAACTATATCTATAAAAATGACGAGAGTGGACATTGTGTAAGTATTTGTTTGTTTGATAGATTCGATTTAGCGTCTACATTTTGCAGTCTAGCTCAACAGGAGTTGTACTCAGATGTAAATTAAAATTTTAGAACACTAACGACACCTTGAATTTTTTCAGAGAGCCAAAATTAGGGGTAAATTAGGGGTAAAATTAGGGTAAATTTAGGGGTAAAAAAATATATATTATCATACCCCAAAGTCATAGATCAGATTATGTATTGATTATAGTATAGAATCGATCACCCACTTTATATTATCTATATTATATGTTGTAATAATCCAATAGAGACATTCTACATAGTTAACTATATCTATAAAGGTGACAAGAGTGGACATTGTGTAAGTATTTGCTATGTAAATTCATCATGTTTTTATTCTTATTATTCCTTAATCTACCCGGCTAAACTGCTAGTTTTTTTTATAAATTTTAATAATTATCTAGTTTGAAGCTTAAACAGTGTCTACAGAAACACTATCTGCAATATAAATGCAGAAAATATGACTATAATTGCCTCATCGACATGAAAAAAAGGCTAAAAATAATGGAAGCATTGATAAGAAAAAAAGAAAAAGCCAGTATTCACTAATATCAATTATGAACATAGACACAACATGCTGACAATGTTTAAAAAAAGGGAAATATCTCCATCACTATAGATACACATAAATAAAGAGAATAGATAAAAGTTTATGCACACTTTATGTCCTGAAAAGAAAACACTTATACAAATATGAGAAAAATTAAATAAAAAGCTTAATTGCAGCACCTTGCCAGTTGTCTTTAATGAAACTTGTATAAAAGAGGGGTTGCTACCCAAATACACAATTATATATATTGCTCATTCAATAATGAATTAGAGCACTCTAACTATTGGGCGTGTATAATGATATGCTCGCTAAAAAGTCTGCCTTCTTCTACCAGATGCTCATGGCTCAGAGGTAGAATCGCCAACTGACACCAATTCAGTCGCGTTTCAATCCTAGGTTAGGAAGCGATCGGAGTCTAATCTAACCGTACTGATGAGCTGTGATACAGCAAAACAGATCTGTCTACAGATGACTATAGTATATATATATATATATATATATATATATATATATACACACACACACACACACAAACTCACTACAATTAACGACAGCAGTAGCAGCGAAGGATGACCATTCATTGAAAGGCACAGTTCACGGACAAACGTGAAAACACACTCTCCTACCATTCTGAAGATAAGATTCTGATCTCGAAATATTAATGAATAATAAATAATACCCAACAACTTCTTTACCTTCCTTTATATTACTAAACACATTGTGAAAGCCTTCAAGACTTAACCATACAAATAATATACACAATGCTTCAAGCAAATTACAAAACTTTCCTACATATTTATTCATTCATCTGTAAATTCAGATAAAACTTAGTGGGGAAATAGCCATTTTCAACATGTCATTTTAAGGCATGCATTTTCAGCCCCTTATAAACAAAGAAATATATACATGTATGTATATATATAGGATTGTGATGGTTGAACTGTCTTCTAAACTATGCAAAATTAAAATAACACTAATATAAAGTGAAAACATTAGATTCACATATGCCTCCTATTTGTTCTTTTTTCTTTATTCTATCATTATCTTATCAGATTATGATCCATATATATATATAATAAATTATACATATATATATATATATATATATATATATATATATTGATTTATTTGTTTAAACACTATTTTTAATGAGTACTCATATCTCAGTAGATATTCTATTTTTTATAAATAAACAGTATGTTTATTTATATCTATGTTTATGAGAAATCTAATTAAGAAAATATGTTTCCTCTAGTAGGATTTGAACCTGCTTCCCCTAGGGGAAACTATGAATTGATCTGACATGTTTTGACTGCTCAACCATGAAGGATTAACAGTCAAACAAAGCATAAAAAATGCATCCTTGACGGAGGGTCTTTTTGTTTAAATTAGTGAATGCTGGCATAATTTTTGCCTTCAGTTCATCTTTGGTGTCACAAGCAGTTTTGTTGGTTTTGCACTCAACTGTACCCTACAAAGAAAAAATCAAGTGGGGGTTGTAGTCTGGGGAGTTATGTAGTCAGATGTCAGAGGTGGTGTGGTCACAGAAATTGTCCAAAAGCTATGACTGGGTTCTGCTTGTGTGGTATAGTGTCAAGTCCTGTTGCCAGACATAGGTTTCCAGCAGCCACTCTCTTGACCCAGGATAGCACTACTTTCTCAGGGCACTTGATGTAGATCTTCGTATAGAGTTTGAGACCTTGTTGGAAGATGAATCAAGGCATAACATTGCCATCACTAGTGATCACTTCAAACATTTTCATAACCACCATTAGACTCAGCCAACTTTTTTCCAAATTCTCTGTAGGACTTCAGACAGACATCCAAACAATTTGAACAAATGGCACAAATGCAAAGCAGTACAGTATGCCATTTCTAAATTTCTGGCAAAGTGAACTGCATCATGATGCTCATTTTCTAACAGACAGTGGCCAACTCACACTATTATACTGTGCAGCCGACAAAATTAAAAACAATGCATAAAAGTAGAAATATAAAATGCTGACAATTTACTAATCGCACACTCTGTGTGTTTGTGTGTATATATATATATATATTATCGTCATCCGCAGACAGATCTGTTTCACCGTATCACACCTCCTCAATACGGTTAGACTCTGATCACTTCCTAACCCAGGATCGAAACCTGACCGTATCGGCGTCAGTCGGCGATTATATTAATAACTATACAAATTTATTAATATATATAAAATAGCTCTGTTCATACTACATTGAGCACTGTTTTATTAACACCTCAATAATATTATACATGTGCACCCTCATATATATATATATAGCATAATGATAATCCACGTATACTGTCTTAATATGTATAGGAAAAACTACTAAAAAGTTGTAAGTTAAAAATGTATTTTTTTGACAGTATTTATTTATTTCTATTATTATATATATATATTTGATATTTCAGACGCACAAGAAGCGTCCGTTGCGAGGACGGACACTTCGAGTTTAAATTTTAAAATCATTTGTTTCTGATGAAAGGCTGAAGCTGGTCTGAAATATAAAAAATATATATATATAAAGATAGACATAAATAAATACTGTAAAAAAAATACATTTTTAACTTACAACTTTTTAGTAGTTATTCCCATCTTCCTAAAAAGCAATCGGAGTCTAACTGTACTGATGAGCTATGATACAGCAAAACAGATCTGTCTGCGGATGACAATAATGTATATATATATATATATAATATGATCAGTCACTAAGTTTAATTCTTACTGCATCTTTACACACATTTCAAACAGTCAATACTTCTGTATCTTATTTATTTTCCTGGTGTAATTTGTGTTTAATTCTTTCTCTCATTCTTTTCATGTTCAAATGGACATATTTTATTTGTAATTTTTACTTTCTTAGTTTTATTAATTATTTATGCTGTTTGTAGACTTGTTTTTAACAGAAAAATTATGATAGTCAGAAAGAAATTCAAGAGGAAGTTATTTTTAATTTTTTTTCTAATGGTGTGTTTTTTTAAATATGAGAAGTATAATTGAGATTTCACTAAATAATTTTATGTTTATTACCATCTCTTCAAAAATAGATGACAAATAAGTAAATAAAAAAACAATTTCAAGCTACTTTTTCACTTAAAAGCAAAAGAAAAAAACTTTTAATAAAAATCCTAAAAGAAATATTGAAAGCCGATCAAATTTGGTATGAGCTTCACTGAATATTTTCTTTTCTTGATACTTTAAGTCAAGAAAAAGAAAATGCACTGTATCAGAAAATGTAATGGAAAATATTGATTTAAATGATTTGTTTTGGCATTATTTTTTTGTAATCATTTTTTTCAATCATGAAAGTTCAATGCTAGAATTCAATGATAAGAATAGTTGCAGAGATTGGGGCATTTTTGTTGGTATGATAAAAATTTTCCCAAACATAAAAACTGCAATCATCAATGTCTTTTTCAACCTCAGAACTTTACTTATCTACCCAACTCACCCCATCCCGACTACCACCACCACATAATTCCAGTACAGTGTTTGCATCAAATGTCATTCAGAGAAACTAGGTTGACCTGAGGAATGACCTTTGCCACAAAGTGCAGACACAGGTGTTAGCCCAGCTACATCTAGGTTGCATGCATGGGTAAAAGTTATATATACACCAACCCGAGAGGTGAGAGATATTACAGATGAGAATATGATCCACTTTCTTTGCTTGATCAGTACCTAGACTTTAATAGCATTTGAATGCAATGAATTCAACTGGAATTTGAACTCAACTCCCCGATTTCTCGTTCCGAGTTGATATCCACTGCACCACAACGCAATGTTTCAATAAGTGATTTAAAAAGAGAAAAAAATGACAGGGTAAAATAAAATATTTACGCAATTTACAGACTGTTGTCCTCATCTTTACTGTTATATTCACAATGTTGTCACTCATTATATGCTCCAGCCGTTTTCAAGTTATATGCAATCATTTTCTCACCAGTGTAATGTGGCTTCTTTGTTTCTCTTCTAAAAATACTTTCATGGCTTCTGCTCCAATGAACTTAGCTCACTGGTGACCCCTATGTATAAATTTACTCAAGCTACTAGACTAGCAACTAGGTCCCACCCTTTTACAGTGAAACCAATAAAATGTAACTGCAACTTCTACTCTATGAGCTTCTTTTCTTGTTTTTCTTACCTGTGGAATTCCCTCCCATTTACTTGCTTCCCCGACAGCTACAATCTCCAAGAATTTAAATGTAAGGTCAGTAGTCATTTCCTATCACACTGACTTGCATCCTTTCTCTCCTGCTCTTTTCTCTGTCCACTTTACTCTCATCATGCCAGTATTCTCATCCTTCTCTTACCCACTTTCTGTCGCTTTTTCTCATCACTTTTCTCCTATGTAACCCCCTGTGCACCAGTGGTAGTAAAACTGCCTTGCTTGGAGCAAAATGATTAAAAGAAAAAATATATGTTAGAATTTCAAATTGAACCCTTTATTGAGTCCAAGGGATTATATTGTTCTAGTCTTCAAGAACACATGGCCCAGTGGTCAAAATAATTCAGTGTCTTGACCCAAAGAGTTGTAAGTTTAATACCTCGCCACAGAAAATTGAGTTACTAAAGTTAGCTGAGACTGAGATATCCAGAAGAGATGTGGCATGTAGAACTAGAACAATCTACACCTATAGAATAAATAAAGGATTCAGTTAAAAATTCCGACATATGTCACCTGAAGAAGTCTAAAGCATAAAACAGCTGAAGCATACAAAGGCCATTGTGAGTATGACAATAAAAATGAAGACAAAAGTCTACAAAATGTAAATAGTGGAAATAGCTACAGTATCTCATCTAAGAAATAGAAACAAAATAAAATTATATATATATATAAAAATTGTGGCTGCAATCCTTCTTTTATGCAAGTTTCATTAAATATGGCAGACAAAGTGCAGTAGTTAAGTTTTCTATATAATTTTTTTCTTTTTCATAGCTTTTATTTAAGATCACATGAAAAATTATATAAGAAATTCAACCACAGCAGCTTCTATGTCTTTTTTAACAAAACTTATATATATATATATATATATATCTTACAAGTAGTACAAACTCATGAGCTAGCAGCACTATTTGTTCTTTTTTAAGAGTGCTTGATACTTAGTAGATCATTATATATAGCAATATTTTTATTATTAGTGTTTATAATAAACACATTTTACTGCAACATAAAAGCCATTGTGTTTAGGTACTATTTTATTAACACCTCATCAGGCAGTCGAGGTGCTAAGATAGCACTGAAACATCATGGCTCTTGTGTTGCAGTAAAGTATGTTCTTATTATAAAATTATTATAAAATTATTACTATATATATATATATATATTACAAAAATGTGTGGCATTCAGCAGGATTCGAACTTATATAAATCTATATAGATAGGGGTCGCAGGTTCATATATATATATATATATATATAATGATGCTAATATATATATAGTAATACAATGATAATAAGAAATGTTTTATATATATATATATAGTAACTAAGTTGTTGAACTCGTAGGTTTATTAACCTTTTGTTCATGCATTTACTTTTATAAAGAGTGCTTGATAAACATTGTAACAACCATTACAGTATATATATATATATATATGTATAAACGTTTATTACAAGCATTGTTAACTACCTGATGAGACATTATTCTTTCAATGTCGAAACAAAATGTACAATATTGTAATTGTTTATAGTTTTTCACATTCCAACATAATAATTAATAATATATATATATATTTATATATATTATTAATATATATATATATATATATATATATTGAAGTCAACACCCAGCAGCAACAGTCTGATTCATGCTCTTATGCAATCATCAAGCCATATGTGTGATGTTCTTCTCAAATATTTATATATACAGGTCAGTGATGCATTGTGGGTAGTCTGTTGTTCTAACAGCTCTTTTAGTGGGTGGCAAGATTTTGTTTAAAATTATACAAGGGGTTATTAAATGGAAATAATTGTGATCTGGATACAGTTTTTTTGGCTATTTATTGGGTTTGTTATTTTTTTAATTATTATTGATTATTTTATTGTTAGTTGTTGCTATTATGTTTGTGTATGTTTTTTGTAACAAATATTTTACTACTATATATAAACATTTGATGTAAGATAGTGTTTTTGGTGTCTGTTTATAGTTCATGAAATTTTCAGCAAGAATACCCCAAAGTATTGTCAGCATAAAGAAATGAAATTTAAATTTTTGTCACACAAGTGGAAAACATTTTAAATTCACTTGTAATATACAGGAAGAAGACTGGCCATAACTTTCATTTTACAAATTTCACCCTATTTTTCAACAGAATATAATTCTTTACATCAAAAACCCACTTACATTGTAGCAAACCAACCACATTCCTTCCGTATTACATTGGTGCAAAGTAAGTTCCACTTGAACAGCCTCTTTTTATGAACCACTGCTCTCTGAAACCGACTCCAAAGATAATGTTTCCTCAATCACTACAATCTTAACATGTTCAAAGCTAGAATTAACTATTATCTTCCACTCTTATCCCCACAAATTGCCTCCTAACACAACCCTCTACCTCAAGTGGCCACTGAGCCCTGCAAAAGGTGAACCTTATTATAAAAATAAAGTTGTTAATAGAAGAACAAAAATGAAATATATTTATGAAATAAATATTTATTTTGATACATTGAATCTTTTAACTGTTTTTCTAGTCCTTCAGTCATTTTTAATGCAAGTACTACAGGTTGTAAGAAAAAATTTAAAAAGTTAAAATATAAAAGTTTTAAAATAAATATATACAAAAACAAATTAGTTAAACTTTGTAACTATTTTAATATATATCACAACTTGATTTTTATTTAAACATTTTGGTTAAATCACCTTAATTTTACACAGAAATACTAAGAAATAAATTAAAAAGTTGAAATATTCAAGTTTTAAAAATAAATAAATAAATACAAGAACAAATTAGTTAAATTTTACTGTAATTTGTATAAAAAAACACAGCTTAATTTTTTGTATAAAAATTTCAGTTAAATCAGTTTGAACAATTTTACACAGAAATGTTTGCATTAATTCATTTTTAAACTTGGAGTAATTTTTTTCTGAGTTATTTTAAGAATTATGGTCTGTGCATTTATTTTCTATACAAAGATTATTAAAGCATTCCAGTTATTCCCAATTAAAAAAGTTTTTAAATTCTTTATCAAAACATTTTCATTAAGAATTATCAGTTTTGTGTTATGATAAAATTTTCTAGGCTTTTGTTTATCATTTTAAAACTGTTCCCTTGTATTTGTTGTGTGTTTGCGGTTTCTATATTATTCAGTTTATTGCCATACATAATACATGCTTGGGCAATCATGTCTCTTTTGAGACCTGCCATTTCTTTCTGCAGTAGACTGGTTGCCAACCAAGGGTATAGAACCAAATCTGTCCTAATATTCAACCCATATCTAGAGGGAGCAGAGATGAGTTAATACTTTTCCCAAGGGTATTTATGCATAAGTAAATGCAACAAATTCAACAGGAATTTAAACTTGGCTCTCTGACTTCTCATTCCAAGTCGATATATTGTACCAAAATTGTATCATTTATTAAAAGAAGTCTAAAACAGTTCACCTGCACACAAAATACTTTACAGATACAGCAATACATGCAAATGGAAGGGGATAATATGTCCCAACAGCATTAATGAGTATTAATGCTAATATAATGTCAATCCAACATAAAATACTGAGCAAAATGTTTGACAAATTCACAATCAGTAGATCTGTTCCACATTGAACATGTATCAGACAACACCTGAATCGATTCTTGACTTGCGAGAGTAAAGGGGTGTGTTAATGCCCAAAGAGGATACACAGTGTTCTAATACTGGCTCTGAGTACAATTGATGCACCTTTTATTTTGGAATCTAAACCATTATTGATATGCATATAAGATTATTTACTTCAATATATATATATATCATAGTTGTTTGTGCTTTTTTGTAAGCAGTGGTTTTTTCTATGCATTCTGCCATGAAAACCAGCATTGTTCAGATTTTGTGACATTATAAACATATGCACATTGATTCTAACATTGGCCATGTACACTTGGAAAACAACAGTTGTCATAGAAGGATTTGCCTGGGCTTGCTGAACTAGATGTCTACTAGCTCTTGCAGTTAATTTATTGACAGATAGCCAATTCTTGATTGCATCATAATAAATTTAACACACACACACACACACACACACACACGTATATATATATATATATATATATATATATAGTGTTAAATTTATTGTGATGCATAGTGTCAAAATTGCTAGGTTTTTTTCAGTAGTTTACTGGTAGAAAGGCATTTTAGGTAAGCAGGTTTTTTGTCATAAAGTGCTCAATATCAGAATTGAAATAGAGTATTAATGGAATTAATGTGCAAAATTTGTCACTTTGTTATCATAACTGAAATAGCACTGCTCAGCTAAGTGACAAACTTTTCCATATTAATTCTCTCTCTCTCTCTCTTTTTCTCTCTCTGTATATATATGTGTGTGTGTGTGTGTGTGTGTGTGTGTGTGTGTGTGTGTGTGTGTAGTGCTGTGCAAAAGTAAGTGAACACAGAAGATTAAAAAAATATTGTCTCTTTTTCCAGGTAAACAACAAATCTTAATAAGACTATATACCACATTTTCCAGCTTACAAGATGCACTATTCTTCTAAAAGATACCCTAAAAAATGTGTGTGCATCCTCTAAGACAAATGCAACAGTTACCACCATGACATGGATGGTAGTAAGAATCATTTATTGTACATGACTGACAGTCGTGATGACTCTGCATATGATATTTTAGAGATTTCACATGAATAAACCAGTGACAAGTTTTTAAGATTTGATTATGAATGTCATTTTTTTAATTGTTTTATATTTTTAAATGCATATTTTAAAAAAATTATCATTGCAATCAAGAATTGGTCATCTGTAAAAAAGTAACTGCAAGAGCAAGTAGACAGTAGAAGGGATTCAAACATTTTTTAAAATAATGAAAGTTACTTTAAAGGCTATTTAAATCTGAATAATTGGCGCAGGTGTTAACCTCACGGAAGCCTTGATTTGATTTCCTGAGATGATTTGCTAGTACTTTCATCAACACCTATCAATTTTGAACGATTTTAAAAATAGCATCACAGCTGACATTAGTTAAAAGTAAATCTAGATTGAAGAAGAACATTCAGTCAGTTAAGTGCCATACATGATACATGCTTTGGGTGATCATGTCTCAAAAGAGACATGACTGACTAGGCAGAAGATTATATCACAATAGGTTGCCATTGCTTTCTACGGTAGATTGTTTGCCGACCAAGGTTATAAAACCCAATCTGTCCTATTATTTAACCCATAACTGGAGGGAAGAGATGGATTAATACCTTTCCCAAGAGTATTTGTGCGCAAGTGAATGCAAGGAATACAACTGGAATTCGAACTCTGCTTCCCGATTTGTCGTTCAGAGTCGATATCCACTGCACCACCATGCACATCCCTGCGCCTATTAGATTACTAAAACAGTAAAAAAGAAGAGTAGACATATGTTTATGCTACTCTGTGAACACTTAGCTACTTTGTGCTGTTGTTAGATATGGCTAAAAATAATAAGATAATTTTTAAAGATATTCACAACCAATGCAGACAACATAATTTCAGAATGATTTGCTCTTGTGTTAATGCTGATGCTGCCTATTTTAAGTGTTCTCATGTGAATTTAATGAACAACAAAAGGAGTTAACAAAATGATTTTGAAATGCTGGAGACAGTCAAGTAGTAAGAGTGGCCAATCATTGAGGTTAAAAGAGCTGTAATTGCAGAAAACTAAATATGTAAGCAAAATTGGAACAACAAAAGGAAAACAGAAAAAAAAACAATGAACAAAGTGAACTTTCACAGAAGAACTAACATTGAATATTACAAAGGATAGACAAGGGAGGCAAATGTATTATTAGTTTGACACAATTGAAAATATCAATTCGTTTCAAAGAAACACATAAAACAGAAGCCATTTCTCTTGTGTGTCTCTATCTGACTACTGATAAACTATTTGCAAGTTTGTAATGATATTCTTGCCAACTGAATTGTGGAAAATTATTAATAGTTCCTTTCTTAAAGTCTGAACTTTAAGAAAGGAATGCTATTAATAATTCAAAACGAAAATAAGCCAGTATGATATGTTAATCACCTGAAGATTGCTAAAATGCAACAAACTCAGAGTCATAAGTAATACATAGGATAACATATATATTTATTAATATAGACAATCACTCCTACCCCCCATTAACATGGAACAGGCTAGCCTTCTTGAGAGTACAACTCTATGCTTCCACTCTCAGCGGACCTCAAGTGGAATGACTACATTGAATCCATTGCTAAATCCGCTGTCAAGAAGGTTAATTCACTGTGCAGAGCCAGCAAGTTTTTCCCACCTGAGTTCATCCTACACATATATAAATCTACCATCTGCCCGTGTACTGAATACTGCTGCTACATCTGGTCGGGTGCCCCTGCTATTTACCTCAGGGTTCTTGAAATCCAATGGAGAATCTGCAATGTGATTTGATACCGACTTATCAGCTCGGCTGCAGTCACTCTCTCACCGGTGGGACATGGCTTTCCTGTGCCTCTTCTATAAATACTTTCATGGCTTCTGCTCCGATGAACTTACATCACTGGTGCCCCCTAGGTATGAATTTACACAAGCTACTAGATTAGCTACTAGGTCCCACCCTTTAACTGTGAAACCGATAAAATGTAACCGCCACTTCTACTCTAACAGCTTCTTTTCATGCACTTCCCACCTGTGGAATTCCCCTTCCATATACTTGCTTCTCCGACACCTACAATCTCCAGGAATTTAAATGTAAGGTCAATAGACATCTCCTATCACACTAACTCGCATCCATTCTCACAAGCTCTTTTTCCACCTACTCTACCCACATGCTCAGTATCCTTATCTTTATCCTCCTCCTGACATTTCCTATAATTAACCCTTCTTTCTCATCACTTTCCCCTATGTAACCCCCTGTGCAACAGTGGCAGTAGAATGCCTTGCTTGGGGTGAGATGATTTTTAAAAAAAAAATTTTTCCTCTCTTATACAACATTGAGCGTTGTAGCATTCACACCAGATAATATTTATAGATTGATGTGTATACACATGTACACAAATATATATATACTTATTTATCCCCTTATATATATATATATATATATATATAAACATGTTATGAAAATTAATGAAGATTAACGAAACTGGTTATAAACAATCGACAATTTGGAATGATTTGTTTGAAGATTATATTTAATCAGGTCGGTAGAAATAAATATATAATACTGTTTGATTATAAACAGAGTATCTACTTAAATATGAGTATCAATCAAAAATAATGTTCAAACAAATATATATATATGTTAAGGTCTTCTGCTAGGCTTTTCCAAATTCACAAGCATCTTTAATGTTCTTTAAATCAACTATTGATTCTTACTTGTCCATTCACTGAACACCATTTAGTTGGAATATTTTTGTGCAACATATGTATTTTGAATGAATTCTTTTGAATTTCTGTATTTGTTAAAAATTTTTTTTAAAAACACAGAGAAGATCATTTTCATATAATTTCCTAATTCACTTGAAATTTCTCATCCCACACACAGAATAAATAGTATTAATGAAGAAAAACCAAGATATGTTTACTTTCAAACAATTATTTTAAAATTTCTTAACATTATGATTATGCATTATTCACTTATAAATTGCATAAACTGATGGCGATGCTACAACAAAAATAATGAATCTATTTTTAATGGACATTTCAATTATCAGCACTGACATGTTAAAAGTTTTTCAATTGAAATTTTAAATACAAAAGTCAGAGTCTGAATCTTTTGATGAAATGCATCGCAATTAAAAAGCAATTCCAGAAAATTCCAAACACAACCATTACATACACTTATCTTTATAAAGTATGTATATGTTTCTATATGCATGTACTTAGACATAAAAAATCATTATTCTGTGGCTATGTGTAAACTATAGGCCAAAAGTTTGGGTCAGCTCTCTAGATTTAATAATTAGTAAATTTCATATCTTATTAGGTATAATTAATTCTGACTAAACTAAAATACTGAAACAATTTAATTAATTAAGCATCCCCCAGGGGTCACTACTTGAACCAGCCCTCTTTCAGATTTACATGATTTAGTTCAATAGATCTGGTGAGAAAACACATCCTTGTCTTACACCCCTTTTCATTTTTGTATGCCTGCTGAGTTCACTTCCTATCTGTACGCAAACAGTTTGCTGCCAATATAGATTCTTGATTATCTTTTTCCGAAAATGTCAAGGTTGTCGAGCATCTGTATCAAGTGATTGTGGTGCACTTTGTCAAAAGGCTTTGTGTAGTCTATAAAGCACAGATAAAGGTTCTTCTGCATTTGTATTGCTTTCGAAAAGTGTTTAATAATCCATGGTTTAGACTGACAAGAGTTCTCTAGACATACAGTAGTTTTTGCCTCAAGAAGAAATGGGTATAGTTTATATGCAGCTGAGAGGTTGAGTCCATTACCAACTGTGGGAAGATAAACATGCTGCTAGCAAGAACCTATCAAGTTATGAGCAGAAAACATAACCCAACAGCAACAGAACAGTAACAGATATAACAGAAAGTGCTCGGATGAACTGCATTCTTTGCTATCATCAGGTTTACCCTTAGTGGTTAGGACTCACCATGACATTTCAGTCAGTTAGTTAAATGCCATATACACTTGTGTGATCATCTCTCAAAAGAGTCATAACTGATAGAGTAAAAGATTTTCCTACAGTAGGTTGCCATTACTTTGTACTGTAGACTGGTTGCCAACCATGTCTATAGAACTCAATATGTTCTACTATTTAATCCATAGTTGGAAGAAGAAGAAACGGATTTTTTTTTAATCGTTTCACTCCAAACAAGGAGGTACCAACACTGATATGCAGGGGGCTACATAAGAGTAAAAGTTTAGACAAGAGAAGAGTGAAGAAAAAGACAAACCAGATCCCTTGGGGGTGTCAGAGAAAGGGTAAGAAAAGGATGGAAACACAGGTGTGAAGACAGTTGCGAATGTAGAGAGAAAAAAAAAGAACAAGATATACAGGATGATGTAGAAAGAAATGGAGTCAAGTGGATAAGAGATGGGTATTGACATTGCATTTAAATTTCTGGAGGTTGTAGCGGTCAGGAAAGCAAGTGTATGGAATGGAGTTCCACAGGCAGGAAGTGTAAGAAAAGAAGCTGATGGAGTAGAATTGACATCTGCATTTGGTTGATCTAACTGTAAGTGGGTGGGATCTTGTTGCCAGTTTGGTTGCACAAGTAAATTCTTGCGGTGGGGGCACCAGTGACTTAAGTTAGTCGGAGCAGAAGCCATCAATATATTTGTAGAATAGACCTTTACCAAAGTGAATGCAAGAATTAAACTGGAATTTCTCATTCCAAGCTGATATTCAATGCACCACAACACAAAATGCCAAGTCACTTACAGAGCAGAAAATCATCCACACTTCCTTTATATTCCATTAGTCAGAAGTAAGTTCCACTCAAACAGTTTCTTCCCATGAACCACTGCCCTAAAGAACAGACTCCCAACAAGCTGTTTCCCTGATCACTACAATTTTAACCTGTTCACATCTTAACCATTACTTTCCTCTCCTACCCATACAAACTACCCACTAATGTAACCCTCTACCTTGAGTGGCCCTAGGCCCTGTACAAGATGAACCTTACTGTGAAAAAAAATAGTGCATAATATTCAATTTCTTAGAGACTTCTTCTTCCTCTATGTTCCATGTCCCTTCCCTTCATTTAAAATATCCAGACAATTTAAGGCTGTTATATCTTATTACTTCTTCTTCTATGTGCCCTGTCCCTTCAGGACGTAGGCAATCATGGCTTTCTAAGTTTCCCTACCCCTGGTGGCTCTGAGCACGCCTTCTCCTGTTACATCATGCAATCCTCATTCCGTCATCCACCTGATTAGGTCCTTCAAATATGTTATCCATTGCTTTCCCCTGTCTCTTTTGCCCTCTATCTGGCCTGTTAGTATCAGTTGCTTGATCTAAGAAATTCAGACAACTTAAGACTATTACATCTTATTAGTACTTGGTGTAAATAAGCAAGAGAAATAAGATGAAAGAAATACTATCCAAAAATGAGTAATAATTGACAATGCTTGATCTAAGAAATTCAGACAACTTAAGACCATTACATCTTATTAGTACTTGGTGTAAATAAGCAAGAGAAATAAGATGAAAGAAATACTATCCAAAAATGAGTAATAATTGACAATGCTTGATCTAAGAAATTCAGACAACTTAAGACTATTACATCTTATTAGTTCTTGGTGTAAATAAGCAAGAGAAATAAGATGAAAGAAATACTAGTCAAAAATGAATAATAATTGACAATGCTTGATCTAAGAAATTCAGACAACTTAAGACTATTATATTTCATTACTACTTGGTGTAAATAAACAAGAGAAATAATATTACAATAATATGAGTCAATAGTTAAACACAATTAACAGCCGATCATCTATAAAATTCAGACTTATCAAGATTATTATGTCTACTACTACTACTCAATCATCAAAAACAAAAAGAAAAAATGGAAGAAAAAGTACTGATAAATTAGTACCAGCAATGCCTCACCTCACAAATATAGTCAAGTTGTCTTAAATATTTTTTTTTTTTTAATCATTTCACCCCGAGCAAGGCAGAAACGCCACTGATGTGCAGGGGGTTACATAAGTGTAAAAAGATTAATTAGAAAAGAGTGAGGAGTACAAACTAGTTAGAAAGGAACTATAGAAAGCTGAGAAAGCAGGTGCAATGACAGATACATGGGCGGAGAGAAAGTGAAGATTATACAGGGGAGGGGAGAGAGCTAGAGTCCAGTGGTTAGTAGATGAGTATTAACTTTGCATTTAAATTTCTGGAGGTCGTAGCCGTCAGGAAAGCAAGAATACGGAAGTGAGTTCCACAGGCGGGAAGAAGCTGCAGGAGTAGAATTGTCGTCTGCATTTGGCTAATCTGACTGTGAATGGGTGGGACCCAGTTGCCAGTCTGGTTGCACGGGTAAACACCTGTTGAGGAGGCATCAGTGACTTAAGCTCATCCGAGCAGAAGCCATGAAAGTATTTATAGAAGAGACAGAGGGAGGCCACATTTCGACGATGGGAAAGTGGCTGCAGACGAGTCGCCAGATCAGTACCTATCACATTACAGACTCTCCTTTGGAGCTTGTCAAGAACACTGAGGAGAATGGCAGGGGCACCTGACCATAAATGGCAGCAGAACATCTTAAAAATGAAAAGAAGCATGTAAGAAAAAGAGAAAGGGAAAAAAAGTCTCATTCACAATGTGAAAATAATTTTTTTTCTCCTAATTTCTACTCTAGTTGGTTCATTCTTTTCTAAATGAACATTAATAACAGTCATAGGGGTAAATTTGAGGTCTTACACAATTGATTCTCAGGTGCAATGAATATATATAGAAACATACAGAAGTTTTCACAACATCTAAGTATATTCTTTTCATACTGAATTCACTAAAATCAAAAATCAAATTCATATATTTCTTTAAATCTGTAATTAACTGAATTATTTTGTTTTTGAAAGAAAATTAAAATTTTGAAACTCACTGGAGTATTTGAGGTAATTTTCTTTATTTCACTGACATATATTATTGACTCAATAAAACTATTAAAACAAAAGAAATACAACAAAAATTAATCAAAAGTTTAAAATGTGTGTATTTTCGTCATCATATTGATGGAAAGGATTAATTTAAGTTATTGCAGTTGCAAAGGAGGAAAAGAAAATGAGAGAATTTGTTTCATGTTTCAATTTTTCATTTCTTTCTGTAATGTTTATATAACTTGAATCAATAGTTTCGCCTCAACATGAAATAATTAATTCTATAAATAACAGCATATTTATCATCATCACAATCAACATTACCACTGCCAACAGATAATCATCATCACAACAGAAATAAGAATATAGATATTTTTTAAGTAGCATCATTAAGAAAGTCTAATACACAATTCCTTTATTCCAATATATATACATATATATAGTCATCCGCAGACAGATCTGTTTTGCTGTATCACTGCTCATCAGTACTGTTAGACATCTGATTGAAATTCAACCAAATTGACTTCAGTCAATGATTTTGCCTCTGATATATATATATATATATACTAGCAGTATAGCCTGGCATTGCTCGGGTGTAATGAAAACTTTAAAACTAATCCATGGTTCTGGAGCTCAGACTCTTTGGACATTGGCACGAAAGACTAAAAAGCAATAGTTGTTTCCAGTTAAAGCGAAACTGTAGACTGAAAGAAAAATGAATGGATGTAAGTCAAATTTTGATTTCCTGGTATTGATATCAAATTTTCTGCACTATTGTAAGAACTGCAACATTGAAACTTCTGAATATCATTTCTTATGTCTTTGTTTATGAATGTATCAAATTTTATTAAAATCGGACCACTCCTTCTATAACCCAATTTTTTCGATTATCAATTTTTGATATTTATCAACACAAAACCTAGCTAAGAACACTCACAGATGCACTGTGTAAATTTTCAAGAAAATCGGTTCAGCCATTTTGGAGTCTATAGGTAATGGACACACACACACAGACAAAGTTCCATTTATAAATAAGTTTAGATTTAGATTTAGATAGATTTAGATATATATTATAATCATTTCACCCCATGCAAGGCAGAAATGTCTCTGGTGTGTAGGTGGTTACAGTGAAAGAATGAAAATGGTACAAGAGATGCAAAAGAAAAGATGGATGGAATCAAGTTTATAAAAGATGGTAATTGACCTTGCATTTACACTTTTGGAGATTGTAGCTATCATGGAAGTAAGCAAATGGAAGTGAGTTCCACAAATGGGAAGTATGAGAAAAGAAACTGTTAGAGTAGTCATTACATTTAATTATTTAGTGGTAAAAGGGTGAGACCTTAATGCCAATCTAGTAGCATGAGTAAATACATATACTCAGGTTATTGGGAAAGAAAGCTCATCAGATCAGTTGCAATTAAAATACTTGTAGAAAAGTCAAAGGAAAACCACATCACATTGGTGAGAAACTGATTGAAGGGGGTGCTGTCAAATCAAGATCGATTATATTGAAGATCTTCTTTTGGATTTTGTTGAGAACCTCAAGATGAATAGCAGGAGCATCTGACCAGATATGGCAGCAGTATTAAATGCATGGACAAATGGTTGATTTGCATATGTGTCAATGGATTCTGAAAAGAAAACTATATATATATATATTAGTCATCCACATACAATCCTGTTTTGCTGTATCACAGCTCATCAGTGTGGCTAGACACATCCAATTGCTTTTGGCTGGGATCGAAACTAAATATATATATTTGCTAGTTTCATTAAAAATGACAGACAATTTTTCTCATAATTTTTTCTTTTTCTGTATATAAATTATTTAAAAATTGTCTGAATGTTTTATTTCTCCAAGTACTTTCAGCTATGCTTTAGCCATTATCAAGGATAAATTTTATTTTACAGCAGAATATCGTTGATCAAAAATATAACTGCAGAGATAAAGGCTCACTTGACAAAGTTTGTAAAGTGGACAGAGTTATTTACAAAGTGGAAGTACAATATACAAATGGACAGAGAAAAATATATGTAGGATGTACTGAAAGGAATAAAAAAAATGATGGTATAATCACAAACCGATATTCAATCTAAAAAGCCTTAAAAATGGTACCAAACTAAACAACCACATGTGGAAATTTAAAAACAATGGCAAAGTGCAACGGTGGTGATGTTTGCAGATTGTGTCAAGAAGAGAAGTTAGTCAAAGCATCATTTCCAGAACAAGAAAGATTGCTGAATGAAAGGTACAAAGTAATAATCAGATGTAAGCACACACCTCAGAAAATATATTTTAGAATCATACAAATTCAGATGAAAATGTTTACACTTCTTGACCAGCTCCTCCCTTGTTTTAACATCCAGTTATGCATTCTGAAAGTTCCTAAATTTTTTTTTTTTTTTTTGAAAAAGCATTAGATGTTCAGTTACTATAAAATGCCTGAGGATACTGAAAGGTTGAAACCAAAACAGCACAATTGGCTGACCTTTTGAATTAGAATATATATATATATATATATATATATACATATATTTATATATATATATATATATATAACACATCACTCAATAAATCTCAAGCATAACTAATAAAACAACAACTTTTAGGCAAAATTCAACTTAATTCATCAACATGGTCTCCTTCTAGAGTGATGCACTGATTCCAACACTTCTCTAACAATTAAATGCCTTTTTGTAAAAAGATTTGTCTTTGGCTTCAAAATACACCTCATTTTCTGATATCACTTTTTGTTAGAGCAAATCTCTTTCCCCTGAGTATTCTTTTAAGGTCTGCAAAGAGCCAGTAGTTGCTGGGGACCAAATCTGGAGAATGGGGTAGATGTAGAAGCAATTAGAATTGCGATTCATGTAGTTTTGTCATTGTTGCGATCAACTTGTGACACAGTGTGTTGTCTTGATGAAAGATCACTTTTTCTTCTTCATTTGTGGTCATTTCTAGGCAATTTCTTTCTTCAAATGCAGCAATAATGCTATGTAATATTCACTATTGATGGTTCTTGATAATAAGTAATTGATTAATAAAATATATCGCACCACCCAAAATATGGAGGCCAAAATCATGCCTGCTGATGTTTGCGTCTTCAGTTGCTTTGGATAGCTTTCACTTGCTGCTGTCCACAGCCGACTGCTGATTTGACTTCAAAGTGAAGTGATGGATCCATGTTTCATCCATTGTCATATATTTATGCAAAAACTTCTTGTTGTTGTGTTGAAACAGTTGCAAACAATGATCTGAATTGCTAACACGTTGTTGTCTTTGATCGACTGTAAGCAAATGCAGCACCCACTTTGAACACTGCCTTTCTCATTAACTGTTGATGCAAAATGGTGAATATATTGCATTCTGATATGTTCAACTCCTCTGCTATCTCACAAAACTTCAATTTATGGTCAGCCAATAGAAATTTGTGGATTTTTTCAAGTTTTCCGGGACAACTCTCAATTTTGGATGACTTGAGTGTTCAGCATTATTTGTGTCTGTATGACTGCGCTTAAAGTCAGCATACCACCTCTTAATCATTGTTTTCAAAGGAGCAGGGTCCAAATAACACTGATCAAGCCATTGCTTTGCTTGAACAGTATTTCTTCCATCAGAAAGCAATGCTTTATCAACACACAATATTCAAATTTTTCCATTGTTTTGAAAATTTGCAACAGAAGATTCACTTAAATAACTGTAATTTGTATACTATTAATATTACTTTTTGAGTGATGTGTTAAGACTACTACATATTATTACTACTTGGTGTAAATAAGCAATGGAAATAAGATGAAAGAAATACTAGTTAAAATGTATAATAATTGACAATGCTTGATCTAAGAAATACAGACAACTTAAGACTATTACATCTTATTAGTACTTGGTGTAAATAAGCAAGAGAAATAAGATGAAAGAAATACTAGTGAAAAATGAATAATAATTGACAATGCTTGATCTAAGAAATACAGACAACTTAAGACTATTACATCTTATTAGTACTTGGTGTAAATAAGCAAATCACTTGCCATTCGAAGGTTAGTACTTCATAAAAATCACATGGATTTTTTATTAGTGACGCCATGTATATGTCAGGCTTGGGACTTATTGAGTGATGTTATATATTAAAGAAAGTGAAAGAACAGGTAAATTTAAACCCACGGTTCAAGGATTTAATTTTATAAAGAGTGCTTATTACAAAGTAGAGATTTATATTGATTTTTTTTTACGATGGTTTATAAAAGCATTATATCACTACAAAGATGATGGACTTATGATAGTACAAAATTCCACACATTGTAAAACCGAAAATATTAGAAAAATAATCCACAGAGAATTCAAAAGTCTAAACCTAAAAATAATAATCAACATTATTTTAAAAATAGTAAACATCCTTGATGTAACAATAGACTTAGTAAATAGTACTCATCAACCATACATAAAGCCTAACAAATATCCATTATACATCCACCCAAAGTCTAATCACCCATCTAGTATAACCAAACATGTACTCTCCTCTATAGAACATAGAATTAGAAAAAACTCTTTTAGTGAAGAAGTATTTTATAAACATAAATGTTTTTTTACAATAATGCCAAAAGGAACAGTGACTATAAAATCCATGATATTAAATAAATAAAAAAAAGACTATAATAGGAAAAATAGAAATAAAAAATCATTTGGTATATTCCCACTTTTAATCAAATGGTTAGCAACAAGTTAGAGCTGAAGTTTGTCAATTTAATTAAGAAATATTTTCCTAATAATAACACTCTAAGTAAAATTTTCAGTAAAAATACCCTCAAATTAAGTTATAGTTGTACAAATAATATAGAAAAATTATTAAAAATCATAATAATAAATTCTTAAATCAGCACATAAATCAAAGTAACAATAACTATCCAAATAATGAAATTAACAATCATATAAATTTATGTAATTGCTGAAATCCTAACAATTGCCTACTGGAAAATAGGTGTCTAACAAATTCTGTTGTGTAACAATGTAATATAACATCAAATGAAATCCAGTTATTAAAAAAGTTTACCTTGGATCTACTAAAAACATATTTAAACAGCAGTGGTATTTGTATTTAACATTCTTCAAAAACAACACAAACTGAAACCAAACATTCATTTCTGCATATTTTTGGAAGTTAAAGGATACAAACAAGACCCCAAAAGTAAAATAGAAAATTCTGGCAAAAACAAGAATTTGTAAGTCGTTTTATAATATCTACCCTCTGTGTCTGAATGAAAAGCTGCAAATTTTAAGTTTCTCAAAAAATGAAGAACTATTGAACCATAGAGATGAACTGACAGTTTTATGTAAACATCAAAATTAATTTCCTTTAAAATTTAATTAATTACAATGTCTCATGTATAACTTATGCCCCAATATAACTTAAAAAATTAAAAATTATTTTACTAAAATAAATAACCCACACAATACTTATTTGGTTTTCTTAACTACAATATACCTTAGCATACCATACTTATTTACAATCCTAATTCTAACCTAAACATTCCAGCACCTTTACTCATGAGCTTGTACAAAATCTAATTTAAAATCCTAAAATCTAACATGGTGTTAAAGATTATTGTCTACCCATTTAAATAATGTACGGTCCCACTATGTATCTTACCCAGACAAAATTAAAAAGTGACATGCCTTGACACCAGATAATTCTGCTTCCTTTCGCAATTCAATTTTACAACTCTATAGTTACATAATTCTCATTTTTGGTTAAATAATATTGGCACACTAACTAGCATATTCTCTGCTACTACCCGTTCAGTTTCTAAATAATGATGAATTCATCTTATATTTTCTAAATAAATCATTTTCACAATTTATTTTAAACTAACACCTGTATTGTTCAGAAACATGAAATTTTTTGTGTAGTGCTATAATGTTTTTATAAACCATTGTAATAAAAAATTACAATATATATATATATATATATACTACAGCTAAACTTGAAAATATAAGCACATACAAGATTGGTAGTTACATCTCATTGTTTTACAGTTGACATGGCTAACTTCTGTTTTTTGCAGACAAGATGTGGAAAGGTTATATTGAATCTATTGCTAGGAAAGTTCACATTATCATGCAAGACAATTTTTATCACCAGAATCTATTATGCACATTTATAAGTTTACCATTCATCCATGCATTGAATAGTGATGTGACATCTGATCTTGTGCTTCTGCTATGTATATAGAGATTCTTGATAAAACTCAAAAAAGAATCTGCAATGTTAGTGGTCCTGTCCTGACATCTTGGATTCAGTTACTTTACTATTACCATGATGTAGCTTATCTGTGCTTTTTCTATGAATACTTTTATGGTAATTGCTCTGATGAGCTTCGTGTTTGGTACCTAAACTTTATGAATTTCAGCCATGACATAGATTCCCTTTACCTTTTTCCTAAATATTTTCATGGTAATTGTTCTGATGAGCTTCATGATTGGTACCTAGACTTTATAAATTTAAGTGTTACTACTATAATGGTGACATGGTCTTATTGATTTACAGTTCAAATGACTAGATGCAACTCTAAGTTTTATGCTAACAGTTTCTTCTCTAACACTTCTCATTTGTGGAACTCTTACCAGCTTTTTGCTTTCCAGTTAACTTGATTTTCAAAAATTTAAATACAATGTCGATCCTTATTTTTTTGTTTTCTTAATTCCTGTCCTTTTATTGTCCTTTCTCATTAATAATGCTTTTTTCTTTTTCTCTTATTCTTTTATACTCTGTAACCTCTTCCAACTTAATGACTTTATTGCCTTACTTGGGGTGAAGTGATTAAAAAATTCCTTTTCTGCTCATGCAGACATTTTCTATTGCCATTAAGCATCTTCAATATTTTTGGACAGTTTTTCTATGGCATCTATTTTTAGTTACAAGTGCAAAGATTTTTTTGGCTAAGTAACCATTATAGCATCAATGACTTTAAAAGCAATGATGCATTTACTCATAAGACAGTGAGATACCATTTCTGTGAATCTCAACTTTTTCCAGTATTCTGTGTTAAACCTGAATCAAAATGAATAAAACATTGCCCATGTTATATAGTCTCTCAAGTATGTAGAAAGTGAGTTCAAATCATGCAAAAATATTTCTTTATTCCAATGTTGCTGTCTTAACATTCATTTAAAAAGAAATTGAATATTGCACAATCAAAAAAGAAAGAAAGATTTACTAGTCCAAAATTAATAAAAAATTGGTAATGCTTGATCTAAGAAATTCAAACAACTTAAGACAATAACATCTTATTAGTACTTGGTGTAAATAAGCAAGAGAAATAAGATGAAAGAAATACTAGTCAAAAATGAATAATAATTGACAATGCTTGATCTAAGAAATTCAGACAACTTAAGACTATTACATCTTATTAGTACTTGGTGTAAATATGCAAGAGAAATAAGATGAAAGAAATACTAGTCAAAAATGAATAATAATTGACAATGCTTGATCTAAGAAATTCAGACAACGTAAGACTATTACATCTCTTTTTACTGATTACCCTTCATTCTGTTTTCTGGTAGTTTATACGAAGTTCTTTCTTTCCACTTTCTTTTACTACTCTCTGTAGGAGGTCTTATAGTTTCTTTTCTGTATCTGCTATCAACACTATGTCATCTGCATATCTTATATTGTTCAGATTGTGTCTGTTAATGATAAATTCTAGCATGATTTTTAGAGCCTTTTGAATTTTTTTCACTGAAATTGGTTGAATAGATCAAGTGAGAATACACATCCTCATCTTTGATCTTTATATCTTTGTCTATATGTTGAACTCATTTCCTGTTCTGCTGAACTCATTTCAGGTTCTTGATCTTTCCCAAATATGTCAAGGTTGCCAAGCGTCTCTATCAGGTCTTTGTGCAGTACTGTGTTGAATGCCTTTGCAGAGTCAATGAAACACAGGTACACATCGTCCTGCATTTTGATTGCCCTTTCTGAAAGCATAAATATTGCATTCATTGTTCTAGTACTTAGTGTAAATAACCAATGGAAATAAGATGGAAGAAATACCAGTAAAAAATTAATAATAATTTAAGAAAATTTGGACAACTTAAAATACTTCTTATCAATTTATTTTTGCTTATGTTGTTAAATAAATGCCTAATCTACTACCTAAGTTATGATTTGAACCTCAGATGCTTTATTCAATCCACAGGGGTAGGCCACTCATGTTCAGTCAGTCATTTAAGTGCCATATGTGATACACACTTAGGCGATCATGTCTCAAAAGAGACATGACTGACTGGGCAGAAGATTATTCCGCAGTAGGTTGCCATTGCTTTCTGCAGTAGACTGGTTGCCAACCAAGGCTATCAAGCCCAATCTGTTCTATTATTTAATCCATAACTAGAGGAAGAGATGGATTAATACCTTTTCCAAGGGTAATTGTGTGTAAGTGAATGCAAGGAATTCAACTGGAATCCGAACTCGGCTCCCCGATTTCTCGTTCCGAGCCAACATCCACTACACAACACAGTACTGATTCTAAAAAGATTATTACTTGGAAATAATCTTTGATTAAATTACAATAATGCTTGAAACATAAATCTATACAGCAAAATCTGAAATCAATACTTTTAAAGATATATCACTCTTAAATAAGAGAAATTATTTGTATTAACTTCTGTCACAATTTCAGTTTGACATCAAATCAATTCACTAAAATAGTTTATTTTCATCAGACAGTCATCTTTATTTTAATGTAAAAGAAACTATTTGTGCTGAATAGTATCGCAGCAGACTTTCTCTGTGTATCGTATCTACCTTGGTGATACAACAAATATCTTTCATTTAATGAAACCAATGTGTAAGTAATTTAAATAGCACAAGAATTAATCTTGCACACACTAACTTACATTACAATATTTTTTTCAATGCTGGAATTCTTGAGATAAGGAATTATTATAATTGTTATCAGATAACTGATATATTTAGACTAGTATTTTTTTTATTTTTATTTTTTGAATCATCTCACCCCAAGCAAACAAGTATCCTCATCTTGTTTGTTATTCACCGACCCTGATTATGGGCTTCTGTAAAATTAGATGTAAACAAATGAGTAACGGTTCCCATGGATTAGAAAACCTTGTTTCTTACCAAAGAACCATTCTTCCTTTCCCTTACAGCTTGTTAATGAGTCTGATTCTATTCACAGGGCAAGAAAGAGATTCTGGGATTTCTATAAAATTTATTCTTGAAAAGTTTCTAGAATTCAAGTATTTGTTTTGAACTTTTTGTCTGCTTTTAAATTCTATTAATACACTTAGGAAAGTATTTATCCTTCTCTTCTCCCTCAAGCTATGAGTTAAATAACAGGGTAGATTGGGTTTTATAACCTTGGTTGGAAGCTAGTCTACCACAGAAACTAATGGTAACCTACTACAGGAAAATCTTCTACCCAGTCAGTCAGTCATGTTTCTTTTGAGACATGATTGCTCAAGCATGTATCACTTATAGCACTTAACTGACTGATTGTGCTTTTGAACTTCTTTCAAAATAATTTAATCAGTTTTAAAAATTTTCATGACACACCCACAATCTTCTTATGGCACATTAGTGTACTGTGTCATACCTATTGAGAATCTCTAGTGTAGAATGTGAAATTGGTGTCTTGTGATAGACTATGGTCAAGATTAAGGAGAATGTTATGGTGATTACAAAAGACTGTTTTGAAAAATGAAAGGAACACTCTAAGAGGTCCTAAGGGGCAAATTTTGAAAGTGACTATTAAGCCACTACAACCATTTTTACTATTTAATATATTTTATAACCAGCCAGAATACTTCTGGGAAGACCTTGTAGATATGATGGTTTCTTCATAAATACAAATCCAGAATTTTGCGTAGGATGTAAGAAGGAATGAATGGGAAGGCTTCTACTTTTTTCAAGCTGCTGAAAAGTTAAAGTTGGTGGTTATGAATGTCTACATCTCTGCTGAATGAAGACAGGTGACTTGATTAAATAAATACCAAGACCATGAATCATCTTACAAATCATTCCCTATTTACACACACACACAAGCACACACACACACACACACACACACACACACACACACACACACACACACACACATATCATATATTTTATCATATAAATATATTACTATGTTTATGAAAACAGTTTCTACGATTTTGCATTACTCTTCAGTAATAAATTGAGTCCTCTCAATGACTGGCATGTGTATACACTGCATATACATAACACGCTAAAATTTAACCTTTCTCATTTCATGTACCTATGGCTTAGGGAGTAGAGACTTCAACTGACACCAAATCGGTTGAGTTTCGATCCTGACTGGAAGCAAGTGAATGTGTCTAGCCACACTGATGAAACAGACTTGTATGTGGATGACTAATATATTACTATGTTTACATACCAGGCTCTCAACAAGAATGGTTAAGCCCAAACTGTCACCTTGGACATCTCTAAAGCGTTCGACAGAGTATGGCATGCTGGTCTTCTACAGAAACTGCGAAGCTACGGCATAACTGGACTTTTGTTGGACCTAATCCAGTCATTCCTCTCTAACTGCACTCTGAAGGTGGTATTGAACGGACATGCCTCTCAGAACTATCCTACAAACGCGGGTGTCCCCCAAGGCAATATCTTAGGTCCTACGCTCATTCTAATCTACATCAACGATCTCCCCGATGCCATAACATCCCAAGTAGGTATGTACACCGATGACACCACAGTTTACTCTCGCCTCAATCAAAAATCTATTGTTGGTGACAAGGCGAACCTCACTGCCGAGATTGAAAAGGACCTCCAATCCATGGTGGATTGGGGTAAGAAATGGCTCGTAAAATTCAATTCTTCCAAAATGAAGCTGCTGTCAATTAACCACCACAGACAACTGCACCTCCCCCCACAATTAGCATGGAGCAGTCTTGCCTCCCAGAGAGTAAATCACTATGGCTGCTTGGCCTGACACTCTCAGCAGATCTCAAGTGGAATGACTACGTCAAATCCATTGCTAAATCTGCTGCTATGAAAGTCGGCTCTCTATGCAGGGCCCGGAAATTCTTTCCGCCTGAATCTATCCTGCACATAGATAAATCTACTGTCCGCCCGTGTATTAAATACTGCTGTTACATCTGGTCGGGTGCCCCTGCTATTCTCCTTGGGCTTCTTGACAAAATACAGGGGAGAATCTGTAATGTGATTGATACTGACTTAGCTGACCGCCTGCAGTCACACTCTCACTGGTGTGACGTGGCTTCCCTGTGCCTCTTCTATAAATACTTTCATGGCTTCTGCTCGGATGAACTTAAATCACTGGTGCTCCTTAGGTGTGAATTTGCACGGGATACTAGATTGGCAACTAGGTCCCACCCCTTTTCAATGAAACCGATGAAATGTAACCGCAATTTCTACTCCAACAGCTTCTTTCCTCGCACTTCTAAAGTATAATTTAAAATAAATATATTTTGGTATATATATATATATATATATATAATAACTGAATTTTACATTATTTCTATTTCTATTGAATATTTTGTATAACTTATTTTCCTTCTTAAAATTTTGCTTTAATAAACCGAAAAACTTGCTATAGCATTGTTTTAACCCACAAACATTTATTGAATTCTAAAATAGAAATACTTAATAATTGTAGACATAGGAAGTCTTTGCTTTTGAATTAGGAATGCTTGGTAGGTTTGCCTTTTCCCTTATTTTCTTTTGTTGTCGTTAGTAGGTTTAGGTTTCCATCTTTGCCAGTTGGCACTTTTTTATTTTTATTTTATTTTTTATTTATTTATTATTTTTTTAAAAATGTTTATGTTTCTTAATAAAGGTTTCCTCACTTTTTGCGTTTGGTATCTTCCTTTTTTTTGGTCACGTGGGTTATTGAGTTCCCTTTATCTTGTTGCTATTTTCTTCTTTATCCAACCTTCCCTGAAGATCCCTTTAGATGAAACCTTGGTAGGTTTGTTGGCTCACTAGGTTAATTTACTTATTCTGCTATTTTGTTATTGATTACTCATCTCAGGTTTTTTCTTTAGGCTACGTACAGGCTTGGTCCAAATTGCTTTGGCTGATGTTCATGTGCTTAGCTCTTTTTTTTTTTACAACCATTTTTTCCTTCCACGTATATAGGCGGAGGGTTTTTCGAAATGAGTATAGTGATAAGTTTGCATTTATATATATATATATATATATATATATATTTTTGTTTACAGAAAAGACACACATTTTCGTAACAAAAATTTATTGTAAATAATCACGCTGTTAGAAATAAATATATAATACTGTTTGATTATAAACTGGATATCTACTTAAATATGAGTATTGATCAAAAATAAGGTTCAAACAAATCCTTTTATATATATATATATATATATATATATATATATATGTGTGTGTGTGTGTGTGTGTGTGTGTGTGTGTGTGTGTGTGTGTGTGTTGTACTGAATTATGATAGTCTTTTTTCTTTTTTTCTTTTTATTTTTAATCATATCATCCCAAGCAAGGCGGTGATACCACTGCTGCACATGGGGCTACTTAAGAGTAGAATGATTGGAAAAAAGAAAGCCGGGAACCATATCCTAAACAGGAAACAAGGGATGAGCCTCTTCACCTGTTCAAAAGACTTGGGTGGAGTGTGAACCGGGCAATAGTTAAGTTTATCTTCTCCAATTGAGAAAAAAAAGAAAAAAAAAAGAGAAAAGAAAAAAAAGTGAAAGAAGATTTGGAAAAGAAAAAAAAAGAAAGCCGGGAACCACATCCTAAACAGGAAACAAGGGATAAGCCTCTTCACCTGTTCAAAAGACATGGGTGGAGTGTAAACCAGGCGATAGTTAAGTCTATCTACTCCAATTGATAGTGTTTAGTGCCAAGGTTGTTGTTTTTTCAGTGATTTTGCCAACCAGGATTTTTTGTAATAAAGTGCTTGATATCAGGGTAGAGATGGATCATTGATAAGCCCAAAGAGTCACATTAACTGAGCAGGTTTAAAGCACAAAGAATCTGCAGCCATTCTTTGATATGTGGCACTAGCCTGGTGGGGAATTTTTGACTGCTGACAAATCAGTTTGGTTTCAGTCCCAGCTTGAGGCATATGGTTAATCTAGTTGCACTGAGGCGCTGTGATACAGTAAAACAGGCCTGTTTGCGGATAGTTTATATAGATATGTATATCTATCTGGTTTTCTTGAGATTTTGTTTACCTAAAGACTATGGGTGCCGTTTGTTGTTTATTTTTGTTACTGCTTTTTATTCATTTAAATTCTATAGGCATTGAGCACTTTAAGTTTTGTGTATGTCTGGTTTTTTTTTCTCTTTTCTTTTTTCTTAATTTTTTTGTTTTGTTTTTTGTTTTTTCATATCTTCTTCTTTGGCAGGCTTCATATTTATGTCTTATGAGGCTTCAGAGACAAATATCAAATGACCCTTGACTTGAACAGATTAAGATTGAAATGTTCAAAAGAACATGTTTTGAGACCTGTTTTCCTGGGAGAAAGCTAAGTAGATGTGCTTTGTAAATTTGGAACATAAAGGAACTCGCTCCCGTATTCTTGCTTTCCTGACGGCTACAACCTCCAGAAATTTAAATGCAAAGTCAATACTCATCTACTAACCACTGGACTCTAGCTCTCTCCCCACCCCCATATAACCTTCCCTTTCTCTCCACCTATGTATCTGTCATCGCACCTGCTTTCTCAGCTTTCTATTGTTCCTTTCTAACTAGTTTGTACTCCTCACTCTTTTCTAATTAATCTTTTTACATTTATGTAGCCCCCTGCACATCAGTGGTGTTTCCACCTTGCTCGGGGTGAAATGATTAAAAAAAAAAAAAAAAATGATTTGGATTCTGTGGGGTTGGTAAGGTGAGTTTTAACTGTAAAGGTAGAACTACAGAATAGAGATGATCTGACATTTACCATGAAAATAACGGTAGTGTTGCAATGTTACATTTGCATGAAAGAGATAGTAAGTTGGAGAATAATTCTTTCCCACAAGACTTCACAGTGAGTCTAAAAATATTGGTTCCCAAGAAACAAAAGAGGGCCCAGCCACAATGCTATCATTTTATTTTCATAATGAATAAATAAAATTTACAATAAATACACATGGAAAAAAGGCTACAATTAATCTTTTTGTGGAAAAAATATGAAAAGTTTCTTAGTAATTACATTGTACACATATTGTCAATATCACTGGCAACAGTAAATATAAATACAGAATGTTATAATTGCATTATTTTTTTTATTTCAAGTAATTAGTTGATATTTTTGAATAGTTTCTTGTATTATTTATACATTTACAGGCAAAAGCATAAGAGAGCATTGCATGCAGTTCATTATAATAAAAAAAATCATTTTTGTTAACTAAATGATTGTCTAAACCAGACAATTGCTTCTGCATCCAATTCATCTGACAATTATTTTTTAATGAATAGCAACAAGTCAGTCAGTTAAGTGCCACATGTAATACACGCTCGGGCAATCATGTCTCGAAAGACTGACTGGACAGAAGATTTTCCTGCAGCAGGTTGCCATTAATTTCTGCAGTAGATTGTTTGCCAACCAAGGGTATAGAACTCAATCTTTCCTGCTATTTAATCCATAGCTGGAAGGAGAAGTGATGAATTAATACCTTTCCCAAGGGTATTCACATGTAAGTGAATGCAACAAATTTGACTAGAATTCAAATTTGGCTCTCCGATTTCTCATTCCAATATCCACTGAACTACAATGCATATCCAGAATATATATGGCTCAAAGGAAATATTTATATTATAGATAGCTCAAAGACATCCTACCAGTGATAGCATTGGCTACAGTGAGTAATAAACATGCACACATCTCAAAATAAAAAAAATGACCAAAGCTGCAACCCAAATTCTGGATTCTGTGCTCAAATGAAAAGTTATCTGACTTCAATTAATTTACTACGAAAAAATTATAGAAACAGCATTAAATTATTATGGCAGGTGTGATTACTTCTTTGTAAAGAGGAAAATTGGAATTGAACATAAATCAATAAAATCAATGATTTTTATAGAGATATGTTTGTTCATGGATAACATATTCCCATAGCCAGCATAGATGTCTTAGTTATTACTGGCCTCATATAACAATTAGAACTCTATCAGAATCAAAATTAGTTGAACATCTTCTTCAATAAAAGTTACAGAATAAATAGGAATAACGTTTTTCTATGCTTGTTTCCACTGCTTAAGCTGATGAAATAATTTGATTCTTAGGTATTTTTTCCTTGTGCTTTCATTCAACCATTATTTAACCCTCTAGGGCCATTCGTATCATAAAGTGGGGGATCAGTTCTATATTGTTATGAAGTAATAAACAGATCCCCCACTAATTACTACTTAACCCTCTAGGGCCATTCGTATCATATTTGATACAGTATTTCCCTATAAGGAAACATTTGGTATTTCCCTATAAGGAAACATTTGGTATTCATTGACTGAGCAGTCAGTACTGCTTTCATTTGAAATTTATAAAATATTTCTCTTAAAAAATTTTTCAGGAAAATATTTCTTTCAAGGCTTGTTTTCATTTTATTCTATTAATAAGTAGTAATTAGTGGGGGATCAGTTTATTACTTCATGACAATAGAAAACCGATCACCCACTTTATGCCCAGTGGAAGCCTTAACCCTCTAGGGCCATTCGTATCATATTTGATACAGTATTTCCCTATAAGGAAACATTTGGTATTTCCCTATAAGGAAACATTTGGTATTCATTGACTGAGCAGTCAGTACTGCTTTCATTTGAAATTTATAAAATATTTCTCTTAAAAAATTTTTCAGGAAAATATTTCTTTCAAGGCTTGTTTTCATACTGTATCAAATATGATATGAATGGCCCTAGAGGGTTAATTCTCAGATATATGTTTGACTGATCTGATTTTTATTGTTTATCAACCCTTTGTGAATAATTTAAATCTGGAACATATTTTGAATTGTAGAAGGTAACTTCCAGTACCCTGCATTTTCAAGTGGTCCTTCACCTAAGTAGTGACTAAGCTTGAAACTCCTTTACTTTGGTAAGCAAACAATACCCAGTGTTTTCAGTGAGAACTGACCATAAGCTCAAACATATTGTTATAATCCTAAAAGGTTACTGTGTGAGTAATCACCAAAACGGAGGTTGGGAATAATAGTATATCAACAAGTGCAAGACTCACACACTGTGTGAAGTAGGTGAACTGCTAGATCAGTATAATCACTCTACTCTTCACTTTACTCCAATAGTGTCCATGTATTTAAGAGGATAGGAACATATCATTACTGTATATAGGTAGGTATTCAACACATATGAAGAGATAAGAAGAATATTTTTATTGATCATTAATATTATATTATTGAGATATTTCTTAACCTATGTCTCACACTAGATCTTAGGATGTATCAAACACTATATATTACTCTGTACCTTCAAATGTATCAAATAGCACTATATCTTATCCACTGTGACAGTGGTGAACAAATAAATTAGAGAGTTAAATTGAAGGGAGATAACTATATGGCTACCAGAAGTGGCATTGCACATGAAATGAGAATGATATATGCCAGTGATTGAAATAAAGGGTTCGGTTCAAAATACCTAGCACCTGAAGAAGGTTGGAGTCTACAACAGCTGAAACATTGTAAACATTGCAATAAAGATTAAGATAATAGTTTGAACCATGGAAATAATGTAAGAATAATGAAAGGTAAGTTTGGCCAAACACTAATTATTATTTTTTCTTATCCTGGTTTATTTGTAGCCCTTCAAGTTTATTTATAAATTTTATCTGTGTGTAATTTTACAAAAATTGATTTTCTAGAGTTGATTGAAGACAATTTTGTATTTGAATTGCATGCCAGTTCATTCTCCAATAAAGTCATCTAAAAGTGCATTTGTTATACTTCTTAAAAAAAGTAATTGTTTTTGTCAATAATTGATCTCTGACAAAGGGTTGGCTGAAAGGTTCCTTAAATATTTTGCCTTTTTTCAGTATTAAGATGTTTCCATCAATACTATTTAAGGGTATAATCAATTTTTGTAATATCAACTCAATGTTCATATATATATATATATATATATATATATATCATCCACATACAGGCATGTTTTGCTGTATCACAGTTCATCAGTGCAGCTGGTGTAACCGGTCGCTTCAAGCCAGGGTTGAAACTTGACTGATTTATCATCAGTCAGAGATTCTACTGCTGAGCTATCGGTGCACAACAGAAAAAGGCAGGTTTCATAGCATGTTATTTACAGAATGCAAACAACCAGCAACAGCCACAACATGAATTAATATATACACATGCACACAGACATATATATATATATATATATTTCCTTCTTTTCCAGTATTATGATGCTTACACCAGTGCTATTGAAGGTTATAATAAATATTTGTAGTATCAAGTCCATATTTTCCATTTGTAAACAAATTATTATACAACCTGGGTTTTGACCATGAGTGGTGTCTTCAGGCAATTTTCAGTCCCACTCATGGTGTTATATATCGACAAACAACAAACACGCATATATATAAAAATATAAAGTTATATTTTTATTAATGATGATGAACCGTGTAGAATAGGGAACAGAGAATTGAGAGAGCGCGCTTCTAATGGGTTGACGGGAGTGTAGTCTTATCTGTTGTGTCTCTCTTCACCGGCCGATCTCTGTTGCTTCTCTACTGGCGAATCCGTGTGCCGAGGTCTTTTTATAATCTTCCAGAACCGGGACTTTTTCTTCCGGTTTTGCCTCGCCCACGCACGCCCACGTAATTCTCAGAGACACCTGTTCTGTTTGCCTCTGTAGTTATTTCTGCTGCTGCCGGAAATAAGGTCAAACGACATCCGTTCCTTTCAACGACCGGAAACACCCTCGCTTGCATCAGCCTTCCTCGGGTGGGGCCAGATTGTTATATTACAATGGTAGAAACCTAAGTTGTATAACAACTCATTTACAAATGGAAAATATTCAAAAGTTCTACAATATAATTGTATTGAACACTTTTTAATATAAATGTGCACTGGTCTAATGTTATTATGACCAAAAACTATATAATTAAACAATAAATATATATATATATATATACCCACACACATATATGTCCAAATGTGTGTGTGTGTGTGTGTGTGTGTGTGTGAGATAGGTTAAGAAATAAATCGGAAATGTTTATTAAATTTCAGAAATCAATTATGGAAGAGAAAATTCTGTTACATTTAGTACCAAAGCTATTACCTACATAGTGAAGCATGTTCCTTAGGCTAGCATTTTTTAAATCAACATTATTTCAATATTTTGAAGGAATACAAATAAATCCTTTCCCATCAATAAGCACTTGCCAAACACAATTTTTCTTATCACCAACCTTTATAAAACCCATACGTAAAGAATCTAAACCCAAATACCTGTGGTCAATGTAAGCCAAGTCTTTCACTCCTACACCAAACATCCCCCAACCAGCATACAGACACTACGAGGCAGGAGCAAAATTCCTCACGAGGCACAGAAACATTATCAATCAAATCCCACAGGACCAACTAGGAATATAATATACAAACATAGCACACCAGTATAGCACTACCATCTTCAGAAATCATACACATGGACATTAGAAGACTGGCACAAAAATACCCTCTACATCCCCACACACACACATATGCATACACACACACACACACACACACACACACACACACACGCACATATCCGCACACACACATGCACACAAGACAAAAAGATATGAGGTCTACTTGACTAATGCAAAATAAAGAGCACAAAACTAAAAGTAACAGAATTTTCCCATCCATAATTAATTTCCTTCAAAATTCCTGAGGAAGCCTAAATAAAATTAAAACAGGTTTAATTAATAAATATTTCCTATTTGTTCCTAATCCTATAATTCTGTTGGATTTTGATCCATGTCTTATCCCAATGCACATACACATACATTTGTGTGTGTATGCGCATAAATTATAAGAACACATGAAAAATTATACAAAACTTAACCACAGCAACTTGTCAGTTGTTTTTAACAAAACTTGCATAAAAGTGGAATTGCTTTTCAAATACTCATTAGATATATATAATACTGTTATAAACTCATGAATATATACATCACAGTTTGGTAATTTTTACTTTTTATAAAGTGCTCAATACCGATTAAGAGCTTTTATACAGTTATAGTTATTATAACGCAATAACATAGTGTTATAATAATACCATATGTTATTATTATAACACTAATAATGACTATATCTATATATGTATATAGAGAAAACAGAAATAGGGGTTGTTCCAATGAAAGAAATTGGTATGGGTAAAAAAGTGTGAGAATTCAGGAACTTTTTGTTTAAATTGTAGACTTATTGTCATTATTGTTAATAATATTATTTATATTTTGTATAATACATTAAATGTCCATAATCATATTTGTGTTACTACACATGTTTCGAGTCCAAAGTTGACTTTCTTCAGGTAAATAAATATATCAATATATATATATATATTGATATATATGACATATCAGGCAAAAATAACTACAGATTAATCAACCATAATGTAGATGAAAACTTTGCAGCAAAAATAAAAAACTCTGTCACACACACAGTAGAATATGAAAACTTTGCAGCAAAAATAAAAAACTCTGTCACACACACAGTAGAATATGAAAACTTTGCAGCAAAAATAAAAAACTCTGTCACACACACAGTAGAATATGAAAACTTTGTAGCAAAAATAAAAAAACTCTGTCACACACACAGTAGAATATGAAAACTTTGCAGCAAAAATAAAAAACTCTGTCACACACACAGTAGAATATGAAAACTTTGCAGCAAAAATAAAAAACTCTGTCACACACACAGTAGAATATGAAAACTTTGCAGCAAAAATAAAAAAACTCTGTCACACACACAGTAGAATATGAAAACTTTGCAGCAAAAATAAAAAACTCTGTCACACACACAGTAGAATACTAACAAAAGAAGAAAAAGATTTTCTTACAGACTTTATATCGTAAACTAGCAATTTTTATGAACTCCCAAAGGTACATAAATCAAACAAAATTAAAACAGCTAACCAGGAACAAAAATCTGAATATATTCACACTAGAAACCCTTGTGATCTTAAATTCAGACCCATTGTAACAGGGCCAACCTGTCCCACAAAGCAGACTGAGCAACCTAGTAGATAAAATATTACAACCATACACCACAAAAATAAAAAGCTACATTAGAGACAGCATACATTTCCCAAGCTGCATATCCCTAAAAGTAAACCCAGGTACATTCATAGAAATATTTAGTGTGAACAGCCTGTATAGCAACATACCCCATGAACTAGTTAATATATTACATTTTGGATTGAAAAACACCCAGAAATACTCCCCACATGCTTCACAAAAGAATTTATTATACATAGTATAGAACTAATTTAAATAACAATTCATTCCAATTTAAGAACCAAAACTATATTCAAACAACAAGTATGGTGATGGGGACCAAAAATGGTACCAATATGTGCAATACTCACACTAGCATATCTCCAGAAAAATCTATACAACCAAATAGGACACAAATATGGGGAAGACATAAAAACAGAATTCACTAAAGCATGGAAAATATACATAGATGATTATTTTATTTTTTGGAGATCAACATGGGGAGACATAAATAAACTACACAATCTTCTCCAAAACCTACACTCCAAAATTAAGTTCACAATAGAATATAGCTATAATAAATTGACATTCCTAGACATACTCATAAAAAGCAAAAACAATTACATCATCACAGACATTTACCATAAATCCACAGACACCCAACAGGACCTCCATTTCAAGACTCACCACCCTAAATGTTGCCTAAAATCCATCCCCTGGGGGTGATACAATGCCTGAACAAAAGAGTAGCCCTGCACAGAAGTAACATTCAACTAGACAATAAGAGGAAATTGTACATTTCCAACACTTATACCAATGTAGTGGAGGTAAATTCAGAATATCTACCAAAATGCAGACTATAACATGCACATGATGCAGGAAAAATATGATTTATAAAAATACAAACCTTCCCTTAACAAATTAATATGAAAACTAACACAAACATGCACACACACAAACTAAATTCAAATGATTACAGATCAAATCACTGAAAACATTTTGAATCAAAAAATAAACCAAAACAAATTTCACAAGCCATTGCAAAAAATAGTAATTCTGGATTCCAATTGGATGAAAAACAGCAAATGGAACTTCATGACCCATGTCATATTTCTTATTACTAAAAAGTAGAATTGTACATATGCAAAATTTGATCAAAATTGCTGAAAACAATTTTGAAGAAAAAAGACAAAAGCAAATTTTGTGAGTCAGTGTTAAAAGATTTTCTGGCCAATGAAAAGTGAGCGATTCTCAAAACTGAGAAAAATTTAACAAGCTAGTACGAAAATACCCAGTAAATGAAAACTCACACATATCAACCTTCTGACCTAACCACTTATCTATATATATACACAGTGTTTTTGACTGTCAGAAAGACAAACTGATCTCAATATGTAAAGTCAGAAATTTATTTGCCTAAAGAGAGTCAAATTTTGACTTGAAACATGTGTAGCAAAACAAATATGATTATGGACACTTAATGTTTTTCACAAAAGATAAATAATATTAATAATAATAATAACAATAAATCTACACTTTAACCAAAATGTTCATGACTTCTCTCACTTTTTTCATCTATGTAGGTATATATATATATATAAATATATATATTAATTGTTTCATTCAAGCAAGGCAATAAAAGAAAAACTATTATTAAGGAGTGAGAACAATAAAAGAAAAAGAATTAAAAAGAAAGAAGATAATGGTTGACATTGAGCTTTGAAGATCAAAATTGACTGGAAAACATGGAGCTGGAAGAGAGTTCCGTCAGTGAGAAGTGGAAGAGAAGGAACTTCTCACTATTTCAACTGTAAAATAAGGAGACCTTGCAATTAATCTAGTTAGTCAGTTCCATATGTGATACATGCTTAGGCGATCATGTCTCGAAAGAGACATGACTGACTGGGCAGATTATCCTGCAGTAGGTTGCCATTGCTTTCTCTGGTAGACTGGTTGCCGACCAAGGCTATAGAACCCAATCTGTCCTCTTATTTAACCCATAACTGGAGAGAATAGATGGATTAATACCTTTCCCAAGGGTATTTGCACGTAAGTGAATGCAATGAATTCAGCTGGAATTCAAACTCCGCTCCCCAATTTCTCGTTCTGAGCCGATATCCAATGCACCACAATCTAGTAGTATGCTTAAATTGACAAAAGTCTAGGTAATAAAAAGTAAAGTTCATTAAAACAACTACCATGAAAAAGTACAGGGAAGCAAGGTTATGGCTTTTAGAGAGTAACTGAATGCACACACACACACACACACACACACTCATTAAGATATTAAATCAAAATTAGAATTGGACAACCGTCAGCCTTCAATTATGATGATTCAAACATGCAATGTAGAGAAGAGCCCAAACCCCAGTGGTTGAAAACTTTCTGACGATCTAGAAACATGTTTCCACAGAATGCTGAGGATACCATGGGCTGAAAATGGGAATGACGACAAGGTTTTGGAGAGAATGGAAGCAAAAATAAAACTAATACTTAATATCAAGGAGAAACATTTGAAGTTTCCTGGGCATGTAATAAGGAAGGAGGGCTTAGAGAATCTGATACTCACAGAACAGACAGAAGTAAAGAGAGTCAGGGGAAAACAGCATATGACTTATTTGAAAGGCTTAAGAAAATGGATGGCTGAGCAGGGTTTGGGAGAAATACCAAGACAAAAGTTATTAAAAATAACAAGGGATAAGAAAATGTGGAGGGCCATGATCGCCTACATCCTGAAGGAACATGGCACAGAAAAAAATAAAAATCAATAAACAATATCATATGTAAAGCAGTACATAGGCTCTAAAAATAGATATGAGTTCTCATGGTTCAACTGGCACCAAAATAAGCAAAATACATTTGGTATGTCCTAATATTTATTAGCTGAGTGTAAAAGTTCTTAGCCCCCTTGCAAAAACTAGTGACTGAATATATGGTTGAAAATAGTTTTTTTATTGGAAATTTTCACATTCAGCTAATATTACTTTTTAAAAAAAACATCTATTGATTTTTTTTCGATTTTGTCATCTGAACTTGGTAATGAAATTAACTCTTTTCAAATTTCAAGATCTTCTGCTAAAAATAACCTAATTCCAGTCAATATTTTACAATTATTTCTTGGATCATATGGATTAGTATCATCATATTTTTTTTTTTTTGCTTAGAGCATAACATATAAGTTAATCTATTCTCTTACCTCCCTCAAGAGCATGTGCCATACAAATAATCATTTCAATTAGTTCTTTTTAATTGAAGCCAAAAGAGAGTGTTTTAATTTTGTTTAGTTTTTGTTATAAACTCTTTAGTATTGTAATGATACTTCTGGTTATTTAGTGCAAGTTTATGAGCATCATGGCTGATAAAACATAGCTGCCTTCTTATGTGAAATCAGTGAATTATATTATTTACTGAATGACTGAAGTCATGTATATTGCTATGTCCTTTGTTGAATAAAATCTAACAAATAATTTCAGGTTCTATTCTAAATGTGCATTGTGGTGCAGTGGATATTGGTTTGGAACGAGAAATCAGATAGCCAAGTTCAAATTCCAGTTGAAATCCTTGCATTCACTTACGCATAAATACCCTTGGGAAAGGTATTAATTCACCTCTAACCTCCAGTTATGGGTTAAATAACAAGACAGATTTGGTGCAGTGGATATTGGTTTGGAACAAGAAATCAGATAGCCAAGTTCAAATTCCAGTTGAAATCCTTGCATTCACTTACGTGCAAATACCCTTAGGAAAGGTATTAATCCACCTCTAACCTCCAGTTATGGGTTAAATAACAAGACAGATTAGGTTCTATAGCCTTGGCTGGCAACCAGTCTACCACAGAAAGTAATGGTAACCTACAGCGGGATAATCTTCTGCCCAGTCAGTCATGTCTTTGAAAGAGACATGATTGCCTAAATGTGTATCACATATGGCACTTAAATGACTGATTTTAAACAGCTCTCTTTCGATAAATATTGGTACTGACAAATACAACTAAGATTCGTTTATTTCATTCATTGATTCATTGTTTTGTTTCCTCTTCTAGGTTTTTGTACCTTCAGGAAATGGTCGATCATGGCTCTCCATTGCATCTTATCTGTTGTAGACCTAACCAACATTTGTTCTATTGCCAAAAACACAAAAAAAGTGCCAGATATACTCCAGAAAGACACCTAGCTTTTAATTTTGTTGTGTTAAGATGTCTTTCAAAAACTGAGCAAAGTATTAAGAAACAAGAGAAATTAATTTGAAGAAGAGATTTCAAGCAACATAAATGTGGTTTTGCTGAACGATGCTGAGAATATTATGGATTTAATGTGTGAGCAACAAGGAAGTTTTAGAAAAAATTTGTCCATGTATTAATTCAGTCACTTAAGTGCCATATGTGATACACACTTTGGGTGATCATGTCTTGAAAGAGACATGACTGACTGGGCAGAAGATTATCCCACAGTAGGTTGGCATTGTTTTCTGCAGTAGACTGGTTGCCAGCCAAGGCTATAGAACCCAATTTGTCCTATTATTTAACCTATAACTGGAGGGAAGTGACGGATTAATACCTTTCCCAAAGGTTTTTGTTCATAAGTGAAAGCAAGGAATTCAACTGGAATTCAAACTCAGCACCCGATTTGTCATTTCGAGTCGATATACACTGCACCACAACATAAATCCTCCATTTATTAATACTGTTTCCATATTTGCTTGGTTGCTCCTGTTATTTATCCTGAGATTCTTGACTAAATCTAAAAAAAGGATCTGCAATGTAATCTTTCCTGATTTGGCATCTCAACGTCAGTCACTTTCTCCCTGATATGGCATGGCTTCTCTCTGTCTTTTCTACAATTATTTTTATGGCAACAGCTCTGACGAAATTTTTGCCTGGTTTCCCAACCACTGAGTTTAAGCATCTAGGTCCCACCCTTTTATTATTGAATTAGTTAAATGTAACTGCCACTTTTATTTCAACAGCTTCTTTTCTCACACTTCCCAGCTGTGGAACTCCCTTCCCTGATAGCTACGATCTCCAAAAATTTTAATGCAACATTAATTACTATAATCTAACTTCTTGAATCCCATTCATTTTTTATCCTTTCTTCAATTTCTCTAGACTTCTCTCACTGTATAACATGACCCCTGGCTGTATTCAGTCAGCCTCCATGACCTTGTCTCTCTCTGTTATCTTATTATTGGGCTTCCATCCCACATTTCTTGACTTATTCACCTTTAGAAGTCTAACTTCTTTTCTTCAGTACTGGCCTGCTTTTTGCCGATACTAATGGTCAGTCAGTCAGTTAAAGTGCCATACGTGAAACACGCTTGGGCGATCATGTCTCGAAAGAGACATGACTGACTGGGCAGAAGATTATCCCGCAGTAGGTTGCCATTGCTTTCTGCGGTAGACTGGTTGCCAGCCAAGGCTATAGAACCCAATCTGTTCTGTTATTTAACCCATAACTGGAAGGAAGAAACGGATCAATACCTTTCCCAAGGGTATTTGCACGTAAGTGAATGCAATGAATTCAACTGGAATTCGAACTCAGCTCCCCAATTTCTTGTTCTGAGCCGATATCCACTGTACCACAATCTATTTTTCCCTATCAAGGAGGGGAAGGGTCAGTTAAACCCATTCCAGCTTCATGACGATGAAGCCAATCTTATCCCAAAATCACCTCTTCACACAAATCTGAGGCTACTTAAAACTTCTTACACCCCTAATCCCCTCTACTTCCATCAGGAGATTCACCATCCCCTTTATCTTCATCATGGTTCCTGCCACTTGAGTAATTACAATATCTGCCTTCTTCAAGTTACCCTTATATCTTAAGCACATATAATCTTCCTGATTCAGTATCAAAACCTGTGATGCTGTATCTAGTACGGTTCTTACTACTGATCCTCCCACTAATATCTCACAATGAAGTCTTTCCCCTTTGACTAACACATAAGACACCCTAGCTGTCTTCTTTCATCTCCCAATACCTTGGCTCTATGCCAACCAGCCATGAGTGCCAGCAGTAGCACATCAACAGGGTTATCCACATAGAGATCCCATTTTGGCCCCTTCCATCTGGGTGACTGAAAGTGAACCCTTTTCATTTTACTCCTCCTCCTTCACCAAGGCCAGCTTCTCTTCAGGTAACCTGGTCTTTCACAATGCCAGCACATCATGGGGCAATTTGCTTGTCATGGTTCTTTGTCACCAATTTGTTGTGGAGTTGGTCCAGACATGCAAGAGATTGATATATGATGAAAACCAGATTTATGACTGCAACAATATGGTATAGATTTATACATATTCATATATATTGAATAATTACAAGATTATAAGCAAATCAAAATAAATGACAAAAAGAAATATCAGCTGGCTGGTATTTCAGTAGCATGATAATATTCATGTCGTATTATTTCTACGGGATGGTAGGTTATTCAAACTTCAGTTGCTTGAATTTGCAATATTTCTCTCTCACATCTTCTATTTTTAAAAGCAGGCAATTCTTTTAGGCTGACTATTTCAAATTTCTTACCAACCTTTTCTCCCAAGACACAGGAGTTGACTGATTAATCTTGTCTTGCATTCTGATTTTGTTAAACAAGCACCCAACTAAGGTGAAAAAGAGAGGTGTAAGATTTTCAGTTCCCTCACTGTATAACTCTTACCAGCTCGAAATGAAAACAATTACATTTAACCATTTTGACTTCCAATACAAGGGGAGAAAACACATTCCTTCTATTTGTTTGCCTGCTCTTATCAACTGTCCTGGTAACTCAGTGCACAGGAAGTTGTCAAGGTTTCATTTTGACCTAGTGTCACTCATTGTCAAAAACCAATGACATATATTTTGACTAGAATCACGTTGATAAATTTGCTCAAAAATAATTTTGTACTCAGTATACTTCACACATGGGTTTTTTCATTTGTTGACATTTCAACTACTTTTCCCAACAAAAATAATTATATTCTCCAATTTTAGACAAATCTCTTCTCATCTTGAAAATCACTTACCAGCCATCTCAAAATAGGGTTACAACTGTAACTCCCTGTGTACTACAGCTATGGCTTCATTCTTTAGCTTGTGTTGCCTGACATAGAGTATTTCAGCAGCCACTCTCTTGACCCAGAGCAGCATTACCTTTTTTGGGGTGATTACTCATGATGGCAAAGTTATGCCACTATTCATCTTCTTACAGAGTCATCACACCCTATATATATATATATATATATATATATACACACACACTACTGGCCATAATTATTAGGCCACCCTGGTGTTTTAAAAAAATTATGTGTTTCATATTATTTGTTAGTATTTATTGCCAAGTGAAAAATTGTAAATGAAAATAGAATGGTTCTTTTGTTAATACTGCACAATAACATGTGCATGAAATGAATTTATAAATATTTACTAATTACCTATATTGCAGTTTCATTAATGAAAGAAAATTTAGGGTGATTTGGGCGAGTTCATCTTTGCTTCTATACCTCGTAAAATTTTGCAAAGTAATAATAACAAAAGAACCATTTTATTTTAATTTTGAATTATTTACTTAAAAATAGTATGAAATACATCATTTCTTTTAAAAAATTGTGGTATCCTAATAATTATGGCCGGTAGTATATATATATATATATATATATATATATATTGGAAAAAGCTGGTGAATATTTGGGGCAATATGAATACTCTAAGGTCAATACTCACTAGCAAATTTAATATAACCTAGTGAAAATAAAAGTCACTACAAAATGGCAGTCTGGAGATATTCATGCATCGGTTTTATATCCTGCCCTATTTATGTCGTCATTGCTAATGCATAATGTTTCACTGACTTTGTGCACAAGAATGAAGAAATGGTGTTTACATTAAGAAATAGCTTGTGGCTCCCACAGGCAATGAGTTCTATGGGGTTGCATGTGGCTGTAACTAACCTTGAGCTGCCAGTCAGTTCTTTGGTTGAGGAATTTGATTTCACTGTTTATGACAGCACTCAGCAAACCCAGTTGTTCAGTGGCTGCAATCAAACATGTGGACTGAACTGGATGATGTTCAGACATTGAAGAAAGCAGAAGACAGTTTTAAATTTGATGGATTCATTGAAGAAAAGCAGATCATGGGAATTTTTTAAAACAGGATTATCACTGATGATGATTGGTGGGTATTTGACTGAAACATTATGCCTATAATAATAATTATAATAATCAAGACAAGAATGATAGTTCAAATATGTCAAAGTATATTTTCAGTTCTTCATATCAAAAATTAAAAAAATAATGATAACAGACATTAACTTAGGGCACGTCAACGTGGTGTAATGGCTAGCAAGCGTGTCTCACTAGAATTTATTAAAACTGTGTAGTGAGTTTGATCCACACTCGGTGCTCCACAATTCTGGCTTTAGGCCCCATTTATGCTACTCTTAGAAAATTGCCATATAAAATACAAACCATATGCAAAATAGCAAACAATTCAACAAGAAAAATTGAAAATAAATACAACGTATCTAAATACAAAAAAGAGATATATGTCACAATAGATCATTCCATCATAAATAAATCAACAATGTCTTACAGCAATTTTTAACAGCACCTTGAGATTATTCTTGTTAAAAAGTCAAAGAAATTTAACACATTCAGCATTATGGATAAAAAATAGCGAATTTTATATCCTGTTTTTTTTCAAGACTTAAGCAAAACGAATTCACAGATTTGGATGAAAAAAATAATCCTAGAATGATGTCAAAATCCATGAAATTTTTTCATCCCTAAATAGTCACTTGTGTTTATTTTAATTTGCAAGATATATAAATGTAGGTAGAAAAAAAAGCAAATGTTGATGAAATAGTGAGGGTCACAAAGCACTACCAAGAGACCCCAATCAGGCTTGTCTCTAGTCAGTGGGTAGTATACACAGGCCCAGATTACAGATATGTTTGAATTTAAAAATCCAGTATGTGGAATTATTAAATATAGATAAGGATGGAACACATTTCAAATTACAATTTATATGAATACGTAAAATTAAGAAAATAAATAAATTTACGATTAAAATAAATGCGTAAATGAAGTAAAATATGTAAATGAACCAACAAGAGCATAAAACAGAAAAATGATCACTCACATATCTTTGAATAAATGTAGAGATCACAAAAAGTTGTCCTTTTGCTTGCAAAGTGATGACTGCAATAATTTCAGGCATAAGTCTTCCAAAATTAATAAATTAATAAATGATAAATTATTAAATACTAAACACTTCAAATATCTTGAGTTAAGGATTTTTATAATAAACTTAGTATCAGAGATAAGAAAATAGGGCATAGAACAGGCTGCACTAGGGGGTTAGTCAGTTAAGTGCTAGACGTGACACACAGCCAATCATGTCTATTTATGTATTTATAAGAAGTATAGCCTGGCATTGCTCGGCTGTAATGAAAGCTTTAAAACTCATCCATAGTCCTTGAGTTCAGACTCTTTGGACGTTGGCACGAAAGATTAAAAAGCAATAGTTGTTTCCAGTTAAAGCGAAACCGTAGACTGAAAGAAAAATGAATGGATGTAAGTCAAATTTTGATTTCTTGGTATTCATATCAAATAAGTTTTTTTCATCATAAACTGAATTTTGAAGGCTAAATAAGTCCTCTGAGTAAATGGTATCATGGCTGAGACTAAGAACTACAATTATACCTACTTAGAGCCAAACCCAAAGCAAAAACTAAAATAAAATTGCTGAAAAAAATTTCAGACATACAGGCAGATAAACAGACACACACACAAACATCTTGCCTTATATATATATATATATTATCAATTTTCTGCACTATTGTAAGAACTGCAACCTTGAAATTTCTGAATATCATTTCTTATGTCTTTGTCTATGAGTGTATCAAATTTGATTAAAATCGGACCACTCCTTCTATAACCCAATTTTTTCGATTATCAATTTTCGATATTTATCGGGGATACCTCAACACAAAACCTAGCTAAGAACACTCATAGGCGCTTATAGTACAACTTTGTAAATTTTCAAGAAAATCAGTTCAGCCATTTCAGAGTCTAAAGGTAATGGACACACACAGACACACACAGACACATACACACAGACACACACACACAGACAAAGTTCCATTTATAAATAAGTTTAGATTTCTATTTATGCCTGACTAGGCAGAAGGTTTTCTAACAGTATGTTGATGCTTCTTTCCAGTTGGTGAGAGAGTGACTGAAGTTGAGCTGCCAAATCAGGACCGATTACAAGTTTTCTTTGGATTTTGTTGAGAACTCCCAGATGAATAGCAGGGGCACCAACCAGATATGATAACAGCATTCAATGCACAGGATAATGGTAGATTTATAAATGTGCAAGATGGATTCTGGCAAGAAAAACTTCCTGGCTAGACACAGCAACCCAACTTTCTTAGCAGTAGATGTAGCTGTTGATTCAATGAAGCCATTTCACTTGAGATCAGCTGAGAGAGTGAGGCCATGGAGACTGTAATGCTTAGTGAAGAGCAGCCATCTTTAAATGTTGGGGACTTGTGCCACAGGATCAACAAACAAAGAATAGCACCAAATAACAGAACTTGCATCAATTGAGGACTTTCAACAACAAGAACAACTAAAACAGTACATGTAACTCGAAGAGAAAATAATGATATAATCAAGATGTTCACATTTGACACTACTTCAAACAAAAGATTAGGAAGGAAACTATCATAAATACTAGAAAGAGCAATAACAGCTAATGGACATGAGAATCCTATTTTCCTAAGAAATTGTTTTTAAGAGAAAGCCATTGTAAATACTGGAAAGAGCAATAACAGCTACTGGACTTAAGAAACCTACTTTCCTAAGAAATTGTTTTTAAGTAAATGCCATCATATATACCGGAAAGAGCAATAACAGCTACTGGAATTGAGAAACCTATTTTCCTAAGAAATTGTTTTAAGAGGATGCCATCATAAGTACTGGAAAGAGCAATAACAGCCAGTGAACTTGAGAAACCTATTTTTCTGAAAAATTGTTTTAAGAGAAAGATTTCAAATAAAAGTAGCAGTACTGGATGCTCAGTGAATGAATGCCAAATGCTTCATTATAAGAAAACAGCTAATATTATGATTATCATTAGAAATGAGGAGATTAACTTTGATCTAATGAGCAATGATGAGGTTTTAGGAAAGATGGAAACAAAAAGGGAATTGTTATTGAGCATCAAGAAAAGACAACTGAAGTTCCTAGGACATGATGAGGAAGGAAGGCTTGAAGAATCTGATACTCACAGGTCAGATAGAGAGAAAGAGAGATAGGGGAAAGCAGCAGATAACATATTTGAAGGACCTGAGCAGGTGGATGGTAGAGCAGGGTGTGGGTGGAGCAATAGAAAAAGAAGAAGAGGATATGCATAGGTTTCTGCTTAGTATTTTTTTAAAATTTTTTCTTTTATAATTTAGGTCCAGTTACTCATGTATTTTTATAGCTAACTATTTTGTATCTGGATGTGCATTTTGGTGCAGTGGATATCAGCTTGAAATAAAACATCAGAGAGCTGAGTTCAAATTTCAGTTGAATTCATTGTATTCGCTTATGTGCAAATACTTTTGGGAAAGATATTAATCCATCTCTTCTCACTCCAGCTACGGGTTAAATAGCATGACATTGGAATCTATAGCCTTGGTTGGCAGCCAATCTACTGCAGAAAGGAATGGCAACCTACTGCAGGAAGATCTTTTGCCCAGTCAGTCATGTCTCAAAAGAGACGTTCACCCGAGTGTGTATCATATATGGCACATAGCTGAATGACTGATTTTGCATTTATGCAGACATTTATTTTTGTAGTTTAGTAGATAAGTATCCAAGAGCATTTTTTATAAAAAGGAATGGTAAAGTTATGGCTGTTGGTGTTCACTAAAATGTCAAAGAAAGGGATTTTATAATTAATACTGAGTTTGTAAGTAAAGAGCAGGGCCGAGTTATCATAAAGTTTTTTTTAAGGTTTTTTTATTTCATCTAGGCTTTCTGCTGAGATGAAGATGTTATTGGTATACCTGACATATATGGGGGTTTGTTGGATATTTTAAGACTTTGTTTTCTATTTGTGTCATGCAGAAACTAGATAGAATAGGCCTGTCAGTTTGTACGTAAATGTTGGCATAGCAGTCGTAAAATGAGTTTGGCAAGATAGAAATTTATGCAAAATGGTTGGTTTAATTTTAGACAATAGGAATGAGGGATGATTGTATATGTTCAGTAAGATTATGTATATGTGTGGGATGCGTAGGGGTGTGGGTGAGTGTCTGTGGGTGTGGGTGTGCATGTATGCATGTGCTTGTTTGTATATAGGGTGTATTTGGGTAGCATCTTTTCATTTTTGGTTAAAGACCAACAAAAGTACTTCATAAAATCCCTAACAAAGAAACCCCTAACAAATGTGTGAACATATATAAGGATATTTACATTATTTCCCCATTGAGACATGATGTGACACAAGGTTAAGTTTATGGTGAGCGACCTGAGCCTCTGCACTTGTTCCAGAGCCAAAAATTACCCACTCCTCGCAAACGTCAGTTGCACAGGCTTTGATGGCAATCACTGATCCACCTCTCTAGTATAACGCAATCGTGAAGCCTCAGTTATCTGTTCCTAGGACCAGGCATCTCTCCATATTTTATTTTTCTCAGGTATGTATCTGTCCTTGAACAGAGACAGAACTGAGTTGCTCTCTGGCCAAAGACAGAGATTCAACTGAAAAATGATAATCCCTACCCAACATGTGTGCCAGATATATATATATATATATATATATATATATATATATATATATTTTCCATTTGTAAATGAGTTACTATGCAACGCAGGTTTCTACCAGGAGTAGTTTCTTCAGGCAATTTTAAATATGTGTGTGTGTGTGTGTGTGTGTGTGTGTACAAAGTGTATTCCTCAGCAATAATTGTCTCTAAAATATTTTCTTAAATTATATGGACAAGTTCTGCCTCTCAATTTCTTGATTTAAGTTTTCCAATTCCCAAATTAGGTGTTTTCTAATATCATTAAATTTGCCAAATTTCATATTTATTTTATTTTATACTAGCAGTGTAGCCCAGCATTGCTCGGGTGTAATGAAAGCTTTAAAACTAATCCATGGTCCTGGAGCTCAGACTCTTTGGACATTGGCACGAAAGACTAAAAAGCAATAGTTGTTTCCAGTTAAAGCAAAATCATAGACTGAAAGAAAAATGAATGGATATAAGTCAAATTTTGATTTCCTGGTATCAATATTAAATAAGTTTTTTTCATCGTAAACTGAATTTTGAAGGCTAAATAAGTCCTCTGAGTAAATGGTATCATGGCTGAGATTAAGAATTACAATTATACCTACTTAGAGTCAAACCCGAAGCAAAAACTAAAATAAAAGGGCTGAAAAAATTCAGACATACAGGCAGATAAACAGACACACACACAAACATCTTGCCTTTTATATATATATATTATCAATGTTCTGCACTATTGTAAGAACTGCAACCTTGAAACTTCTGAATATCATTTCTTATGTCTTTGTCTATGAGTGTATCAAATTTGATTAAAATCAGACTACTTCTTCTATAAACCGATCTTTTTGATTATCAATTTTTGATATTTATCGGGGGTACCTCAACAGAAAACCTAGCTAAGAACACTTGCAGATGCTTATAGTACAACTGTGTAAATTTTCAAGAAAATCGATTCAGCCATTTCGGAGTAATGGACACACACACACACACACACACAGACACACACACACATGCATACACACACACACACAGAGGCAAAGTTCCATTTATAAATAAGTTTAGATTAGATTAGATTAATTCCTTCTGAGTGCTTTCAAATGGTGCTACATTCATTATCAAGGATTTTTCTGTGTATATTTACACAACGGTTTTTTTTAATTCTGGCATTCTCATGTTTCATTGAGTCATTTCAAGTCACTAAAAGTGATGTCATATAAAAAGTTAAACTGAAATTTTTGTGTGTGTTTTTTTAATACACACTTCAATATATGGCCGTCTATGGTGAAAGATACTTTATTTAATGCTGGCTCTTTTGCTTTTATTACAACAGTCTCTGGAAATCTGAAAAATAAAAAATTGATAGAAAGAAATCATCTACATATATATATATATATATATATATATATATATATATATATATATTAAATTCAAAAGGATGATCAGATAGGTAAATCCGAAAAACCCAATCCTATTAATATTAATTTCATTAATATTAAAATTGATCAAGATGAAGGGCTCCATGCTAATATTACATTCTATTTACAGAGCAAATTATAAAAGAATAAAACAAAATTTTGATATTTAAATCTGTTGGATAGTGATTTCTACTTTGGTTACAGCCATGGCTGAAGAAGCAAGGAATTCCTCATAGAAATGGCTATCCAACAGATTTAAATATCAAAATTCTTGTTTTATTTTTTTATATATATAGACAACTTCAGTCTATCTTGTTGAAGAAGAATCGTTTTCCACCTTCCAACCTATCTCACACAGATGGGATATGGTGAGTCTCTCACTGCTCTATCGCTACTTCCATGGAAAGTGACAGGACAAACTATATTCCTTGGTTCCTTTAGGTCTAACCTTGTAGGCTTTGACCTGCCATGACACTTACATAGCAGCAAATCATGCACATTCCCTCTGTATACCATCATTCCACTCAAGCAACTTCTTCCTGTAAACCACTGCCCACATGGGACAGACTCTCACGAGGATGCTTCTCTGATCACTACAATCTTAACCTGTTTTAGTGAATGAGATAATCATCAGCTACCTTGTAAAAAAGTTTCTGTTTTGTATGTGATCTGCTGAAGAAAAATTACCAGAATGTAGTCAGTAAAAATCTACTTTAAGAACTAGAATCTATGCTAATGTTCTTCCCTCCCTTGAATGGCGTGACCAATCAGAAAGATCTCTTGGTGAATAAAAGCCGTTATCTTTTGCTTATGAGAGACTTGGATTTTCTGAGCTTGGTGGACAAACACGCATTTTTACTAGTTTGAAGTGAAGGTTGGATGTGTGACCCCATGTTGACTGTTACAACAAACTATCATTTGCACTATGGTTTGGAAATCTATTGACTACAAGTTGACAGTTTTTTTTTCTCTTTCTTTTTGCACCAACACCTGTTTAAGTCCAGAGTTAATTGTTATCTTCCCTTTCTATCCATATAACCTACCCCTTAATGTAACCCTACCTGGGCTTGTAGAGGATGAATCTAACTTTAAAAAATGGGCTGTGTGCATTTAAAATATTCATAAACGTGGCTCTCTAAAATTTCTTTTTGTAGCTCTTATTAATTTTTGTGTTTTAGTTATCACTCCCAAACCTGACACAAGTTTGCTAGGTAGGTTATGCATTGTCTTGCCTTCATGAGTGAAAGAGAATAAGAAGACTTTTGTGAGAAGAAAGGAAAATAAAAGAGCAGATTTGAAAAGAGGGTGATTAACATTGCATTTGAAATTTTGGAGAATATACATGGCAGGAAAGTAAGAAAATAGAAGAGCGTTTCACAGGTGAAAAGAGTAAGAAAAGAAACTATTAGAATGGAACTTACTGTTACAACTAGCTAGTCCAACTGTAAAATGATGAGACCTAGTTGCCAATCTAGTACTGCACTTAAATTCATTCAGTCAAAATACCTAATAGGAAAACTCATTAAAGCAATTGCCATAAAAATATTTATAGAAGAGACAGAGTGTTAGGAAGTTGTCTGAAGTTGAGATGCCAAGTTAGGACTGCTAACATTGCAAACCATTGGATTTTGTTGAGAATCTCAAGATATATAGTTAGAGCACCAGACCAGATATGGCAACAATATTCAATGCACAGACAAAAAGTAGATTTATAAATGTGCAAGATGAATTCTAATAAGAAAAATTAGGTCAGATTAAATAAATTGCAAACATTTGAACTAAAAAGAAAAAATTACAGTAATTTTTAGCAACACAGTTTTTTGGTTATTTTGTGTTACTACAACTTACACCCTGAAGATGATCTCAGAAGGAGATTGAAAGTACTTAAGAACATTGAGAAATGCAAAATAAAATCAGTTGTAAAAGATACAGCACATTTCTTACATCTTTCAATTATAATACACAAAAGATTATCCATCAGTTCGAACAGATTTTATTAAAAATATGTTTGCAGTTTATTTAATCTGACATGTCTAAAATAGAATTTCCTCCCTAAATACACAAATATATATATATATACGTGTGTGTGTGCATGTGGTAATTATTATTATTATTATTATTATTATTATTATAGCTTACTGCAACTCAATAGCTATAAAGTTTCAGTGTTAAAACACCATCATCAGGCAGTAAAATGTGGTTAATTTATTTGGTAAATATAGATAAAGAGATTTGATAAAAAATATAGAATAAAAAAATATAAATAAAAACATAGGAATAAAGAGGTCAGCCAATGAGATAAATTAAGTGGTGTGGAAGGTTATAACAAAAAAATTAGCTTTTTGAACTGGCAACATTTTAAATTACTATTATTCTTTTATTTGTACTTATGAGAAAATCTCCTTAAAAATTTTATCTTTATTCATATTTTAATTTTTGATTTTGATTTTTATCATTATTCTTAATTTCTATGTTGGTTTTGATTTTATTTTCTTATATTCATTTTAGTTTATATTTCTTTTCTAACATTTAAATTTTCCTTTGTTAGTCTTTCTTCTTCTATCTTCTCTCATCTGGCTTTTTTTCTAGTTTATCTTTTTCTTTTTCCAGTTTAAAATTTTTGACGTGTCTGGCTTCCAGTGGTAAAACATTGAACCACTACTGTCTATAGGTCATACACACACCATTCTTTAAAATGGTAAAATGTAAATGTAAGGCTGTGTAGATGCTTTTGGACTCTAACAAGTCTGGTGAGTGAAGACTAGGCCACTCATTATATGGTGGCAGTACATCATTTTTGGCCTCATATGACTTTTGTGAAGGGACAATATGAGGAAAATAATATCATTCTTCAGGTATCTATATTCTGAAAAACTGAGGTGAAATATTCTCTCTCTCTCTCTCTCTCTCTCTCTCTCTCTCTCTCTCTCTCTCTCTCTAGATTAGTGCTCAGCATGTTAATAAAGAAGATTAACAAGACCAATGAATCAATCAACATCTGCTGTTTACAGAAAGCAATGAGAAATTTTGTGCATGTATTTATGGCAAGACTATGACAAAAATTAATGATTGGAGGTAGAAAACAAAAAGAACTGGAAAAAAGTGAAAAAATAGTGTCAAATAAAAATGTGCTGAAAAAAGAAAAGAAAAAAGAAAGAATGAAAAATAGTGTGAATAAAAATGCAATGAAGGAAAACAGAAAAAAAGAAAATGGTGTAAATAAAAATGTGGCAAAAGAAAACAAAAGAAAAAAGAAAAAAATGATAATAGTGTAAATAAAAATGTGATGAAGGAATTCAAAAGAAAAAACAAGAGAAAAATGAATGAAAAAATAATGAAAATAAATATATGGTAAATAAAAATGTGGTGAAGGAAAACAAAAGAAAAACAGAAAAATAAAAAAATGAAAAATAATGAAAATAAAAATGTGGTGAAGGAAAACAAAAGAGAAAACAGAAAGAATGAAAAATAGCATAAATAAAAATGTGGTGAAAGAAAACAAAAGAAAAACAGAAAAATGAAAAAAAAATGAAAAATAATGAAAATAAAAATGTGGTGAAGGAAAATAAAAGAGAAAACAGAAAAATGAAAAAATTGTAAAAATAAAAATATTGTGAAGGAAAACAAAAGAAAACAGAAAGAATGAAAAATAGCGTAAATAAGAATGTGGTAAAGGAAAACAAAAGAAAACAGAAAAATGAAAGAAAATGAAAAATAATGAAAATAAAAATATGATGAAAGAAAACAAAAGAAAACAGAAAGAACAAAAAAATAGTGTAAATAAAAATGTGGTAAAGGAAAGCAAAAGAAAAAACAGAAAAATGAAAAAAGTGAAAAATAATGAAAATAAAAGTATGATGAAGGAAAGCAAAAGAAAACAGAAAGAATGAAAAAATAGTGTAAATAAAAATGTGGTGAAGGAAGCAAAAGTAAAAGCAGGAGAAAGAAAGAAAGAAAAATATTGTAAATAAAAATATGGCAAAGAAATAGGAAATAAAAGCAAACATGAATCTGGCCTGTTGAGGTGAAGATTGAAATTGAAGGAACTCGAGTAGAATAACCTTTGTGTATTGATTTTCTCTTTTTTATTTGTGTCAGGGCAAAATCTGTGAATGAAGGAAGTGATTCCTTTTGAGTGTGGCAGATGCTCATCTGTTTTGAGTGTATAAAAAAAAAATAAGTTTACCAGAAAAGGCCTCTTGTTTATGCTTTTCAAAGAAACACTTCAAACAAATATTAGTTTATTTCTACAGTGGCCATTAAAAATTTAAATCATGTACTTAAATCACAATCAAGCCTTTTATGTGGATGTCATGCATAGCACTTTTCCTTAGAACTTCTTTGTGGCTCACATTTTTTGTCTATGATATTTTTAGAAGTTTCTTCTTCGTCTAATATAGAGAGAGATAAAGAGAAAGAAAAAGAGAGAGAGAGAGAAAAAAGAAAGAGAGTAAGAGAAAGAGAAAGAGATGAATGTGTGTGCATTTTGGCAGGAAGTGTTCTTTAACACAAAACTTATATTTTCTTTATGACAAAATTTATTTTTTTCTTTATGACAAAACTTATTTTTTCTTTATAACTTCCTTGCCGCTCGCATGTTTTGTCCATGATATTCTCGGAAGTTTCTTCTTCATCTAATTGAGAGAGAAAGTGAGAGAGAGAGAAAGAAAGAGAATAAGAGTAATAGAGATGTGTGTGTATTTCGGCAAGAAGTGTTCTTTATGACAAAACTTATTTTTTCCTTATAACTTACTTGCTGCTAACATATTTTGTCCATGATTCTTCATCTAATAGAGAGAGAAAGAGAGAGAGAAAAAAAAGATAGAGAGAGAAAGAAAGAGAGTAAGAGAAAGACAGATGCATGTGTGTGTATTTCAGCAGGAAGTGTTTTTTTTATGACAAAACAACACAAAACAACAAACATTTTGTGTCAATTAATTTTATTGATCAACTTTCTCAAATTATGAATAATCCTTAGATAACATTAGACAGCTCCTTACAAACAATACCAAAACACTAGCAAAATGTAACAGTCAAAACAGCAAAACTCATATAAATAAAACAACCATCTATAAATAAGAACAATTATAATTGAAGAGCGGGCACCCTCAAATGTACATATAAAAAAAAGTATGACTAACACACACACATCCCACTTTTCATACATCACAACACTCTCTCTCTACATCATTACACTTATCAATACTACGAAACTCATCATTCATTTCTAGCTACCCTGAGGATGACTTAAGAAGTCGAAAGCTTGGACTATATTTCTTCTGAAATAAATTTTGAACAGTATCTGATGGAATTTCCTCCTTATCTAAGATTATTTATAATTTGGAAAAGTCAATCAATAACATTAATCATCACAAAATGTCTGTTATCCTTAATAACATTTCTTGAATATATATACATAGAGAGAGAGAAAAAGAGAGAGAAAGAGAGAGAGAGAATTGATATGGAAAAGCTTGTCACTTAGTTAAGCCATGTTATTTCAGTCATGCTAACTTCAAAGTTTCATGAGGCATTATTGTAATGTCATCATTCTTCAGGATTATGTGCTTTCTGCTACTGTTTCTCAATTTTTTTAAATATTTTTATATGAAGTTTAGTGTAATTTGATATCTTTGTAAGTGATTTTTGTGTGGAATATTGTATTCTTTGTTTATCTTTGTTTTGTTTTTTTGCTGTGTCTTAAATTCTACACCACTTGAGAAACAGCAAAAAACCAAAGATAAACAAATAATACAACATTCATCAAGCAAAAAAATCAGTCACAAGCAAAGACATCAAATTACACCAAACTTATACAAAATTGGGAAAAAGCAGCAGGTAAGTAAGTAACCCTGAAGAATGAAGACATTACAATAATACCCTCACAAAAATTCGAAGTATGCATGACTTAATTAACATTAATCAGCTAAGAGACAACTGTCTACACATTAACTCTATTAAGGTTCTATACTTATTTTGATATCGAGCTTTATAACAAAACCCTGCTTGCCTAAAATGCTTTTTCACCAGTAAACAACTGAAAAAGTTTTAGCACTAAGCATCATTATAATTAAACACCATATATGTGTGTGTGTGTGTGTGTGTGTGTGTATATATATATATATATATTGTATATTTGGGTAACAATCTCTTTTATGCAAGTTTCAGTGTAAATACTGCCATGATGGTTGTAAACAGGTACTTTTAGGAAAGTAAAAGTTTTTTAATAATGTTAAATTTGATTATTTTAATTGATAGTGGAATTGAATTCCATCCAATCTTATTTAAACACACAAAAACAAAATTAATTCTTGATAATGGCTAAAAGTATAGCTGAAAGCTCTCAAAAGTACAAAATCTTTGGACAATTCTTATATAATTTGAGTTCTGAAAAGAAAAAAAATCATAAGAATGCATGAAAACTTATATAAAAAATTTATGATAATACCTTATCTGTCATTTTTAATGAAAGCAGCATCCATATATATATATATATATATATATATATATATATATACACACACACACATTGGATATACAAAATAATGGAAACACCTAGTATCATAATAGCCTAATTTGGAAAATTTGATTAATCTGTTAAAAGATTTTCTATTTTTATTAGTAGTAATTTTTGGATAAAATTGTTGTTTTTTTGACAGTTATTATTTGTATAAGTTTATTAAAATCAACTGTCAGGACTATTTAAGAATTTTAAGTGATCAATTTCATCCTATGGTTTAGGAACTGTTTCTGGAGAGAAAGGCTATTTTTCATGATGATAATGCACCAACTCATATTACTAAAGTTGTAGCTGAATGGTACAAGGAACATTCTAGTGAAGTAGAACATCTTATCTGGACACATAAGAACCTCTTATCACAGTCCCCAGATCTCAACATCAACATTGATCTAACATGTCTTAGATCACTCAACTATAGAGGACTTACAGTTAGACAAAGCCCAAAATAATGCCTTTGAACACACATTTTCCCATGGTTGAGTGTTCTAAGACACATCAGATCAATTAATGGTTTCCTCTAGGGAACACAGGACCCAAATCCTGCTAAAAGACACATATTTTTCTAACAAGATTTTTAAATTATTCAAGTCAGTAGATATAAATAGATATACTGTTTAATTATAAAAAACAGAGTATTTACTGAAATACAAGTATTCATTAAAAATAATGTTTAATTGAATAAATTAAAAATATGTCAAAGTTAACCCATTTCATAACCATTTCATAAAATTTCATAAATATAAATGTATATATTATAACTTTAAACATTATTTTTAGTGGAAACCATATTTAAGTCAACAACGATCCATTTATTTTAAACAATATATATTTATTGGACTGAATATTAATATTGAAAATGAAAAAAATATATCCCCCAGCATCCTGCATATTTTTATTTAGTAAGATTTCTCAAATATTCAAGACAATAGATTAAATAAATACTGTATAGAATAAACAGAGCACTACTCAGATATGGGTGTCCACTAAAAATATTGCTTAAAGAGATAAAAATAATAAATAATAATAAATGAATAATCCAAGAAAATCTTAATCTTAAGAAAACAGTGTTTATATTTATTATAAATTATAATTTAAAACATGTACAAATTACAATCTACTACAAAGTGTACATTCTGTTTCAAATTTGAAAAGGACAATGTCTCATCAGACAGTAAACATTATTTTTTTAAGGGAGATGGAAAATTCGCTTCCTTATATTGATAAAATTTTTTTTGTTTGTGTGCAACGTAAAGGGGGTAGAGAAAATGAGAAATGAGGATGAATGTTGTTAATATTTTCTTCGTTCCTTATTTGCTTTATATATATATATATATATATATATATATATAGATAGATAGATAGATAGATAGATAGATAGATATGGGAAACTGGGGAGATAGATAGATAGATAGATAGATAGATAGATAGATAGATAGATAGAAATATCTTTGCTAGATAAATAGAAGGTCTTTGCTAGAAAGATAGATAGATACAAATATCATTGCTAGATAGATAAATAGTGAGTAGATAGATAAAAAGCCTTAGATAGATAGATAGATAGATAGATAGATAGATAGATATGTCTTTGCTAGATAGGTAGGTAGGTAGGTAGGTAGATAGATAGATAGATAGAGAAAGAGAGAGAGAGAGAGTGAGAGAGAAAGAAAGGGAGAGAGAGAGATTGAGATAAATAGATAATTGATGCTGTCTTCTCTCATTTGGAAAGATAAACTATGTTCAGTATGAAATGATCCCGAGTTTCTGGCAAAGCCAAAGGTAAAAGTGTTTTACTTTCCAGGCATATACTTGGATTTAAATGCAACTGAGTACTTGTGAAATGTATTCAAACAGAATCTAGAAAAACAATAACCATCCAATAAAAAAGAATTAAAAGACTACACAATGTCATTCCAGGAACTGTTTGTGCAAATCTAGTTTGGTCAATGTTATCAGGACAAAAAGCTGTTGTATATGAAAGAAATAGCAGTGAATGCACCAAATATTGATTTTAAACAAGTTCTTTTACAGAGAAGCACTTATTTTTGGACTGCTATGTATTCCTATTTTTGGTTCCAGATTTTCGTTGCTATAGAACTTTGTAATAAATACAGTGTGCGGCAGAATTACCTCCTACATATATCTACCTGAAATATTTCCTCCATAATGGTAAGACTTAGTGGCAATGGTGTCTTCATCTAGATAATATCTACTATTTACTGAATTCATTCCCTATCCATATGCAAGCAGTTTGTGGTCATTATAGGTCCTGGTTTATTCTAATGAGTGCATATTTAAGAAAATAAAGATGCATTTATTGGCAGTTTTTGTAAATATTCATGGTAGGTCATGATGAATAAAGGACATGGGAAAATGTTAATAATTGTGATGCTAAATAAAAACACTTAATTTTCATTTCACTAAGCAAAATTCAAGAGAATTAATAATCAAGAAACTGAACCAATTCACACTTTTTACATTGTTCAAACTGTTATCCTCATCTTTATTGTTATATTCACAATGTTTTGCGAGAAACCAAGTTTGAATTCCAGTTGAATTCCCTGTATTCACACATGTAAATACCCTTGGGAAAGGTATTAATCCGTCTCTTTCCTCCAGTTATGGGTTAAATAATAGGACAGATTGGGTTCTGTAGCCTTAGCTGGCAACCAGTCTACAGCAGAAAGTAATGGCAACCTACTGCGAGATAATCTTCTGCCCAGTCAGTAAAGAGATATGATCACCTAAGCATGTATCAAGTGTGGCACTTAACTGACACTCTGGTCTTCTTCAGGTGATATATGCAGAAATTTCAAAACTAATCTTTTATTTAGTCTAGTGGGGGTAAATTGTTCTCATTCAACCTGCCATGCCACCTCAAGATATCTCAGCTTCAGTTATTTTCTTTTAGTGACTCAATTCTCCAAGTGTTTGTTCACCTCTGTGGTAGCCAAGTACTTACAACTCTTTAGGTCATGTCATTGAATTACTTCAACCAATGCTTTTATCCACTGGGCCACGTGTTGCTTGAAGAAGGCCATAACATACAACAGCCAAATCATTGTGAATATGACAATAAAGATGAAGACAATAGGTCTAGACCAGTGCTACTCAAAGTGTGGTATGCCTACCGTTGCCGATACGCAAACCATCGTCTGCCGGTATGTGAAGATTTTCCAGAAAAGAAAGGAAAAATAGTAAAACTCTATGCCACGAGAGACTGCCAAGATATTTGACTCGTTTTTGTTTTATTTTGTTTACATTTTCATTTTAGTTTTATATTATTATGGCTTCATTGTTCATTTACTCACTCATGTTAAAAGTTATTGCTATCCAACTATCAAATGTGATATAATGAACAGCAAAACAGTGAACTGAATACGCATTAGATTTTGTTCTATTCATATATTCACAAATCAAAACATATTGTTGAAGGTGAAGGTTGTTGGGCCGGAATATTGCACAAATATAACACAAATATGGTACCAGTCAATGGCACACTGGGAAGACTTGTTACGTCAATGATGACTGCCCTTAGAATGAACAAGATATCATGTACTCATGTTTATTACAGATAGTCTCAAAATGTTCTTGAAATAGTACATATCTCAAAAAAAAAAAATTCCGGGTTTCACAGTCGGTCCCCTCTTACTCAGCTGGATTGGCTTGCTTTGCTTGCTAGTCTCTGGCACATTGAAAAAAAAAACAACTACCAGTCCGCCACATCAGATAGTTTGAGAAGCACTGGTCTAGACAATGTAAATAGTGTAAATAATTACAATACTTTATCTCAGAAATATCGACATATACAAAAACAATTCTTTGTAAAATATTAAAAAAGGTCATAGTTCATGGCAGCTGTTTAAGTATTCCTAGAGGAAAACTAAAATTAGTTAATATAAGCGTTCTGTCTTCCTTTCCTGCTTTATAGAATAAGAAGAGGTATTCATCAGGATGTGATTTCTCCCTAATTCCTCAGAGGTTTTTTTTCTCGTTTATTATGCACACATATCAGAAAATTACTTAACCTGTGCTGAAAGCAATGCAGAGAAAACCCTGCACAGGTAAATATAGAAGTATATTTGGTGTCATCCCATTGATTACACGAGGATAGCACATTAGAATAACAGGATGTTAGTTATGGCAGTCTATTGATTATATGCAGTGGCAATTGTGGGACTCTGAAAGTGTGTGGTAGGGCACTTAGGATCCAAGATTTTTCTGAGATAGGCAACTCAAGCAGATAAATTTCTGACCAATTCTTTCACTCGGCCAAAAATCACTGACTGCTTATGTATTTACATATCAAGTTGGGGACATTATTTCTAATTAACATCTTCCTTCAGATATAAAAATATGACTATTAAGTCTCTTTCTCTCCCTAACAACATGTCTGTTTTTATCTATCTGTTTTTTAATTTTGTTTGTTTTTCCTTCAAACTGGTCTGTGTATGTGTAGTTAAAAAGCTAAATGAAAAAGAAAATGTAGAGGGAAAAGTGCTGAAGATCAACTCTTCAAAATCAGAGACTGGTCAGGTTCATAAATTTTTAAAGCTTACAAAAGTGGGGGTTCAACTGAGAGGCCAGCCAAAATTATGTGGGGGGTCTTGGTCCCCTTCTGCTCCCTCAGAAATGCCACTGATTATATAGTGATAGCTTAAAAGAATAACAGGATATTTATAACATTCTATTGATTATATGGTGATAGCATATAAGAATAACAGGATATTTATGGAAGTCTATTGATTATATGATTGTGGCACTTTAGAATACCAGGATGATATTCATGACAGCCCATTGATTATAAGATTATATCCTGTTAGAATACCAGAATCATATTCAATTGCAGACTACTGATTATATGATGAAAGCACATTAGAATACCAGGATGATATTTATGGCAACCTATTAATTAGAAGATGATAGCATATAAAAATATTCATGGCAGCCCTTTGATTATATGATCATGGCACATACCTGGATAATATTAACATCTATTGATTATATGATATCATTAGGATACCAGACTGATATCTATGGTATCCCATTGAGTATATAATGATAGCACATTAAGATAGCAGGATGAGACTTATAGCAGCACTTTCAAGCCTGTGAAACATCAAGGAAATTGGGAGATATGCCATATCTGGTTAACACTCCCACATTTTTTAAACAAACAACCAGAAGAAAAAGATTAAGCAGCGTTGTTGAAAGACTGATTCAGGATACAAAGATGCCTCAAATAAATGAAAGAAAGTGTTCAATAATCAAGATGAAGAGGATCAAAGTGTACTATCTATTCCAGCAGTCAACAGGCACACCACCAGCTATCAGTTAACCAGCCAACTATCATCATCTCTAGCTCGCTATTGCTTTAACCATTTCCAGTTTCAGCCATCGTTTCCAGCAACTATATGCATTAGAATGTCTTTTTCAGAACAACAATGTTCAGCAACTACAAAATTGTACTTTTTATAACAATGGTCTCCTCCAGCAACTACAAAATTGTACTTTTTAGAACAACGGTCTCCAGCAACTACAAAATTGTACTTTTCAGGACAATGGTCTCCAGCAACTACAAAATTGTACTTTTCAGGACAATGGTCTCCAGCAACTACAAAATTGTACTTTTTAGAACAACGGTCTCCAGCAACTACAAAATTGTACTTTTCAGGACATTGGTCTCCAGCAACTATAAAATTGTACTTTTCAGAACAATGGTCTCCAGCAACTACAAAATTGTACTTTTCAGGACAATGGTCTCCAGCAACTACAAAATTGTACTTTTTAGAACAACGGTCTCCAGCAACTACAAAATTGTACTTTTCAGGACAACGGTCTCCAGCAACTACAAAATTGTACTTTTCAGAACAATGGTCTCCAGCAACTACAAAATTGTACTTTCCAGAACAATGGTCTCCAGTAACTACAAAATTGTACTTGCCAGAACAATGGTCTTCAGCAACTATAAAATTGTATTTTCAGGAAAATGGTCTCCAGCAAATAGAAAATTGTACTTTTCAGAACAATGGTCTCCAGCAACTACAAAATTGTACTTTTCAGAACAATGGTCTCCAGCAACTACAAAATTGTACTTGCCAGAACAATGGTCTCTAGCAACTACAAAATTGTACTTTTCAGGACAATGGTCTCCAGCAACTACAAAATTGTACTTTTCAGAACAATGGTCTCCAGCAACTACAAAATTGTACTTTTTAGAACAATGGTCTCTAGCAACTACAAAATTGTACTTTTCAGGAAAATGGTCTCCCACAAATAGAAAATTGTACTTTTCAGGACAATGGTCTCCAGCAACTGTAAAATTGTACTTTTCAGGACAATGGTCTCCAGCAACTACAAAATTGTACTTTTCAGGACAATGCACTTCAGCAACTACCAAAATTGTCCTACTCAGAATAATTCTTTTCTCACCCTTTAGATGAGCTTGTAGAATCCTTTTTTGCCTAGTGCACTGTAATATTTTTTGTTGATGTATTTTCTTTAACAAAAATAAACTTGGCAATATATTCAAGACTTCATTTTGTTTGTTGTTGTCTTCTGTCATTCAATATCTGTTTGTGAGCCAATACACCACCTGCAGCAGATATATCCGTGCAATTTGAAATCCACTAGAGCATTCTGAGTTAATAATGTGATATTAAACACAATTTACTAAGACATCATTCAACCAAAATTCCTAGAGGTTAATTAAATTAAAATGTATATTCATTGGAATGTATATTCATTAAATTATTATACATTCATTAAATATTCATTAAATAATTATTATATTAAATTAAAATGTATATTCATAAAAATTTATATTCATGAGATTGTGGATGTGTGTTATAGTGCAGTGGATATTGGCTCAGAACAAGAAATCGGAGAGCTGAGTTCAAATTCCACCTGAATTCATTGCACTCAATTATGCAAAAATATCTTTGGGAAAAGTATTAATCTGTTGCTTCTCCCACCAGCCATGTGTTAAATGGCAGAATGGATTGGGTTCTATAGCCCTGTTTGGTAACCAGTCTACCACAGAAGGTAATGGCAACCTAATACAGGAAAATCTTCTACCAAGTTAGTAATGTCTCTTTCGGGACATGATCACCTAAGTGTGTATCATGTATGCCACTTAACTGACTGATTCATGAAAACAAAAATGAAATTCCATCTGTGTTATACAGTGGTTGACACCCCTGCAGCACTCTCAATGAGGAAATGACCCATGACATGAAATGGTCTATTTAAGTAAAGAATAATAGCATTCAAGGTGTAATATTTGACTTCAAGCTAAGCAATAAAGTCACTAAGATACAAGGGCTTACTGAATGTGAAAGAATAAAAGAAAAAGTAAACATGTATCAAAAGATATATATCAAAATACATATCAAAATATGTATCAAGGTTTTTGCATAATGTTCAAAGAAGAACTCTATAACTACTGCCTCTCTGCTTCTTGCTTTCCTGCCAGCTGGAAGTCCTCCTCCATGGTTCCAATATATAAAAACATTGGTGACCCCTCTAATTATCACTCTATCAGCCTCCTACCAATTTTTGGCAAAGCTTTTGAAGCCATTATCAATGCTGAGGTGGTTCAACATTTCACTTTGACAAACAGTTTGGTTTCTGCTTCACCAGGTCTACTGCTGATATGCTCATGAACATCACAGATTATATATACCAGGCTCTCGACAAGAATGGTGAAACCTAAACTGTTGCCCTAGATATCTCCTTCGTGTTTGACAGAGTCTGGCTGCTGGCCTTCTATGCAAACTGCAGGGCTATAGTATAACTGAAGAAATGTTTGACCTTATCCAGTCATTCCTTTCAAATTGCACAATGAAAGTAGTATTGAACGGACATGCCTCCCAATACTATCATACGAACGCGAGTGTCCCTCAAGGCTCTATTCTAGGTTTTATGCTTTTCTTTATCTACATTAATGATCTCCCAAATGTAATAAGATCCCAAGTAGGCATATATGCTGACAACACTCAGTTTACTCTCGCCTCGATCAAAAATCTGACAAAGCAAACCTCACTGCTGAGCTTGAAAAGGACCTCCAATCCGTGGCAGACTGGGGTACGAAATGGCTTGTGAATTTTAATGCTTCCAAAGCTGCTATCTATTAACCATCACAGGCAATTGCTTCTAACCCCCCATTAACATGGATCAGGCTTATCTCTCTGAAAGCAAAACACTATGCCTTCTTGGGTTAAGTCTCTCAACAGACCTCAAGTGAAATGACTATATAGAATCCTTAGCTAAATCTGCTGCTAAGCAGGTCAGTTCTCTGTGTAGTGCCAGGAAATTCCTCCCATTGGAATCAATCCTGCACATATATAAATCTATCTTCCCATGCATTGAATACTGCTGCTATATCTGGTCGGGTGCTCCTACTATCCACCTAGGGGTCCTTGACAAAATTCAATGAAGAATCTATAATGGGATCCATCCCGACTTAGCAGTGCAGATTTAATCACTTTCTCACCGGCACAATGTGGTTTCCCTGTGTCTCTTCTACAAATACTTTCATGGCTTCTGCTCTGATGAACTTAGCTCACTGGTGCCCCCTATATATGAATTTACTCAAGCCACAAGGTTAGCAACTAGGTCCCACTCTTTTACTGTAAAACCAATAAAATTTAAACACAAATTCTACTCCAGCAGCTTCCTTTCTTGCACTTCCCACTTGTAGAATTTCTTTCTGTTTACTCACTTCCCCAACAGATACAATCTCCAAGAATTTAAATGTAAATCAATAGTCATCTTCTATCCCACTAACTTGCATCCTCTCTCTCTCTCTCTCTCTCTCTCTCTCTCTCGTGCTCCTTTCTCATAAGTATTCTCATCCTTCTCTTACCCACTTCCTGACACCCTCTATAACCTGTCACTCTTTCTCATAACTTTTATCCTATGTAACCCCCTGTACAACAGTGGCAGTAAAATGCCTTGCTTGGGGCGATATAATTATTTAAAAAAATTCAAGATTATATATCAAAATATATTTATCAAAATATGTATCAAGGTTTTGAATAATGTTTGAAGAAATGAAGATGGTCAAAATAGTTTCTAAAAAATTATTTTGTCCCAGAAATTTTAACTGCATCTCTATGTTTCCATTTTCTTTAAAACTTCCTTGTTAAATCCATTGTATTCTCAACGTCCTTCTGTAGGATCACATCTCTGTTGCCTTCATCTGTGAAGAAAATGTCTATCATTTGCTGTCATGTAGGAGGACTGATGTTACATAGCAGTTCAGCACTCTTTTCTTTTTTCTTATGAAATTTTCTTTTTTCTCAAAAACTTTATTTAGTTTTACAAGGGCCAAACAAATAATCTTTGACATGGGTGTTATTTTTAGTCATAAGACAGAAAAGTATTACTTCTATGTATACATTGCAAAAGACATGCATCATCATCTAAAAGAATGTGATCCATTAAAATGTCACTGATTCTTTGTTTTAATATAGTAATAAGAAAAAAAAGATAAAATGTCAACATTTACTACTCATAAAAACAAAAGGCAGCCATTGTAGATCTTTTGCCAACCTCCTATTAATCTGAGTGATGAGAAAAGAGTTCAAAGATGGCAGAAACAAAGTAAAAAAAATAGTGAGTTTTTTTAAAAAAAGAAAATGTGGAGAAAAAAAAGCAAACATTGCAAGAGCAAATGGAGTTAGGCATCTTTTTTCAAAGGGTAAAATAAAGATTGACCATCTGTATAAATTAAAAAGAAAAAACAATATTAATCAAACATATTCAGACAAGTCTGCCAGAAAAAACATTGATGTAATGCAAATCAGGAGAAGGAAAGCAAACAACTTGCATTTTGGTACAGAAAAGCAACACGAAAAGGTTCCTCATTATAGTCATCATCAGTATTTTGAAAAAGATTCCTTTATTCTCGTTTTACAAGAAAAATAATTGTTTGCCAAGATTGTAATAAATGATAGTAAAAGTAAAAAAAAAAAATCGAATCATATTTTCCAACTATCACATTTGTATTCAGATTGAGTCCTGAAAATGCCTACATAACTTGAACCAACTTCTAAATGTTTATAATGATCATAGTTTCATATTTCAGCTCTTTCTAAAATACCTACTGTCATTTACACTATTTATATTTGGATTATTATCCTCATCTTTGTTGTTGTTATTTCAAATTTCAGCCATTATGGCCTCCAGCCATCTCCTGGTGTACATCAATCTGAGCAGCCTCCAAGGAATTCCAAACAGAATCCTTGATTTAATCTATGGGAGTTCTACTGCTCATATCTAGGGATATTATTTAGTTCTTATTTCATTTAGTGCCGTTTAGTTATTTCCACTGAGTGTAAATACACAATGCCCAACCCAGGGATTGAACTTGCAACCACTATGTTACCAAATTCACAAACAAACAACTGGCAACTTAAAGAACTGTGTAAAAGTGTTGAGCAGATGCTCTATTTATTTTTTAAACACTATATAGAACAAATATAACCTAACAATGGTTTCTCCTGTAAAAGGGTATGAAGGCTCTAATCTTGCTGGAGGTTGTATCTTTTTCTTTAATAAATCTCAAACATTCAGATGATAATAAATAAATAAACTGAGTGTCTATTCAAATATGGATATCCACTAAAAATAATGTTTAACATGAGAAAATCTGTCAATTTAATAAATAAAAAATCTATTACGTTTTTTAAAATTGGTAAAAAAACACAGCCCTGATGAAAGAAGACATGATAACGGTGTCCTCATGAAACTTTGAAAATGTGACATTTAAAGTGATAAATTTTTTGCACTCAAACTATATATACACTACTGGCCATAATTATTAGGCAACCCCAGCTTTTTAAAAAAATGATGTATTTCATACTATTTTTAGTATTTATTGCCAAGTGGATAATTCTAAATGAAAATAAAATGGTTCTTTTGTGATTATTACTTTGCAAAATTTTACAAAGCAGCCAAGAAGCCTTTGCTTCAGCCAGCCAATAGAAGAAGAGACTAGCATGGGGAAGAGAGCACAAAAACTGGACACCAGAAGAGTTGATTTGATGCAAATGTTATTGTGCAGTATTAACAAAAGAACAATTCTGTTTTAGAATTATCCACTTGTCAATAAATACTAAAACTAGTATGAAATACATCATTTTTTTTTAAAAACTGGGGTGGCCTAATAATTATAGTCGGTAGTATATGTACATATTAACCTATGTTTTATGCACAACTCTGAGTTTCATGCTTTTTTTCAGCCATCATAAGGTGCTTATCATAAAAGACCAGGAAGATATGATAAACACCCAATGATTGCTGAAAAATGCAAAAAAACTCAGAGTCATGTGTAAAACATAGGATAATATGTATATTTATTAATATATATTTTTTCTGTTATACAGCATTGAGCATTGTTCCATTCATACTTGATTAATATATTGGCATGTGTATATGCATATACACACATATATATATACTTATTTACCTCCTTACTTATCTATATATATATATATATATATATATATATATATATACACTAATTTTTTCCTTGTCATTTGTGGAACTGTTCTTACTGTGGACTGAATATTACTTGTTTCCCGTGAACATCAGTATTCAATTAATGCAGCAAGAAAAAATTTCTTGTTACTTGAAAAAATATCTGCTGCTCACAATGAATTCACCTTGTTTGGCAAATCAGTCATCTTATCTTGATCTTTAACTAGACAAAAATAATTTTACAATCACAGTGTGAATAGTTTTATTTCAACTCTCCAGTACCTGCATATCTTAAAACAAGTGTTAAATATATACTATAATGATCTGATTTGTGAATGTAAGTGTGTTTGTCATTATAACATGTTTACAGAATGCAAAGTCCTGGACCAGGATGGACAGTGATTGGTTAGAATATCTTGTGGATGTGGTATTCTGACAGTGTTTTGGATATAAGTTCAAAATGACCCAAAGTCAAAATAAGGCAAGAAGTATTTTTTGAGCCAATATGCTTCCCATGGTTTTGCATTGTAGATATAGGTTTAGAACAAGAAATTGGAGAGACAAGTTCAAATTCCAGTTGAATTTGCTGCATTCACTTATGCACAAATACCTTTGAAAAATATATGAATACATCTCTTCACACTCTAGCTATGGGTTAAATAGCAAGACAGATAGGGTTCTGTAGCCTTTGTTGACAACCATTCTACCACAGAAAGTAATTGCAACCTACTGCCAAAAAAATTTTCTGCCCAATCAGTCATGTCTGTTTCGAGACATGATCATGCAAATGTGTATCATGTATGACACTGATGCATCCCACACCCAGGTTCAAGTGATATGCTAAGACTATAGGCAGAGGGATGCTAAGCCAATGAGAAGTATGTGTTCCCATGAAATTCTTACTCCTGCTGCCTCCTAGAACTCAATCTGTGAACCAAAATATCTATATAAATAAAGATTAATAACAATTAGAAATTAGGAGTGTCATTGAAGATTATTACCGGATTGTACTCTCTGAAAATTATACAACTTAACCTCTCCTCTCTTCCTAATTATTGTTGTTCTTTCTTATCTGTGTTTGTCTTGTTTGTACTTAATATCCATTACCACAGATATTGTGTTGTAGATACTTCAGCACACATCATTTCATATCATACTACCACCTCAGCAAACAACAACACTGAAAACAAAAGGTTGAGTTAAAGAAGGGCTTAATCAAATGAGAACATGGGTTAAGTATACAGAAGTTCAGTAAGAAAGTACTGGATTGCTATGTGATGTCAGTTCTTTAATATGGCAAGCAATGCTGGACAATATCATCAAAGATGAAGGAAAAACTTGAAGTAACTGAAATGCGGTTCTGCAGAAGGATGCTGCAGATATCATGGATTGAGCATGTGTGCAATGATGAGGTTTTGGAAAGAATGGAAACAAAAAGGAAATTAATATTGAACATCAGAAAAAAACGGCTGAAGTTCATGGGACATGTGATGGGAAAGGAAAGTCTCACAGGTCAGAATGAGGGAAAGAAAGAGGGGAAAGCAGCAAATAACATACTTGATTGGCCTGAGCAGGTGGATGGCAGAGCAGGGTTTGGGTGGAGTAGCAGGAGAAAGCATGCTAGGAGTTATCAGGGATAAAAAGATGTGGAAGGCCATAATCGCCTATGTCCTGATGGGACATGGCACATAGAAGAAAAAGAAGAAGAAGTTCAGTGTGACAAGTGTATGATTGAAAAGTGCTGTGCTTTTGCTACTCACTTTTGGCCATTGTTCCATGAGTAGATGGAAGATTGGATTTCTGATCCTCTTTTTGTTACTATATTGCCTGCTGGACTGTTCTCAACAGATTGAACTTAGTGTTGGTACACAGATTTTTTTTACAGATAAGTCAAAGCATTTATTTTTATGAGCATTCATTTGTCAACATAATCTCTTTCAGTGTCAATACACTTAATTCAGTGATGAATATTAGATATTAAAAACTAAAATTTTATCATATAATATTCAGTTGACAAATTTATAATAATCAAATTGGATATTCTATTCATAACAGTTTTAATTGTCAAATATTCCAATTAGCCCAAAGTTAGAAATTAGCCCAAAGTTAAAAAGTTACCTATTTTCATCTAGCCCAAAACATGCAAAGGCAACTTTTGTCATTGAGTTTGTCAACTCACTATAAAACTGATTCTAACTTTAAAAAAGGAATCCATCTTAAAAAACAGTGACGTCAGAATGTTTTGATGCTGAATTGGCAACACCAAATCAGCAACACCAAATGGACTATGCTGAAATGTAGAAAACCTTCAAGGAGTTGATAAATGAAAGCATTTATCAACATAATCTCTTTTTCGTTGTCAACACACTTAATTCAGTCGTGAATATTAATTATTAGAAACTAAAATTTTATTATATAATATTATTTGACCTATGATTTTATTATAAAATATTGTTTGACATATGATTTTATCATATAATATTATTTGACATATGATTTTATTATATAATATTATTTGACATATGATTTTATTATAAAATATTATTTGACATATGATTTTATCATATAATATTATTTGACATATGATTTTATTATATAATATTATTTGACATATGATTTTATTATATAATATTATTTGACATATGATTTTATCATATAATATTATTTGACATGTGATTTTATTATATAATATTATTTGACATATGATTTTATTATATAATATTATTTGACATATGATTTTATGATATAATATTATTTGACATATGATTTTATCATATAATATTATTTGACATATGATTTTATTATATATTATTTGACATATGATTTTATTATATAATATTATTTGACATATGATTTTATGATATAATATTCAAATTAAAAATTCATCTAATAATTACATATCAGGCAACAGTGTAATGTCCTGGACCAAATTTGTCCAGCATAAAAACATCAATGATACTCTACATCCAAAATGCATAGCAATTTTCAGAAATAATCATCGAGCTTCTTGAATGTCTCATAATCTGATCCCACTCAGATAGCACCAATTCCCCAAAATGAGTATATGTACATCTCTATAGCAGATCAACTACTTGTTCTGGATTCTTTCACCATACTGAACTATATCTAAGCATGTGTTACTATCTACAGTGCAGGGATAGATGGTGCACTGGTATAAGTGTTATAAAAATTTAGAATAGGCTTAGTTGGTGTTAAAAATATCTGTGGTGGGCTAGAAGAAGATTCAGACAAAAGCACTCAAAATTTCTAAAAGAGCAACATTAGTTCCAGGTCATAAAAAACAGTTATCTATTGTTAGATGTGGATGAAGAAGAGAACACATGATGTGGCTTTTAAAAATACTTGACTTGACTCAAAGGAGATAAAAATACATTTTGGCAAACATGAATAAACTTTTGTCTTTATATCTGGGATGAGGTAAATACACTATTTATATTGTTCAGACTGTTGTCCTCATCTTTATTTTCATATTCACATGCTCTGATCTTTTTGCACGCTCTGATCTTTTTAATCTACCTAGCTTGAGTAAATGGTAGAACAAGGTTTAGGAGAGATAACAAAATTGACATTTATCAAAAACTACAAAGGAGCTGAAAGAAGAAGAAGAAGAAGAAGAAGAAGAAGAAGAAAACAGATCTTGATATGTATAGTCATAAACTTATTCACCTGAAGAGAGTCAACTTTGGACTCGAAAAATGGGTAGCAACACAGATATAATTATGGACACTTAAGTATTATATTAGAAGCTGAGTAAAGTATTAAAAGACAGGAAACTTTCACTAGAAACAAAGAAGAGAATACTTGATTGCTATGTGATATCAGTTCTTGAATGCTGGACAATATCATCAAAGATGAAGGAAAAACTTGAAGCAACTGAAATGTTGTTCTACAGAAGGATGCTGTGAATATTACGGATTAAGCATGTGAGCAATGATGAGGTTTTGGAAAGGATGGAAACAAAAGGAAAATTAATATTGAGCATCAGAAAGAGATAATTAAAGTTCCTGGAACATGTAATGAGAAAGGAGAGCTTGAATAACCTTATACTAACAGGCTGGTTAGATAGAAGGAGAGACAGGGGAAATCAGCAGATAATGTATTTGAAGGGCCTAAGCAGGTCAATGACAGAATGGAGGTTGCATGGTGGTACACAAGAAAGCATGCTAAGAACCACCAGGGATAGGAAGAAGTGGAATGCCATGATCGCCTACATCCTGAAAGGACAGGGCACATAGAAGAAGAATGTATTGTACGAAAGATAAATAATATTAATAATAATAACAATAAATCTACAATTTAAACAAAACATTCACAACTTCTCACACTTTTTCAACTATATATATATATATATATATATATATGTTGTGCGTATTTTTGAAATAAATATATATATATATATATATATATATATATATATATTTCAAACATACGCACCGTAATGGGAGTGCTAGAGGGTGTCATCAGTGATGTCATCACAAGGATCACTAGGGAGTTTTGGGTCTTTAAACATCATATCCCCCTCACCACACCGACCCGATCAGAGATGATCAGTTTCTGGCCCACCCTCGATAAGCGCTTTCAGACGCTGGAACATTACGTTTAGGCCTGGTACGAAACCTTGCAAATGCTTCTGATTGGCGACAGTCAGAGCCACTTTCCATTTAGAGGCAGAATTTTGGGGAATTTTAGTTAAAAATTTGGAATCCAGGCACTCTCTCTTTTGATCCATAACCAATTAGCTGTTCTTTCCATTGTTTCGGTTATGGACTTGAGTGCTTTCCTTTTTTTACTCCCACTATCCCAATATCTGTTAAGGCTTTGGATAAGGACCTTGCTGCAAATCCTCTAGTTCCCACTTCTAAAGGAGTTCAGCTAGCCCTCCAGCCTTTAACCCTGCAACTCTCCAGCAGTTCGTCATATTTTAACTTCTTCCTTTCATGAGCTTCCTCTGCGTTTTCTTCCCAGGGGACCGTCAGTTCCCAATATATATATATTGTAATTTTGTTGTTACAATAGTTTATAAAAGCATTATATCACTACACAAAAATTTAATGTTTTAGAAGATTATTGTTCTTCCTTAGCTGATATTTTAAAAACACATAGGGAAAATGATTTATTCTAGAAAATACAAAATGAATTCATGGTTATTCAGAAATTTAAAGAGAGGTGGTTTGAGAAAGTTAAACAATATGATACTTCTTCTTCTATGTGCCCTGTCTTTTCAGAACGTAGGCGATTATGGCTCTTCACGTTCCCCTATCCTGGGTGGCTCTGAGCACGCCTTCTGTTACACCATGCAATCCTCGTTTATAGGAGTGTTTATATTGCTCAATCAAAAATGAGAATTAGGTTGAACTATAAAGTTGAACATTAAGGTTGCATGAAAGAAAATTGATGATACTTTTTTTTTATCTGTGGAAGATACATATTAGGAACATATATTATTCAAAAGTGTAGACATTGCTTTTTGACAGCAGGTCAGGTTTTATTTTTTTAAATTTAATGTTTTTACTAATGTATTTGTTAAAGGGACTAAACTGTTTATGTTAAAATTTGAATAAAATAATTATGACATATTAAGGTATATTGGAGTTATGAAAACCAAATAAATATTAGGTGGGTCATTAATTTTAATAAAATAATTTTATGATATTAGAGCATAATTATAAATGAACATTAAAATTTTAAAGTTTAATTTCACTTTAAAACCATGAATTAATTCTATAGTTTCTAAAATAAATCATTTTCAGCATTTGTTTTTAAAATATCACCTGAAGAAGAACAATAATTTTTGGAAACATGAAATGTTTGTATAGTGATATGATGCTTTTATAAACCATTGTATTAACAAAATTACAACATTAAGCTCTACTCTGTACTGAGTGCTTTTTATAAAAATAAATGCAATGAACAGTAGTTGTTTTTAATTTTTTGTTCTTTCACTTCCTCTCTCTCTCTCTCTCTCTCTCTCTCTATATATATATATATATATATATATATATAATTCATATAGTTACATCTGTTCTATTGTGAATGTTTGCATATTCAGTCATATGCCCTAATAAAAACGCCCAAAGACAAATTAATTTTTTTTTTCAAGTCAGTCAGTTAATTACTGTACATGGTTCATGCTTTTTTCAACCCACATCTTTTGAGTGAAGAGATTGATTAATACTTTTCCCAAAGGTATTTGGGCACAAGAGAATGCAATGAATTTAACTGAAATTTGAACTCGGCTCTCTCTGCAATTTTTTATCCCAGACTGATATCCACTGCACCACAACTGTTCTTTTTTTACAGATAAAACCTAAAGTAATAAAATAAGAAAGGTAAGGTTGACTTTAGAGGTCCTCAAAAAATAGTATTCTATTTCTAGCCAAAAATGTCATTTCTAATTAGATGGAATATTAAATTTGCATAAAGTAAAAAATTTGTTTTGATTTCAGAAATGGTAGGAATATTGTTGTTGCTACTATAAGCTACTAGTGGAGTATATAGTCATGGCCTGCAAGGGTCTCTATAGTAATTTGGTTTTTACAGCTTGAAGTTATCCCCACACCCAAAATGGTAATTTAAAAGATTAAATAAATTGGGTTCACATTGTCATACTCCAGGGTTAAATTCAAACTCAAAAGAACTCATTAAAAGAGAATTACTGTGTGGAATTTATTATATATATTCTTGCCAAACAATTATATTTTTAAATGTAAATTTGTACTTAAGGGTAACTTAGGAAAAAAAAAAGATAATAGGTTATGTTCATTTGAGAATTCACTCCTGGATGTGATTCTGGCCTTTCCATTGGATGACAAACATTTTGCATTGATGTGTGAAATTTTGCAAGTTTTGTGTGTGCTAAACAAAATGTGTAGATTCGAGAAAATTCATTTATTTCTAACAATGAGTCAGATTTTAATTTTTAAATCTAGAATTTGTTTTGTTCACTACCCTCTCAGTGGTCACTAGAAGTTACGGAGCACAATGTGGTAGTAAAATAACATTTTCTAAACAAAGAGAAGAACTCAATAAAAAAAAAGAGCCATGAAAAATATTTTCAGACAAAAAATTCATAAATGATCAATATCAGAAAGTTTTAAGGATTAAAATTTATTTTTCCTAATTTTTGGGGGATACAGAAAAATATTTTCAGACAAAAAATTCATAAATGATCAATATCAGAAAGTTTTAAGGATTAAAATTTATTTTTCCTAATTTTTGGGGGATAAAGAAAAATATTTTCAGACAAAAAATTCATAAATGATCAATATCAGAAAATTTTAAGGATTAAAATTTATTTTTCCTAATTTTTGGGGGATACAGAAAAATATTTTCAGACAAAAAATTCATAAATTATCAATATCAGAAAGTTTTAAGGATTAAAATTTATTTTTCCTAATTATTGAGGGATACAGAATCTATGAGCAGTTTTTTTTTTTAATGAGGCATACTTGCTATAAAAAATGATGTAATAACAAAAATAAACTGAAAACTGTTGGAAGAAATTCTTTGAGATCTTCAGTTGTACAAGTCAACTGACACAGTTCCAAACACTCCTGGCACTTCTGAGGTTGTTCAAAGCTCAGCTGAGTTCCTCAACTCCCTAGAGTTATCTATCTGGTGTTTTTCTCTAAAGGATTCAATTTAAAGCTTTCAAGAAGTCAAAGTTGTACAATGGAATCCACCTATCTATCAAATGGTCATGAATCAAACTATTTAAACTGTGGAAAGCAAAGAGAAAGTTATGCTCTTTCGAAGATTTCTCAGTGGGAATTGTCACAACCATCAACAAGCCACAAAGACAATCACTCAAGATTGTTCACTTTCACCTGATTTTGCAATGATTTTTCTATAGCCACCATTATATTGCTAATTTTTTATCAGAATCTGCAACCTTTTTAAACTACCTACTACCTAACCCCATTGCTTCCAGTTGAGGATAGGCCACTGTTGATGAGAGGATCATCAATGTTTCTTTAACTTGTCTTTTTGACAGGTACACAAACCCTTTTAAACTCTGCATGAGGTAGACCAGGTGCCAACAGAATTTATAGAACCTAATCTGTTATGCTATTTAACCCATAGTTGGAGAGAGAAGAGATAGATATTCACTGTATCACAATGCACATCAACCTTTTCAAGCAGACACAAAAAAAGAGTGCCCTCAAAATCCATGTCTTTTTTGCTTTGGGTCTCAAAAGTATATAAATATTCTTTTTTTATGTTGTGTAAGAAGAAATATGCAAATGAAGAATGTTTTTATTGAGTCTTTATATTTGGTGTTATTTTTCAATAGGCAATACCTAGTATCCTTGCTCATAACTAGAATATGGGAAAATTCTTTTGTAGTATCAGAGGGCTAGAAATATAATTTTGTTCTATTTAATTTCTCTCAGATCATATCTTCATTAGCTGAAACACGTGAGACTAAGAATGCAAAGATGGAAAAAAATTCTCTCATGGGATGACAAACCTGAGTTCAAAAGCTTGATACAAGAAAGAAACAGAGAAAGAAAGAAAAAACAAAAGAAAGAACACTAAACAATTAATAAAAAAACATTTAATGCCCTGAGTAATCAGCATCTCTGGAAAATTGGAAGCAAAATTAATAATGCCAAACAGAATATACAAGGTGTTGAAATGTGGAGAAAAGCAAAATATCCCAATAAGATAATATATTCTTCTTCTTCTTCATGTGCCATGTCCTTTCAAGACATAGGTAATCATGGCATGGTGAAGGAAGCATTCCAGAAGTTGAGTAAAGTAATAAGAAACAGGACAGTTTTGCTAGAAACAAAGAAGAGAGTATTGGATTGCTATGTGTTGTCAGTTCTTCAATATGGCAGTGAATGCTGGACAATATTATCAAAGATGAAGGGAAAACTTGAAGCAACTGAAATGTTCTACAGAAGAATGCTGTGAATATCATGGATCAAGCATGTGAGCAATGATGAGGTTTTGGAAAGGATCCCAACAAAAAGGAAATTGATATTGAGCATCAGGAAGAGATAACTAATGTTTCTGGGACATGCAATGAGGAAGGAGGGCTTGGATATTAACAGGCCAGATAGAGAGAAAGAGAGACAGGAGAAAGCAACGGATAACATATTTGAAGGACCTAATCAGGTGGATGATGGAACGAAGGTTGCATGGTATAACAGGAGAAGGTGTGCTAAGAGCCACCAAGGATAGGGCAACAGGGAAAGCCATGATTGCTTATGTCCTAAAGGGACAGGGCACATAGAAGATGAAATTGACAACAATTTTAACTGTAAAAGGGTGAGACCTAGATACCAACCAATTAGCATGGTTAAATTCATGTGGATGAGACACCAGGAGAAAAAAACTCAACAGAGCAGTTGCCATTACAATATTTGTAGAAAAGTCAGAGGAATGCCACATAACATTGGTAAGAAAGTGACTGAAGTCGAGATGCCTATTCAGGAGAGCTTACATTGCATCTATGTTTTATTTTCACTGACATCTTTAGTTTAGTGTGATCAGGCTTGAATGTAACTCACTATTTTCTTTTAAACCAGGTTGTATTACAGAAATGTAACTTCACTTCTATTTGAACAGTTTCTTTTTTTGCACTTCCTGCCTGTGAAACTCTCATCCATTTGCTTGCATCCCTGATAGTTATAATTTCAAAACATTTAAATACAACATCACTTGCTATCTTCTGTCTTCTTAAATCCCATTCATCTTTTATCCTTTCTTCAATACCCACTGAACCAAGTCTTTTTGCTCACTTGTGGCAGTCCCAGTTTGCTTGAGGTGAAATGGTGAGGAAAAAAAGTATGAATCATTGCAAAATCTGTCATAAACATTATTGATGAAGACGTTAAGAAAGTTATAATAATCACTAGATATTGAAACTGGACTTTTGAAAATAGTTTACATATTCTCCGAAGTAAATGACAAGTTTCCCAATTTCTTAAAAGAAATTTAGAGATCAAAATGTATCTTTAAAAAGTGAGATTTATCATACACTTCTTCTTCTTCTTCTTCTTCTTCTTCTTCTTCTTCTTCATGTACTATGCCCCTTTAAGACATAGGTGATCATGGACTTCCACTTGGACTTTGTCTCTTGTTGCTCTCAACATTTTTCCTCTCTCAAACTTTGCTGTGACACCAATTTCATGCTTAGACAACAACATTCCTTCCAATCCATGATTAGGCAGAAGATTTTCTCACTGTAGATTGTCATTTGTTTCTGTTTTTTAGGTAGACTGGTTGCCAACCAAGGCTATAGAACCCAGTCCATCCTGCTATTCAACCTGTAGCTGGAGGGAGAAGTGATGAATTAATACCTTTCCTAAAGCTATTTACACGCAAGTGAATGCAATGAATTCAACTAGAATTTAAACTCAACTCTCCAATTTATCTTTCAGAGCCAATATCCATTACATCACAATGCACATAAGTGAAAATAATGATATAATCAAAATGGTGACATCAAAAACAAAAGATTAGGAAGGAAACCTACATTATTACTAGAAAGAGTCATAATAGTAAACTTGATAAAACTTCACTATTTACATTATTCGGACTATTGTCCACATCTTGGTTGCTATTTGCATGATGTTTCGACAGTTGCTAGGGATTGTAAGTTGTGAATTCAAGACTGGGCTACAGTGGTGGTGTACAGAGAGTCAGTTTAGAGGGAGATAATTCATAACTACCAAAAGTAGATTCATATGAGGAATGAGAATGATATACCCCAGTGATTGTAATAAAGGGTTTTGTTTGAAATTCCTAGCACCTGAATAAAGGTTGAAGCATACAACAACCAAAATGTCATACAAATGGCAACTAAGATAAGGACAATAGTTCAAATAATGTAAATAGTGTAAATACTAGCTCATCTCACAAATATATACAAATATTGAAAAAACTGCTTTCTTGAGAAATCGTTTTAATAGGAATTTTATAGATTTCAACTGAAAGTAACTAGCAATGTCTGCTCTATCAATGAATGCCAAATCTTTCCTTATAAATGTGGCTGGAAGGTGAATAAAATAATTCCTCATCCACAAGGATGCATAAATATTTTTGAACTCTGTCAAGGATAGAAAGTGAAGATTACACAGCTTCAGCTGAGATATGGCAGTAATATTCTCTTTTTGGTTTGATTTAACTCTTTTAAGTATAGAAGGAGTTAACTTAACTCCTGTTAGAAGGAGTTAAGTTCGTAGTGATACAAAAATCTGATCATTTTTGCAGCATCTTTTGTGATGGATCCTATATATGAGATTAACTTGAGATCCTAGGGGAATTTAAATCACAGTAGATGTTCAACACGTCAAAAAAGAACACTCATTTGAACTCTTGACATTCTGTATTGCACTGTTCTGGGCAGCATTCATGTTTTAACAGGAATATTTTAAAAATTTTCTACTGAATGTAACAATGGCTGCTCCATCAATGAATACCAAATGTTAACTTATAAAGACAAGTATTACCATTACTGATATTTGAACTTCCAGCTTTGTAGCCCAAAACGTAATAGTTTACCATGAAGTTTTAAGAAGAGACTATGAGTCGCATCAAAATGCCATTGATATGAAGCAATTTTGAATCCATCCATGCATATTTGGCCTTTTATAAAAATATTTTTTTTAAACAATTTCCTAAGTAATTAGCTATTCTTCATAAATTTTTTTAAAATATTTAAAAGCAATTAAAAAATAAATTTTAAAAGAACAATTCCAGACAAACAAGAAAACATTTTCGAAAAGAAAAATTACTTTTTATTTCCGCAGAAAACCATCAATCCTATTTTTCTGCTGAATTCTTGGTTGTTTTTTTCTTTCTCTTTTGCCAAAGAATATTTGTTTCTTTTTTTGAGACGAGACTGAATAATAAATACAAAAATATATGAAAACCAAAATCGCCATAATCTTAAATCTTTTATTTCTCAGCTGATATTTGATCTGAGTCAAAGGAATTTATGAAAACAGTCTATTGATTATAAAACATAATTTGTCTAAAGAAGCTTACTTTACAATCAACTTAGAATGCATTAAAATATCAATAATTCTACATAGATTTGATATTTTATAGTTTACTGAGAAAATATATATTTGAAGTTTTCCATATTGCAAATCCAAAACCAAAATATGATTAAAAGAACTTTTCTTATACAAAGAATTCCAAAAACTTTTATCTCAGAAAGTATGCAGCTAAGTTAATACAGTTTGTTTTCCTAAAATGTTCGCCTAATAAAAGGCCTAAGAACCACTCAAGTCAGTGGGGTTATGAAATGAGAAAGTTGTATGGATACAGGAGGAGGAAGTAAGCACATGTTATGAGGATATGCAGAATAGATAGAGTTGACCTGAGAAGATGCTGATTAGAGTCATTGGGGAAGCATCCTATCTGGAGTTTGTTCCATAAAGTGTTAGTTCTTGGAAAAAAACTTTCTTAGTGGAACTTCTTTCTTACCAATTGAGTATGTAGGTAATGAGAATGCTTCAACTCAGTGGATGTAGCATGGTAATTCTTCCATGTAAAGACCTGAACTGATGGAACTAATGAATTTTTTAGGTACTAATGTTTACCCAATACAAGGCCCAAGAGCCACTTAAGTTAGGGGTTACTATGTGACATTATATGAACAGAATAAAAAGCATGTAGTAAAGTTTATGGGTCATGCAGGAAAGTTAATGTTTAACTTTAGACTTCAAGAGGTCACAAGTGTATTAATTAGGAAGACATCCTGCCAGGAATCTGTTCTATAAAGTTCTTGAGAGGGAAAAATCTTACCATAAGAATACGAAGGGAAGAGGAATGATCCACCCTTGTGTATGTAGCAAAGCAAGTCCCAGTTGTAAAGGTCAGGGATAGTGGTACAAAAGAATGTAGCTTGTTAGAAAACATGCCATATCTGAACTTTTGCAATTGAAATACAACGGGGTAGACTTGTGACATTTTATTAGTATAAAAGTGGTTGAAGGGTGGATAAAATAATTGATTAGCCACAAGGACACATAAATACTTCTGAACTCTGTCAAGGATAGAAAGTGAAGATTATACACCTCCAGCCAAATACGGCAGCAATATTTTCTTTTTGGTTTGATTTAACTTTTGGTAATATAGAGCCTGTCACAAGGAATTAATTTTGTAATGATGTAAAGAACAGATCATTTGTGCAGCATCTTTAGTGATGGATCATATATATCAGCTTTGCTTGAGGCCTGGGGTGAATTTGCCTCCCAGTAGATGTTCAAAGCATCAAAAGAGAACAGTCACTTGAACTCTTGACCTTTTGTATTGCACTATTCTGTGCAGCTTTGCTTCAGCCAACCAGTCCTGAAATGCATGATATTATATAAATCAAACAAATCTTATTGACATTTGTAGACTTGAAAAAGCTGTTTTCCTGGGAACTTGTTTTAATAGAAATATTTTATAAAATTCAACTGAATTGCTGCTCCATCAATGAATGCCAAAACTTAACTTATAAAGAAAAGATGAGTATTACCATTACTGCTATTTGAACTTCCAGCTTTGTAGCCCAAAGTGTAATAGTTTACCATGAAGTTGTAGGCTGAGACTGTGAGTCACATCAAAATGCCATTGATACAAAACAATTTTGAATCCATATTTGGCTTTTTATAAAAATATTTTTTTCTAAACAATTTCCTAAGTAATTGGCTATTCTTCATAATTTTTTTTAAATACTTAAAAGCAATTAGAAAATAAATATTAAATGAGCATTTCAAAACAAACATGAAAACATTTTCAAAAAAGAAAAATTACTTTTTATTTCTGCAGAAAACCATCAATCCTATTCTTCTGCTATTGCACAAATCAAACTAATCTTGTTGGCATTTGTTTTAAAGGAAATGACGACCTCTCTAATATGCAAGATAAAATTATAATGCTTTCTATGCATTGTGCATTTCTATTCACTTAAGTGCATTCAACATCATTACTAGATTTTCAACAGGATGTTAAGAATTTGTTTATACTTTTGAGATGAGGTAGTATTTGCATTATTTACACCGTTCAAGAGGAGATAGAAAAATCAAGCATATCTTGTTAGATATGCAGGGAGAAAGAGGATCCCCACCTCCTATGTGATGAAGTTGAAATAATTGATAGAGAACACCATTGGGAACTATGTAAACTTAAGGAATCAGCACATATACTAGGCCACAAAAATCTCCTAAGCTGGCCAAGCATAGAAATAAATACAATATGGGAATCAATAATACAAAGTGCTGGAGAAATTTATTAGCTTCAAAGATTGCAATATGAGCTCTGATAAAAAATAGTTACTAAGATAATAAGTTTATAAGTCCTCAAAATTCATACTCTGATGTCCTCAATGACATATGGCCCTGTAGATATAGGTGTTGGTTGATTCCAGGGACTTGACCCAAAGAGTTGTGAGTTCAATACCTGGCTACATCAGTGGTGAACAAATAACTTAAGGAGTTTAGTTAAAGGGAGATAACTATATAGTGTTAAAAAAATTCATGATGTACTCCAGTCATCAAAATAAAGGGTCCTGTTCAAAATTTGAGCATACAACAGCATAAACATGGCAATAAAGATGAGGACAACAGTTCAAGCAGTGTAAATAAGGATGGTTAGAGATAAATGTTGACAAAACTATTATGCATTATGACATAGAGACAATAACTTAAACTCTAACAAATTCTAGGAATATTTATAATCTCATGCTTCTGCTTTTCTCTCAGCTTTGTCTGTATCCTCTAATTCTCTTCCTAATTCCTTTCCTGCTTACATTGTTTGGACTGTTGTCCACATCTTTATTGTCATATTCACAATGTTTCGACCATTGTATGCTCCAACCTTCTTCAGGTGAGATACATTAGAATTTTGAACCAAACCTTTTATTAAATCAAATCTTTTTATCTACTGGGATAGATTGTTCTAGCTCTACATGCCATGCCTTTTCTGCATATCTCATTTTCAGTTATTTCCCTGTGATGTACAACAGCCAAAACATCATAAATATGACAATAAAGAAGAGAATATCAGTCCAATGTAATCAATGTAAATTAATTTTACTGTTAACAAAACAAAAACCTCTCAAAATTTTCTTCATTGCTGATTAAGAGCATAGGAATTTCTATTTGTTCGTATTTTCCGTGATTCAAACAAAATTTATTCAATTTTGTCTCCTTTTCCCATTCACCTGAATCTATAATTTGAAAAATTTTAATCATTTGACACTAAACCTTGAATTTGAAATCTGAAAGGCACTGTACTCTTGACAATCAGAGGAAGGTTTCAAATTTAAGTGAGTGTCAATCACATTTAAATTTGTTCTACTTTTTCTTCTTTTTTTTCTTTTCAAGAACTGTCATGGTTATCATCATCATAGCTGTTTTTTTTTTTATTGAGGCAGTTACAGGATTATCATCATCATAGCCATGTTTTTTTATTGAGGCATGGTCAGGATTAATCTTTCACAAATCAAGGTGGGTCCTGCCAGATAGAGTATCTCTTGTCATAATGATTGGAGGCAAAATTTTACAAGACCTGATGCTCTTCCTGATGCCCAACTCAGGAACTCACGTTAGTCCAAGTACACCATGTGTTTTTATCAAGACACCATCTTTTGGAAAGCTACCATTTAAGGCTTGAGACCCTATACTAGTCTTTATGGAAGTTGTGTAAAGAGGCTTTAATTAAATGCTAAATGCCCTGTAGCAGCATCCAAGCTGTATTAAGTGTTGCCAACCATTAGTTCTGTAGGGATCATCAAGTTAATAGATTAAGAAAATAAGGAAAACAATTCTTTTAATTTGAAAATTATTATTAGCTGCATGCTTTTTTCAACAACTTCAAATTTTGAAACAACTTCACATCATTTTCTCTTTTGTATTTTCTATGAACAAATTGCATAAAATTGACAATAAAATCAACACTGTTCTGACTTGTTTTCATCAAAAACTGACAATGTTTGTGAGTCAGTCAGTTAAGTGCCATATGTGATACATGCTTGGGCAATCATGTCTCAAACAAGACATGACTGACTGGACAGAAGATTATCCTGCAGTAGATTGCCATTGCTTTCTGCGGTAGACTGGTTGCCAACCAAGGCTATAGAACCCAATCTGTCCTGTTATTTAACCCATAACTGGAAGGAACAGATGAATTAATACCTTTTCCAACAGTATTTGCGCATAAGTGAATGCAATGAATTCAGCTGGAATTCGAACTCGGCTCCCCGATTTCGCGTTCTGAGCTGATATCCAATGCCAACAATGCAAACTTACAAAAAAACGTACTAAAAATTAAATTTTAAATTTTAAAACTAGTAAATAATATAATAATGGTTGACAATTATTGACACTATACAGATTCATACTATTCACCTCATCTTTGTTGTTATTATCATAATGCTTAAGATATTATGCAATCTGGATTTCATCAGAGGCTTAAGGATGTAGGTAATATTTCAAACTGAACACTTTATTTAATCTATAAGGATATACTGTTCCCATGTTCTCATTCTACCGGCCATGCCTCATGATATCACATCTAATTCTGCTCTGTTATTTCTTGTATTGTTTTATTAAGTCTAAGTTTGCACAACCCAGACAGGGAAGTGAATTCATCCTTATTTTCTACTACTCAGTTATTTCTCACCCTGTTTCCATTGAGTCTAAGTCTGCACTACTCAGCCCAAGAACTGAAATCATTCTTATTTAGTACTGCTCAGTTATTTCTCACCCTGTTTCCATTGAGTCTAAGTCTGCACTACTCAGCCCAAGAACTGAACTCATCCTTATTTAGTACTGCACTGTTATTTCTCACCCTGTTTGCATTGACTCTAATCTGCACTACTCAGCCCAAGAACTGAACTCATCCTTATTTAGTACTGCACTGTTATTTCTCACCCTGTTTCCATTGACTCTAATCTCCACTACTCAGCCCAAGAACTGAACTCATCCTTATTTAGTACTGCACTGTTATTTCTCACCCTGTTTGCATTGACTCTAATCTGCACTACTCAGCCCAAGAACTGAACTCATCCTTATTTAGTATTGCTCAGTTATTTCTCACCCTGTTTGCATTGACTCTAATCTGCACTACTCAGCCCAAGAACTGAACTCATCCTTATTTAGTACTGCACTGTTATTTCTCACCCTGTTTGCATTGACTCTAATCTGCACTACTCAGCCCAAGAACTGAACTCATCCTTATTTAGTACTGCTCAGTTATTTCTCACCCTGTTTCCATTGAGTCTAAGTCTGCACTACTCAGCCCAAGAACTGAACTCATCCTTATTTAGTACTGCACTGTTATTTCTCACCCTGTTTGCATTGACTCTAATCTGCACTACTCAGCCCAAGAACTGAACTCATCCTTATTTAGTATTGCTCAGTTATTTCTCACCCTGTTTGCATTGACTCTAATCTGCACTACTCAGCCCAAGAACTGAACTCATCCTTATTTAGTACTGCTCAGTTATTTTTCACCCTGTTTGCATTGACTCTAATCTGCACTACTCAGCCCAAGAACTGAACTCATCCTTATTTAGTACTGCTCAGTTATTTCATGCCCTGTTTCCACTGAGTCTACATTTGTACTACCCAATAGTCATTTACTTATACTCTTATTTATATTCACAAAATACTGCTAATAAGAGTACAGTTGTGTATGTTTTTCAATTGCGTTATTATTTATCACCAAAATGTTAATGAATTTTTAATGAGAAATGAATATTATGTTATCTTAAATGTTATTACTGCTGTGATTAACACTGCTATGATGATTATTGAAAGTTTAGTGGAAAATAAAGGCTGCTGTGAATGCAATCATAACTCTATGTTTACATTTTCTCAGCTGAGCTTGCATGGATACAAATTGATTTCATTGATATGGAATTATTCTTCAAATAGATAATTTATTATGGAGTTATGGTAGTAATATATAAAGTAAAAATGGTTTTATTACTTTCATTATCTGTTTATTTGCAAAAGTGAATCTTTTTATATACATTATTGGTTATCGCACCAAGGCTGAGGTGAGCCTACCAACCAAACCTCACTCAGAATTTAAGGTTTCTTTTCTAGAATTGTAGTATAAGACGCCCCCCCACCACCACCACAATTTTTAGGGGTGATTTCGGGGATTTAAAGGTTGTCTTATATGCAGTAATATATGGTATATATCTACAAACTATAACATTTAAAATAATAAGTGTTGGATTATAAATAAAAAACATTAATTCCCTAGAAACTACTTTGTTTATATTTCAGATATGAAAATAAAGTCAAATAGTACGGCTTTTTAGACTGAGAATAGAGAGGACTGAGGAAAGGATAGATATGAATGGGATCCAAGAAAACAAAAGATGGTGATTGATGTTTCATTTCATAATGTACATGTTTGCAAAATCACAAAATATTCATGGTAGACATGCTTTTATTACATTTCATATATGAAAATAAATCAGATAGTATGGCCTTTTAGGGATCCTAACAAAAGAAATGCATTTCTTCAATAGGAAAATTAAACTTTACTGGGCTGTTTAAGCTTTCCATAGATGAGCAGTGTAAAGCATACCAGGGGTTACAGTGAGTTCCATTCTAAAGGAGATATAGGTTCCACCCTGCCAAAAAGTGCAATTTTTTATTAAGACTCTCAAATGTACAGGCCAACACAGTTTTAAAAAACTGGTATGCCAACTGAAACATATTTCAGCTTAAGATAACATTTTTTAATGATTTCCCCCCAACCAAGGTGAGAATGCCACTGGTATGCAAGGGGTTACAGGAGTGAAAGTGAATAAGAAGACTGAGAATAGGGAGGATTGAGGAAAGGAAAAATATGGACAGGCTTCAAGAAGACAGAAGATGGTGATTAAAGTTGCATTTAATAATGTACATGTTTACAAAATCACAAAATACTTTTGGTAGAATTGGTCTTACTACATTTCAGATATGAAAATAAAGTTTGATTGTATGGACTTTTAGGGATCCTAACAAAAGATATGCATTTCTTCACGAATCACAAAGAGCTACATAATAAATAATATCTGTTAAAAGTACAAACGTGTTTATTTATGTAACATGTTTCAATAAAAATATTTTAGTAGAGAAAAATCAATTAAAAAAATCAAAATACATTTTTAGCACTTGTAAAGTTGTTAAATGCAAGCAAAAATATTATTATTGGTTATACTATATTCCACATTTAAAAGTCAATGAATTTGCACATTTGAAGATTGGCATGAGGGTGAAATGCAGCAAAGGAAAGTAAGAAGAAGGGACTAAATATAAATGACAAGAAAACTGAATGCATGGTCATCAGTGAAAAAAGGAGCCTAAAATACCAATTACAGGCAAAGGATACTAAAATAAAGCAGGTGCAGAAATTTAAGTACCTGAGAAATGTTCTAACACAAGATGGAAAGTGCGACACCGAGATTGAAAGGCATATTGAGATGGCCAAAGACACATTCCAAAAGTTAAGCAGAGTACTGAGAGACAGGAAAATTTTGTTGGAACCAAAGACAAGAAAACGGAACTGCTAAGTGATATCTGCCCACCTACATGGTAGCAAATGCTGGACAATTTCTTCAAAAATGAAAGAGAGACTAGAAGCAACATAAATGTGGTTCTACAGAAGAATGCTGAGGACATCATGAATCGAACATGTAAGCAATGACAAAGTTTTGGAGAGAATGAAAACAAAAAAGAAAACTTAAACTTAACATCAGAAAGTGATATTTGAAGTGAGACACTTAATGTAGAAGGAGAATTTGATACTCACAGGGTGGATAGAAAGAAAGAGAGAGATAAGAAAATAGTATGTGACATAATTGATGGGCTTAAGCAAATTGATGGCAGAGAAGTGTTTGGGAGAAATAACAAGACAAAATATATTCAGATCTGCAAAGGATGATATGGAGGTCTATGTTCGCCTACATCCTGAAAGAACATGACATCTAAGAAAAAAAGAAACAGATATTCTACATTAAAATGCCATCAAACAGGGATGAAGGTCATGCTTGATTATTCTACTCACCCCAAGGATACACAGATGAACAACTATTTATGTCGGGTGAATCACAGAAGATTATCACCTGAAAAAATTGTGCTTTATGGTGAACTGTTATTTTTTTAATGAATCCTACTTGTTATAAACATAATCATTAGAGAGAATAAAACTTTTGATGTATCTAAACTTATTTATAAATGGAACTTTGTCTCTGTGTGTGTGTGTGTGTGTGTGTGTGTGTGTGTCCGTTACCTATAGACTCCAAAACAGCTGAACCGATTTTCTTGAAAATTTAGACAGTTGTACTATAAGCGCCTGCGAGTGTTTTTAGCTAGGTTTTGTGTCGAGGTACCCCTGATAAATATTGAAAATTTATAATAAAAAAAAATAGTGTTATAGAAGGAGTGGTCCGATTTTAGTTAAATTTGATACACTCATAGACAAAGACATAAGAAACGATATTCAGAAGTTTCAAGGTTGCAGTTCTTACACTAGTGCAGAAAATCAATAATATATATATATAAAAGGCAAGATGTTTGTGTGTGTGTCTGTTTATCTGTCTACATGTCCTTTATACAAATCCACAATTTTTATCCGATTCTCACTAAATTCACACAAATATTCTTTAGGCTGAGTCTGAGCTCCAGGACCATGGATTAGTTTTAAAGCTTTCATTACACCCGAGCAATGCCGGGCTATACTGCTAGTTTGTTCAATAAATCCAACTTGTTATACAGGGTGTGATGGACAAAATTGTCATTTAACTTAAGTAAAAATTAAAATAACGCTGATATCTCATTTTAACAGATATTGTTACCAGAATTACACAAAAATATCTTAAAATACTAAATAGTAAATTTATTTAATAAAATTGCTATTGGCTTCAACAACAGCCTTCAGATGACTTTGGAATCTCCTGTATCTCTTCTGGAAAGTCTCTTTGTTTAAGTTGGTGAATGCTGCCATAATTCTTGCCTTCAGTTTATCTTTGGTCTTACAAGTTTTGTTGGTCTCTCACTCAACTGCATCCCACATATAATAATTAGGAGGGTTGCAGTCTGAAGAGTTATGTGTCCTGAAGTAAGATGTGATGTGATTACAAAATTTGTTTGACAGCCATGACCAAATTCTTGTGTTTGTGTGGTATGGTGAAAAGTTTTGTTGCCTTCTAGCAACCACACTCTTGACCAAGGGCAGTGCTACCATCTCAAGTCACTTGATGTAGACCTCAATGTTCAGTCTGAAGCTCTGTGAGAAGATGAGTGAAGGCATAATGTCGCCATCACTTGTGATCACTTCAAGTAATTTTGTAATCACCATTAAACTCATCCAACTCTTTCTGAAGACTCTGCACTGTCCTTAGAATGATATCCAAACACCCTGAAATACTCATATTGGAGATTTAGCATGAATGCTAAGCAGTACCACATGCTATTTTCGAATTTCTGGTGAAGTGAGTTACCACATGGTGCTCATTTTCTCACAGACAGTGCCCAACTGACCCTACTATACTGAATAGTAAACAAAATAAAAAATAAATGATGCACAAAATGAAAAATATAAAATGGCAATAATTTACCTACCCACCCTGTATATGTAATCATTAGAGAAAATAAAAGTTTTGAGCAATTTCACTTTGCAATGGTTGTTACAACTGAGAATTGGAATTTCTACAGTAATCTATATAATATTAATATAATAAAAACAGCAAAACAACTCTAAAACTAATATAAAACGAGATCAAGTGATGTAAATTAGGGTCCATTTTACTCTATCAAATGTTTTGATTGTAAAAATTGAATAAAAACTGAGAAGGATATATCAGGGAAGGATTATATATAAAGTAAAATTATATAAAAATTATAATTTATTATATAAGTTATTTTAATATAGTAAAAATAAATTATTATATTAATTTTGAATATTAATAAAATAAAAAATATTAATATATTAGTACAAATTAATTCATATAGTAATACACTGGACAATGTGAAAAGGAGTGTTCTTTATCGATGAAGTTGAATATAAAAGAAAAATTTGTGAGGTAGCATCAACCATAGGGATCTCAGTAAATATTTCTTCATTTTTTTTAAATTTAATTACTCACATATATTTTTTGCTTTCTGGTCTACTTTGATCTTGAAAATTTTAAATGTCATGCCATTGTTATCTTTTGTCTTCAAAATTCTTTTATTGTTCTTTTATTGTTCTCTCACATTAATAATATTTTCTTTTTTTTATATTATCTCACACTCGGTAAACATTTGCATCTTACTGGCTTTAAATCCTTGCTTAGGGTAAAATAGTTAAAAATAATTCCAGTTCTTTTATTGTTGTCTCTCTTTATTAATGTTTTTTTATGTTATCTCACACTCAGTAACCACTTGCATCTTAGTGGCTTTAATTCCTTGCTTGAGGTAAAATGATTAAAAAGTAATTCCTGTTCTTTTATTGTTCTCTCTCCTTAATAATGTCATTTTACTCATATTTTCTCACACTCAGTAATCTCTTGAATCTTAGTGTCCTTATTGCCTTTCTTGGTGTGAAATGATTAAAAAAATAACTTAAGTAAATCTTGACAAAGAACAGAAATCAAATTGGAGTCATGACAGAAAGAACTGAATTTAAAATCAGATTTTTTCATTAATACTCAGAGAGAGAAAGCATCAAGATATACACCCCCACCCCACCCCACACACACATATACATGCACACAGAGATCAGGCATAAAGGTCAGGGTTGATTGGCAATGTCAGCTTGTTGTTGCAAAGATGCCTCACCAAAAAAAAAAAAGATCACGTGACCAAGACAGCATCCAGTGGCAAATAATGGGTTATCTGACACCTTAACTAGTTTGAAGATCCCAAGACAGGCAGAAACTTACAAAATGATATAGGACACCTGAACAAGTGAAAATGGTTTCATTGACTTGGTGCTAAATGTGTGCCATTTAAGTGAGAAGTTACCACTTTCACACACACACACACACACACACACACACACACACACACACACACACACACACACACACACACACACACACACACACATAAAAACACATAAAAACACAAACACACATATACACCTACACATGTAAACATCCTAACATCTCTGTACAATACATGCATTCCTGTACTTTAATATCCATACATATGTAACTTTAATATTCAATATAATAATAGGCATAGCATACAAAGACATGAATCAGCATATATATATATATATATATTTATACATATATATATATATATATATATATATATGTGTGTGTATATATATATATGTGTGTGTGTGTGTGTGTGTGTGTACAAAATAAATAAGAACAAAGAAAATAATTGCTACATTCAAAATATTAACTTAAAACAGTGCTCAATATAAAAATACAGCAATGAATATTTACTGTTAATTATTACTTTAGAACATGTGCAAACAACAAACTACTACAAAATTGTACATTAATGCTGAATTAATTGATAATTTATAATCATTGAAAGAACAAGGTCTCATCAGGCAGTTAATAATGATGGTATTTTGTCATAGTTTGTAGTTTTGTACATGTTCTGAAGTATATATATAATCCTATGTCAATAGCACTAATATGCATATGCATATTAGTATATATATTCGTGTATTTAGACAGCAAATTTTCTTTTAAATATGTCAGATTAAATAAATTGCTAACGCTATGTTTGCTTATTTTTAATAAGATCTGTTCATACTCACAGATAATTTTTCGCGTATTACAATCAAAAGATGTCAGAAATGAGCTGTAACGTTGACAGATGTTATTTTCATTCATTTCTTAAGGTACCCAAGTACTTTCAACCTCTTTCTTAGATCATCTTCATGGGTGGGAGTTATGGTAACAAATGTAACTGGAAAACTATGTTGCTAAAAATTACTGTACATTTTTTTCCTGCTTCAAATATAATGGCTGACAAATTACTAGCATTCATTACAACGTGAAAATTATCCAAAATGGAATTTTTTTATATGTTGTAATGTCATGGTCATGCATGTGTTAAAGCATGAAAAACCTGTTCTTTTTACAAACATTTTAGAACATTACTACAGTATTCATAGCTGATTCTATTAATTGACGGCTTAAGTGTTTTAATAAATGTTGCCTTGAAAATCTGTAGTTTGCTTTTGTTGTTTTCTTGGTGTAGGATAGTTGTATTATCGATCATTATTTTTTATATTATGATCATAGACAGGAATGTTGTTGTAGATCTCTACAAATGGATGAATGGTCAGACAAATGTAATGTAAGATGTCTAGTTAATGTGATTGTTGTAAATCCAACATATATATATGTTTTGTTTGTCAGAGATACATTCTCCCAAGGGACATTTGAATTGATATATAATGTTGGTTTACATAACATATCAGTTGGTGGAGGAGGAGTTATTATGGACAATCAAATCAATAGTATTGTACCTTTTATAATATATTATTAATTTCAATTTTTTATTAGGATCAACAAGAGATATATAAGTACAAATGAGATTTTTTATTATTTTCTCATCCTGTTTGTAGTTATTGTGCATCTGGTTGCAATAGAAGAGTTTGATATGTTTAGATACAGATTTTACTATGTAATCAGTGATTTTTTTTAGATATTGATATTAATTTAATATAAATTTAATGCTGAAAAATGTATTCAAAAATATTAAAAAGAAAAAAACATGTATATGCAATTGCTTAAAAAACAATAAAAAATTGATAATTTATAATTAATTCTGATAAAATGATAAGTGATAAGCAAAGTTTGATTGACAAAAACGATAAAAGATATCATCAAAATTTAAATGTTGAAAATTGCATGCAAAAATATTAAGCAGAAAAAGTTATAAAGAATAAGATTTATTATTAGAAGCGTTAGTCACTCACTTATGTACTCATGTAGTTAGTCTCCCTTTTCGAACTTTACATATTTTAATGTAATTTTTTTCTAGTGAACCAAAATTAAACTTTTTTTTCAAAATGTAGCTAAGGAGGTGTCCTATCTAACTCTGTAAACTGTTTGAAATTTGGTTAAGAACTAAATTAGTGGTAAAGCTTGAAATCTGCCTAGATTCATTCAATGTTAGACTTAAAGAATACTATCAGTATAGTCCGGTGTTGCTCAGGTGTAATGAAAGCTTTAAAACTAATCCATGGTCCTGGAGCTCAGACTCTTTGGATGTTAGCATGAAAGACTAAAAAGCAATAATTGTTTCCAGTTAAAGCGAAATCGTAGACTGAAAGAAAAAAGAATGGATGTAAGTCAAATTTTGATTTCCTGGTATCAATATCAAATAAGTTTTTTTCATCATAAACTGAATTTTGAAGGCTAAATAAGTCCTCTGAGTAAATAATATCATGGTTGAGACTAAGAACTACAATTATACCTACTTAGAGCCAAACCTGAAGCAAAAACTAAAATAAAAGGACTGAAAAAAATACAGACATACAGGCAGATAAATAGACACACACACACACACACAAACATCTTGCCTTTTATATATATATATTATCAGTTTTCTGCACTAGTGTAAGAACTGCAACCTTGAAACTTCTGAATATCGTTTCTTATGTCTTTGTCTATGAGTGTATCAAATTTGATTAAAATCAGACCACTCCTTCTATAACCCGATTTTTTCAATATTTATCGGGGGTGCCTTGACACAAAACCTAGCTAAGAACACTTGCAGATGCTTATAGTACAACTGTCTAAATTTTCAAGAAAATCGGTTCAGTCGTTTTGGAGTCTATAGGTAATAGACACACACAGATACACACACATACACACACACAGAGACAAAGTTCCATTTATAAATAAGTTTAGATATTCAACTACTACCATGGTTGAATGATAATAAATTTGTTCAGACATCACAAGATTAATACAAGTTACCTTTGGACTCTATAATCACAAGAGAAGCTCAAAATGATGATCTTTAGCTTCCAAACATTTACTAGCAGAGCAGACTAAAGCTTAGGTAAATTTGGCCAATGAGTCAAGTGGAATTGGTGCACATGCATTTTCAATTTATTGTCTAAGATCTGTTAATGTAGTCAGTTTTCTGTGATAGCATCTTTTAGGGCCTCCCACAGTGAACAGAATAATTCTAATTTGCTAAAACTATGAAAGACAAGATTTACTTTTCCTGAAGTGTGTATACATTTTTTGTGGACTATATATATATATATATATACTCATAATAAATTATACTTTAGAACATGTACAAACTACAATCTACTACAAAATTGTACATTTTATTTCAACATTGGAAGAACAATGTCTCATCAGGTAGTTAGTAATGATGGGAATAAACATTATTTTTTAAAAGCTTTTCATAAATAACATTTATTACTATCATTACTTACTACCTGATGAGATATTGTTTTTTCAATGTCGAAACAAAATATACACTTTTGTAGTAGATTATAGTTCAGTCTGTACATGTTCTAAAGTATAATTTATAATAAATATTCATTGCTCTATTTCTATATTGAACACTGCTTTATATTAATGTTTTGAATGTTGTAAATATTTACTTTGTTCCTTATCTATCTATCTATATATATATATATATATATATATATATATATATAATGGTCATGTCACGTTGGATACACCGGTTCCCGCTCGATCACCGAAGTTAAGCAACGTTGAGCCTGGTCAGTACTTAGGTGGGTGACCACTTGAGAATACCAGGTGCTGTTAGCACTCACGGATGTGCGTTGGGGTGCGGTGGATGTCGGCTTGGAGGGGGAAATCGGTGAGCCGAGTTCCAATTTCAGTCGAGCACGCTGCATTCACTTGCGCACTGGTACCCTTGGGAAAGGTATTAATCCGTTCGTTCCCTCCAATTATGGGTTAAATAATTGAGGTCTGCTGTTCGTGCGATTTGTGGCAGTCATCTGCACCAATTGTTTGTTATCAGCGGTTCCAAGAAGTGTGGATGGTACTACACAATGCCTTCACCACTATAAACGAATCTCTGTATGGTTGTCTTGCTGGAAAAAGGTTGGACCCTCATATGTTGAACGTGACGGGAGAATCCATTATATATATATATATATATATATATATTGTCATCCGCAGACAGATCTGTTTTGCTGTATCACAGCTCATCAGTACGGTTAGACTCCGATTGCTACATACTCCAGGCTCGAAACCCGACCAAATTGGCATCAGTCGGCGACTCTACACCTGGGCCACGGGGCATTCAGTGGAAAAAGGCAGTCTTTTTAGCACATATATTACGTGCCCAATAGCTAGAGTGCTCCAATTCATTTTACTGAATGAGCGATGCCTACACACTAGAGGGGCTACTGTTTTTCAAAGTCTACCTTTCTGCCAGAGTGCTCAATCAAGGTGTGAGAGCGTAAATATATATATATATATTCATATACACAGTGTGTAGCAAAAGTATATAATTACATTTTCACTCATTTGAAAATTTGCAATAAAAGTACATAAAAATAATATTTCTCAATTTTTCTCTATGCTTAGTTTGACAATATTCATTAAAATATTTGAAGAATCATTCAAATTGAACAATTTTTATTGTGAAATTTATAAAAAATTGTTAAATACTTTTGCTACCAATATATATATATACAGTTTCTCTGTTCTCTTTCTCTGTATGTTCTGATAAAGTAGAATAATTTTACATATATAAATTTACGGGTGGTGGTTAATAAAAGACAGGCTGATATATATATATATATATATATATATATATATTGTGTATTTGGGCAGCAATCTCTCTTTTATGCAGCTTCTATTAAAAATGACAGACAAGGTATTAAGGAAAAATTCTTGTTACCCTAATTGTTTTAGTCTTTTAGTCTATGTTCTCTTAGATATAAAACTGGTGTTATTAAAAGTTTCCTAATGAGAGCATACAAAAATTCATCTTCTCACCCACTTTTCTTTAAAGGACTCCATAATTAGAAACAAACCCTTGTAAACAATGACTTCCCTAATCATCATATTGACTACCATATTAGACTTTTTCTTTCAAACATGATCAATGACAACAAAAAATATGCAGAAAAAAATAATTACATTAATATTTTCTACAAAATGCAAATGCATAGCAATTATAAACAGGAGAAATTTTAACTTCAAAACATCATCCAAAAATACACAACTCCTGTTGACTTTAAGAAAAAATTAACTTAATTATTTGTTACACAAAATTTAAAACTGCTAACTTCATCAACAAATATAAAAATTAATCTGCAAGTTCTAAATTACAGTGAACCAATATCATTTATGAATTTACATGTCCTTTGAAGAACTGTTTTCTTGATCATTCCAAATTTATAAATAATTACATTGGACACACCACCACATTGTTAACAAGAAGATTAACTTTGCACCTCTCAGAACAGAGCTCAATTCAATTTCATTTAAATACACACTGAGACCCACCAGACTCTATGTGCAACATACTTGTTGATAACACAAATATCATAGCATCATCCACATGCATAAAATGGAAGCATTATTAATAAAAAATAAAAATTCAACACTTAATAATATCAACTACAAACACAGCAACAATATGCTTACTGTGTTTGGAATATAAAACAAACACATGACTCTACACACATATACATTGACATTGCACATATTCAGTCACATGTAAAATAAAAATTCATCTTTGATAATGGCTAAGGGTATAGCTGAAAGTGCATGAAAAAACATGATATTTAGACAATTATATATATATATATATATATATATATATATATATATTAAACAATTTATCTGTGATATTTTGCTTGAAGATGGGTAATTCATTTTCCTGTCAGAATTAACATAACTAAAAATTTCAAAATCATATATTTTTATATTATAAACAGACACTTCAAAATTAGCTTGTTCCCAGAAAGTAAGTTCAAATTAAATTTTTTATACATTGTCAAATTTGCTGTGCATCTGATGAAAATAAAATAGTCTACAAATAAAAAAAATTTGATCAAATAGAAAATAAAAGTTTAGGATATTCATCTCAATAATTTAAATCTCCATCTCTTCATATGCCAATCATAAAATCTGGTAATGGAAAATTAACAAATAAATATTTAGTTATTCTTTGGAGATACTCAGAAATACCTAGAGACTTATATTATTTATTAATCACTGAATCTCCTATAAATTGGTGTTTGAGAAAATCAGTATTTATACAAAATGTTCAAATTCAGCATAATTTTTCATTAGCAGCTCATTGATATACTGTATGGTCAGTTTATAATCCAATCACTGAACCATAATGTTACTTCTGTATTTGCATTTAATCATGGCATATAAACGTTGTTATTTTTGTTTTTTGCTTATCTGGAAGAAAAGACTGAAAGATAAAACAGAAATTAAAAAGGCTTCATTTAAAATTGATCCCCTGCATCTGGGAAAATGATTGCATCTTAACTTCAATATCACACTCTTAATAGACTCATTACTGTTTTCAGAAGCCATAATAAATAATTTGTTCAGTTTGACATTAAACCAACATTCTCTCTTATTTTGTTGTGCTAATTGAGATGATAGAATGGCATAGCATGAAAAATATCCCTGACATTATACATTAGACGTGTGCAAAAGTTTACTGACAAAAAAAATGGTTAAGTTGATAAAAGCATTGGTTGAATAATTGAAAAAAAGTAAGTTAATCCAAAGAGTTGTGAGTTCAATACCTGGCCACAGTAGAGGGGAACAAAAATCTGGAGAGTTGAGTTACTAAAGGGACTTATTTGAAACTGAGATATCCAAAAAAGGCATGGAATAAGTAGATGAAATAAAGTTCAAAGTTCCAATGTATATCAACTGAAAAAGGCTGTAGAGTAAAATGGCTGAAACATTGTGAATATGGCAATAAGGTCAACAGTTGAAACAATGTAAATAGGGCAAATGAAAATTAGTTTTCATCAGTGAATTCAGTCTATAGCTCTTCAAGAAGAAATAAAAGAGAGCTGGTAACTTTTTCACATGCTGTATATTAATGATGTTCATTTGGATAGTGAGAGAAAAACCCTTCATCTTCTTCTATATGCCATGTACTTTCAGAATATTAGTGATCATGACATTCTGCAATTTTCTTTCCTTTGTAGCTCTTAATAAACTTTGTCTTTTTTTATCACTTCTAAACTTTGACAATCCACTTACTCAAACTCTCTATCTAGAATAAGTATTGTTTTCCTCTGGCTCTCTTGCCTTCAATCTGTTTAGTGAGTATCAATCTTGTGAGTATCAAGAAAAAAGGCAAGGATTTTTCAAATATTGATTTTCAAGTCAAGCAGTGACCTCACTCTCTTTGTTGAATAAACTTTTTCCTTATTGAATGCAATTTAATCTTGTGTTGCAAAACCAATGTCCAAGTAATTTAATTGGAGTAGATAGTTTCTACTATCGACCGGTCTCACACTCCACCCCCTTCTTTTGAATGAGTTTAGAGGTGATCACCTTGTTTCTTGTTTAGGAAGGGGTTCCCGGTTCATCCCCTTTCTCTGGTCTTGGTGTTAGTTCAGCTGGAAGCTCTTTGCAGTTATGTAGTATGGTGGCAACATCTTTACATTCTGAAGGTACCGGGTTGGCAGTTTCCTGGTTACTGCTTCCGACTGGTAGTTAGGAGCCTGAACTCTTGTGTAGCGTCTTGAGAGGCTGCTCTGATCAACAGTTGAATAATACCGGGGTTCTTGTAGTGCCATATCGCGCATGGACGGGCGTCCCTGCATGAACGTTCGGTGGGCAACCCCGAGGCCACATTATGTTGTAGGCCACGCCAGTTTCCATCCTTCACAAGTTGCAAATGATTGACCGACTGATTCTATTCTAAGACCACTCCTTAACTGAATTACTATGGAAAAAAGCAAACATAATAACAAAACTAAACCAGCTCATTTGAAAACGCCCAAACATGTCTGCATCTCTTTCACTAACATACGCGGCATCCGCACCAAATTCCCCAGTGTAGATTCTTTCCTCCATAATAACTCACCTGATATATTAGCCCTATGTGAAACTAATCTTAACCCTTTTATCCCCTCATCTGAGTTCTGCGTTCCTGGCTACCTTCCCCTCTTCAGGAAGGACTCCAATGTTCATATACATGGGCTTGGTGTCTATGTCAGCGAACACCTTCCTTTAGCTAGGGTGTCATCTTTTGAATCCCCGGATCATTCTTTCATGTGCTTCCGCCTCTCACTTCTCAGCTCGATTAGCTATCTCTTCTTTCTGTACCGCTCTCCTTCCTCCCCTGACTGTTCGTTACTTGACATCATTTCTGACAATATTGACAAAGCCATTTCTACCCATCCCTCTGCCCATGTATTCGTGTTTGGTGACTTTAACGCCCACCACACCAAGTGGCTGAAGAACGCTGTCACTGACGCTGTTGGTGTCCACACCATGAACTTTTCAATCACCCAATCCCTTACGCAAGTAGTGGACTTCCCCACGCGTTTCTCCGACAACCCTAACGGAAGGGACTCACTTCTAGACCTCTGCTTCACTTCCATCCCAGACTCTTGCACTCCCAGACAACTCTGCCCACTTGGAAACTCTGACCACACTGTAGTGTCCGTCAATATTTCACTCCACTCCCGCCCGACCCATGAAACACAGACAAGTAGAATATCCTACTGCTATCAAAGAGCAGACTGGGATTCGTTCCGAGACTTCTTCTGTGACATCCCTTGGAACAACGTCTTTAGTCTTCCCATCGAAGAATGTGCATCCGAGGTCTCCTCCTGGGTTAAGGCTGGCATCGATGCCTTCATCCCTGCTAGGAAATTCCAGCTTAAATCTCATTCGTCTCCATGGTTCTCACCCGCTTGCTCGGCTGCCATTGCCCACCGGAATCATTTCTTCCGACTCTATCGTAACTATGCGTCGGAACAAAACAGGCGCCTTTTCACTTCAGCTCGTAATAAGTGTAAAAGGATACTTAACGAAGCTAAGATCTTGTTTGCTGCCAGAATGAAGCAATGCATAGCATGCTCTAAATTCAGCTCTAAAGACTACTGGCGACTCTGTAAAAGAGTACTTAACAAGAGCAAGTCCACAATACCCCCGCTAATCAACAAATTTGAGGTCCTCACCTCCCCAGCAGATAAGGCTGAATGTTTTGCCCGCAGATTCTCGAACAATTCGAGTCTGGACTCATCTGGAGTTTTTACACCCGACTTCTCACCTAAAACCGAGGCACAACTGAATGATGTCCACATTACACCTTCACTTGTCTCTAAGATAATCTTAAAACTTGACCCTCACAAAGCGAGCGGTGGTGACGGAATCCCAACCATAGTCTTAAAGAAATGTGCCCCTGAACTCTCCTCTATCTTTTCTAAGCTCTGCAACCTCTGCCTATCTGCTTCCTGCTTTCCTGCCTGTTGGAAATCTTCCTCTATAGTTCCTATATTTAAAAACACTGGAGAACCCTCTGACCCTGCAAATTACCGCCCTATCAGCCTTCTTCCGATCTTTGGCAAAGTGTTCGAAGCCATTATCAACGCCGAGGTGGTTCAGCATCTCACAGCACACAGGCTCCTCTCGGACAAGCAATATGGTTTCCGCTTCACCAGGTCTACTGCTGATATGCTAACGACCATCACCGAGTACATATACCAGGCACTCGACAGGAATGGCGAAGCTCAAACCGTTGCATTGGATATATCTAAGGCGTTCGACAGAGTTTGGCATGCTGGCCTTCTATGTAAACTGCGGAGCTATGGTATAACTGGACATTTGTTTGAACTAATCCAGTCATTCCTCTCTAACCGCACAATGAAAGTGGTATTAAACGGACATGCCTCTCAGAACTACCATACAAACGCAGGTGTCCCCCAAGGCTCCATCTTAGGTCCTACACTCTTCCTGATATATATTAATGATCTCCCTGATTCCATAAGAACCCAAATAGGTTTGTACGCCGATGACACCACAGTTTACTCTCGCCTCCAACAAAAATCTGGTGTAGGTGTCAAAGCTAAACTCGCAACCGAGATTGAAAAAGACCTCCAATCCATATTGGACTGGGGTAAGAAATGGCTAGTAAATTTTAATGCTTCTAAAACGAAGCTACTGTCAATTAACCATCATCGACAATCTCACCTACCTCCCATTAGCATGGACCAGGCTTGCCTCCCAGAGAGTAAAACACTACGCCTCCTTGGTCTCACACTTTCAGCGGACCTCAAATGGAATGACTATATCGAATCCATTGCTAAATCCGCTGCTATGAAAGTCGGTTCTCTGTGTAGGGCCCAGAAGTTTTTTCCGTCTAAATCTATCCTGCACATTTACAAATCTACCATCCGCCCGTACATTGAATACTGCTGCCATATCTGGTCGGGTGCCCCTGCTGTTCTCCTCGGGCTTCTCGATAAGGTTCAGAGGAGGGTCTGTAATGTGATAGATACCGACTTGGCAGATCGCCTGCAGTCTCTCTCCCACCGGCGAGACGTGGCTTCCCTGTGTCTCTTCTATAAATACTTTCACGGCTTCTGCTCCGATGAACTTAGATCACTGGTGCCCCCTAAATACGAATTTGCACGAGATACTAGATTAGCAACTAGATCCCACCCTTTTACAGTGAAACCGATAAAATGCAGCCGTAACTTCTACTCCAACAGTTTCTTTCATCGCACTTCCCGACTGTGGAATTCTCTTCCAAACGATTGCTTCCCCGACGGCTACAATCTCCAGGAGTTTAAATGTAAGGTCAATACACACCTCCTAACACACTAACCTGCTCCCATTCTATCAAGCACTCTTCCCATCTGCCTGACCCTCATCCTCGCTATCCTTACTCATCTGTCACCTTTCTCCTGACATTCCCTATGTCTATCCACTCCTTCTCTTTACCTTCCCCTATGTAGCCCCATGCGCAATAGTGGCAGTGGAATGCCTTGCTTGGGGTGAGATGATTAAAAAAAAAAAAAAAAAGTCTAAGGAAAAAGGCTAAAATTTCAAATTGATGTTCAAGTCAAGTAGTGGCCCCATTCTTTTGATTGGACAATGTTCTATCCCTAGAAAATACAATTTGATCCTCTGTTGTAAAACTAGTGTTTAAGCCCAAAAAAAAAAGATAGAACTACCATATTGATTTTGAAGGCAATCAGCTTCGCACTATAGTGGTTATAGAGTTTTAATTCAAATGTTACCTTGAGTCATACTGAAGCTAAACCTTATCAATAATAAATGCATTTAAAACATTCTAATGTTGAAAGTTCAACTGTTCATAAGGAAATTATCTATAATTGTGAGTAAAGCCATCACCATTCCAAGATTTATTTGGAAATTTGAATGCATTCTTTGTGCTGCCATGACATTTCAGTTGATCGATTTTCCAGCATTTTCAGGTGTGCAATGTTTATGGAAGAAGAAAAGGTGCTCTTCTTATTACAGTACAAGATGGCAGACAAAAATATTTTCTATTCTGATATTTTATCTTTTGGTCAGATTTGGCAAAACTTTTCAGTACATTCTTGCAGAAATTTAACCATTTGATTATATCATTATATTCTCTTTGAGTTACATGTTCTATCCAATTTCTCCTTGTCTTTGTTGTTGTTATCAGAATGTTTCAGTCATTGAGCCCTCTGGACTTCATCAAGTATTTATTGATCTGGTTAACATTCAGAGAACTTAAAGTTAAACTCTTTATTTATGAGTTAGATTGCTTATATCCCTTTGACCATGATTAGTGATATCTTGTCTGGTTCATATTTAGTACTTCTCAATTATTGCTCACCCCATTTTTTGTTTTTTTTAAAAATAAGGTACATTTTGTACAAGGCCTGAAGATTACGCAAGGTAGAGGGTTACATTAAGGAGTAGTTTATGCAGATAGAAAGGAAGATAACAGTTATCTCTGGCCTTGAACATGTTAAGATTGCAGTGATTGGGGAAACATCCTCTTCAGAGTCTGTTCCACAGAGCAGTGGCTTATGGGAAGAAGCTGTTTTGAGCAAAATTTACCTCTCACTAATAGAATACCTAGAAAATATGGGTAGTTTACTACAATGTGAGTGGCATGGCAGGTCCTAGCCATGAAGAGTAAGCCTAGCAGAACCAAGGAATGTAGTTCACCTGAGCACTTTCCATGGAAGTAGTAATAGACTCTTCACATCCTGTCTGTGAGAGAGAGGTTGGATAGTGGAAAATAATTTTTTTCTCCAACAAGGACTTGAAGATTCTTTTGAACTTGGTTAACACTGGAAAGTGAGGACTGATCAGCTCTCATCCAAATATGACAACAGCACACTGTCTTCAGCCTCAGAAGAAATATAGTCAATCTGAGCACTTTCCATGAAAGTAGTGATAGAGCAGGGAAAGACTCTTCACATCCTGCATGTGAGAGAGAAGTTCAACAGTGGAAAATAATTCTTCTCTGACAAGGACTCGGAGATGCTTTTGAACTCAGTCAAGTCTGGAAAGTGAGGACTGATCAGCTCTCATCCAAATATGACAACAGTACTTCATTTTCAGCCAAAGGTAGTTCTTTTCTGGGTCAAGGAGGTGGCTGCTAAAAACCCCTATGTCTGGCAACAAAACTCTGCACCAGCAGTACTCCATTTTTCCTCTGACTTGTAAGTTATAGAATAGCTTGAGGAGTTAGGTACTTACTAGAGCAGTACAGGACACTGACCATTTTACCGATAAGTCATATGTATGAGTTCCACTTAAGGTTGGGTGCGAGTTTGAGACCCAGTATTCTTTCAAGTCATGGTACCATTTTGAGGGGACATTCATTAATTCATTAGGCTAGTGTAGAACTTGGAACCTTCAAGATATAGAATCAATGGAAACATGGTGAGTTATAACTGAACAGTACTAAATAAGACATGATCACAGGAATGAGAACCTCAGAGATTAGGAATAGAAAAGTTCATCTACTGCCAAGTTCCCACTCTTCCCCAGTCTTTTTTAATTGGGGTAAATGTTCCTATTTAGTAATGGGTTTTATGGTTGCTTCTAAAATCTACTTCAACTCTATAATTTCAATATCTCTATCTGGATCCCGTAAAATAATTACTAAATATTTTCCTTCTCATCAGTAGAAGTAAATAGGTTGACCTATAGGTTTATCCCTTGTTCCTGTTTAGTATCAGGTTTCTGGTTACCTCTAAAAGATTTTAATATTCCTTCCCTCCTAGTAGCTCCTTGCATCTGAGTGGCATTGCTGCTTTGCTTGGGGTAACTGATTAAAAAGAAAAAAGAAATAAAAGGGTTCAGATAAAAATTCTTTGAAGTTTACCCAGATCAAGAAACACCTGCTGATGGTCAGAGAGTACAAGGACTAATACATTGTGAATTAACAACAAAGATTAGGACATTCCAAATATAAATAATATAAACTTATGCTTATGTTTAAATCAAAAAGTAAGCTGTATAAGTTGTAATCTTTGCAATATTGTCCCTAGCCTAGTGACCACAACAATCATTCTACAGTTAAAAAGGGTTTCTGTTGCTATCTGAGTGTTGAGATTCCAAACATTTAACAACAAAACATAACTTTTAAATAAAACATAAAAAAAATAATTTTCTGGTAGAAAAGTAGAAGCAGAATGTGACTTGAAATAACAATTACAGATTCTTTTCAGGAATATATAATAACAATAAAATGTTCAATTATCCTTGCAGTAAAGTTCACTTTATATAGTAATTAAGTGTTCTTAGTTCAATGTGAAATGTGTGAAGAGACTTGCTTTAAGATAGTCATCATAATGTGTTTGTGAGTTAGTAGACAAAGGCTTAGTAGGCAGTTGCTGGTTACTTCTTTCTGTTGTGTGCATGGATAAGGGAACTTCTGTCATCGCTTTTATTGTGTGTGAGTGTGTGTGTGTGTGTGTGTGTGTGTGTGTGTGTGTGTGTGTGGGCACATGTAGATCAAAATGTCATTCAAAATTGTTTTGAGCCAGAAGAAGCAGTATGCTTTCATTTTTATGTACATAAGAGAATTCACAATCTAATTTCACATAGTGGTGCAAAATACAAGGTTTTTACTGACATATGCTGGCTTGCAAAATCTTTCTCTCAAATTTTCAAGTGTGGTGAAAGCAATTATTGTATTTTTCTAAATGGTGCAGAAATCATACAAGGTAGGTTTACAACTATGCTCACAAGTATTTTATCCAACAAACCATCTGATGAGATTTTATTGGTTGAAAAATATATAAAAGATTTAATTTTTATAAGTGTTAATGTTCCTTGACTACTAGATAAATCAATTCTTTATCTATCATGGCAGATATATAACATCTAGTTAAGTCCATTTCTGCAAGTAGGAAAAGAAAAACAATCTTGTGTACAGGTATCCTTAATATTTTGTCATGTCACTTTCTGTTGTAAAAAAAGAATATCTCAAAGTATATGTAGAAATTAAGTAAGTTTTGATAGAGGGAATGTATTCAAAATTTCATTAATTCAACAAAAAATTTATCCAAAACATTAATTTCAGATTTTGGTTTCAATCTCAGGGAATGTTTATTTATAGCAATACAATTACAATTTTAGCAGAAGGCTAATTTTTTTTTTAATAATCTTTTCGCCCCAAGCAAGGCAGTACCACTCCTGGTGAGAAAAAGGAAAGATAAAAACAAGAGGAAACAAGTTTCTGGGGATGTTGGAGAAAGGATAAAATAAAGATGGGAGCCAAGAAGATAGAAGATGGCAGTTGATATTGCCCTTAAACTTTTGGAGATTGTAACTATCAGAGAATAGTATACAGAAAGGAGTTCCACAGGCAGGAAGTGCACGAAAAGAAACTGAGAGAGCAGAAGTGATGGTTACATTTGATTATTATGACAGTAAAAAGGTGGGACCTAGTTGCCAATCTAGTAGCACCAGTAAATTCATAGGGTTGGAGCAGTAGGGAAGGAAACTCCTCAGAGCAGAAGCCATTAAAATATTTGTAGAAAAGACAGAGGAAACTACATCCCATTGGTGAGAAAGTGACTGAAAACAAATTGCCATATTGGGATCAATTACATTTCAGTTTCTCCTTTGGATTTTGTTGAGACAAACAGCAGAAGCACCCAGCCAGATATGGCAACAGTATTCAATTCAGGAATGAATGGTAGATTTGTAAGTGGAAGTTGGGTGAGGCTGGTCAATACTGGTTATCCTAAACCTAGCTAATCTGATTCACAACCCATTCATTCATTATAATTTATTTTATCACCACAAGAATTCATCCATCACAATTCCTTCCAACATATAAATAAATGTGACATATTTAAAGGGATCCTACTAAAATATCAATGACATAAAAATTTATAATATTATTTCAAAATATTGTTTTTAAATATTTGGTATGAAATAGGGTGACAGAAATAAAAGTACAATCAAATATTCAAATTCAAATAAGTAAAATATGTTAGTAAGACCTGACCAACCCCTAGAAAAATAAGAGCGGCCACTGCATTCAGCCATTAAACAGAATCAAGAATCACAGTCACCAGGGGCAAGGTGAATTACAGAATGAGAAGGGCTGATCTAGTTAAAATAAAAAGAGACAAAAAAACAAACTGGGGTGTTTATGAATCTCCACCAAAAGAGACTGCCGGGTGCACATAAGCATGGAACAACAATTACTTAACTGTTTTATCCACACGTTCTTCTTTTCTTGCCTTGAAGTTACAAGGATATAACCACTTGACTGTATCCCTCTAGTTTATGAACATTATTTCTATTTTATGAACTTTTCAATCTGATTTTGTCTCATTGTTGCTTTGCTTTGCCTTTGCATTAAATTGTCCTGAATTATTTTGTCATATAATCTTTCCTGTTTTTCTTCTTCTACTTCCTATTATTATTGAAAATGCCTGCATTAAAAAAGAATGTATATTACACACTTATAAGTCTGCCCTTCATGTTTCTGCTATCTATTTAGAGATTCTTGATAAAATCCAAATAAGAATCAGCAATATTATTGGATCTGATCTGACATCTCAGCTTCAATCCCATCTAATATAGCTTCCTTCTGCCTTTTCTATAAATACTTTCATGGTAAATGTTTGGATGAACTCTTCACTATGGTATGTAGACTATCAATTAAAGCACAGTACAAGATGTACATTGTGGTGCTATGGATATTGGCTCAGAATGTGAACTCGCAGAGCAAAAGTTTGAATTCTGGGTTGAATTCATTTTCATTCACTTATGTGAAAAAGGTATGAATCTATCTCTTCTCCCTTCAGCTATGGGTTGAATAGAAATATAGATTGAGTTCTATAGCCTTGGTTGGGAATCAGTCTACCACAGAAAGAAATGGAAACCTACTGTGGGAAAAATCTTATGCCTAGTCACTCATGGTGATTGCCCAAGCCTGTATCATATATGACACTTAACTGGCACTGACAAGATTGATGGCAACATTTCATCAAAATACAGTTAAAATGGCTAGATCTAACCATAAGTTTTATGCTAACAGTTTATTTTCTTGCACTTTTTATTTATGGAACGCTGTTCATCTTCATGCTTTCCGGCCAATTTTGATCTTCAAAAATTTAAATGCAATGTCAATAATTATCTACTGTCTTGTCTAGTGTTCTATTCTTCTTGCTCTCTAACGATCCTGTTTTTTATTTCTTGTCTTCTACTCTCAGTAACCCCTTGTATCTTAGTTGCTTTACTGTCTTGCATGGGGTGAAATGATTAAAAAATATATATATTCTCTGCTCATTCACTGTTTAGAAGTAAGCAGCTGCCACGATACAGAAAAATGCTGGTTGCATAGCACATACATGATTATAGATGATAAATGACAAATCTTTCAGTTTAGAAGAAGGAAAGAACATGTCAGGAAAGTAAAAGTTCATAATATTCTGACATAGAAGGTATACAATGCAAAATACTCAGCATTCTGACCATTTAATATCTCCTCCATAATATCCACAGACTGAAGCAACCAATTCCATGGCATTTCCTGTCACGATGAATAAGTGTTGGGTCTCTAAGTAATAGAAATGTCCAAATATTCTTTTCTGAAGGAAAGCTCTGTTCGATCAGCTGTCAAAAGGAGAATATCATAGAAATCTTCTTAGTAACTTTCCGAAACGTAAAAGAATAATTAGAAAAACTAAAAATTATACTATTCTGCTGAAGCAGCAAAAAAGAAAAAAAACAAAGCAAATTTGTTTCATAAAGGTCTTGCACTTTACCAAAAATGCAAAAGAAAAATAATCATCAATCACTGCATTTTCTAAACATAGTCGAACTTATTCATCACAGAAATCTATCAATCCTGATCTAAAAATATTTGACATCCATATATTTGCAAATATAAAATATTATTTGGATGCAAATGATATTGACATCTTTTCTTTTCTACTATGAGAAACAATTCCCTCTGTTATATATATATATATTTTAGAACAAATTTTAGATATTCTACAATTTCATGGAAATTATAGAATGAAATTGTAGAATATCTAAAAATTTTTCTAAATTATATTACTCTGTTAAATTAAATAAATAAATTTAACATTGAGTTTTTTTGGGTTCGTCTCTATTGGAATTTACCAGACTTATATACCAAGTATTCTACATTATATATATATATTTGAAAATATGGTTGGTGTTACAAAATTTCATAACTGCCATTAAAAGACAAAGAAATCTTTATTATAACCACTTGTGATCATAGTTAAAACATAAAATTGAAATATGGGCTAGCTAATCAGATTCAAAACTCATTCAACAGAGCTAAATCAAGGTTAATAAAGAAATAATTATCAGTGGATATGGAAAAAAAGAAATATTCTGTGGAACATTTCAGCGAACATGATGACATGACATGACTGATTGTTAATGCGTAATGAGTTTCATGTATTCTCAAAAAGTGAAGTTTGCAGTTTTTTTCCTAAATCTAATTTTTCCATTGAAACTAGTATATCTACAATACCCTAGAAATACTAGTAAGTCATTAAAATGGGGCCTCACATTAGTGGAGAGGGGGAGTGTGCAAGTGAATCCATTGAGAGGAAGGCCCTGAAACGGTGCACATTCTCTCCTGATAACCTCATATTAATTCAAGTATAAATTCAAGAGAAAGACATTCAAAAGAAATTCAATGAAATCATAGGTTGTAGAGAGGCTTGGTGGAAGTGTTATTGGCATGAGGAGCATTACACATTAGGTTCACTTCAGATGAGTTTCAGTTATTTTTCAAGTAATTTCCTTCTTCAAGCTTATGGATCATCTGTTGGCTTTCAGGAATAGACTGAATGGCAGTTAAGAACAGGCTAGCAGACACTTGGAAAGATGCTGGGAAAGACCAGGTGATCTTGCTGGGTCAGCAACCCAGTGTTGCTAAAGAGAAAAATAAAAGGAAATGCTCGCAGGATTCCCTAAAAGAGAGGGATGACGAATCCAAATGGAATAATCAGCAACAAAACCAGAATAAAAAATGAATTATGAATATAGAAAATCATACAGACTTCCCATGTGCTTGTGGTCAGAAATTCAAGTCTTAAAATGGAGCAAAGATTCACCATACAAAAATGGGTTGTGCTTCTCTGAAAAAGGTTCAGGAGTAGTGCTCTGTCTATGCATATAAGATATTGGAAAACCAATGCAAGGGTGCATATCACAGTGCTGAGGATGTCCAAGTTGTTGAAATCAAAGGATGGGATGTAACTCAAATTGCCAAGAAACAAATTTCCACCAGCATCTGACTTGGAAGCATAGTGTATGCTAGGTCACATCATTAACAAAACACTACATAAAGAGCTGGAAAAACAAATATCCTGAATGTTTAAATGAAAGTAGTCAAATTATCTACAGGGTTTGTTAGGAAATTTGTGGCATGAAAGAGAAAGATGATAAGCCATCAAAGATTAATGCAGGACCATAGAAATAAAAAAGAAATCTAAAACAGCAAATCTGTTTTGCAAATTTTGATGAGAAAGAGGGCATGCTTAAAATTTGGCAGGATCTCAAAGAGAAACACAACACTCTTAGAAAAGTGAAAAATCTAAGAACAACATGGGTGAAACAAAGGAAAGACCAAGAGCATTTCTTCCAGGAACTTTACAAATATGTGTGGAACATATTTGATCAACCAAGATCAGTTGTGCTTAAAATAGATAAAAATATTCTAGAGGAAAATTTAAGAGATCCCGGATGTGCATTCTGGTGCAGTGGTTATCGGCTCGGAATGAGAAATTCGGAAGCCAAGTTTGAATTCCAGTTGAATTCATTGCATTCACTTATGTGCAAATACCCTTAGAAAAGGTATTAATCCATCTCTTCCTTCCAGTTATGGGTTAAATAACAGGACAGATTGGGTTCTATAGCCCTGTCTGGCAACCAGTCTACTGCAGAAAGCAATGGCAACCTACTGCAGGATAATCTCCTGCCCAGTCAGTCATGTCTCTTTTGAGACATGATCGCCCAAGCATGTTTCACATATGCCACTTAACTTACTAACTCTGATCCCAAACTACATATTCTTCTAGATCATAACTTATTTTGGTCAGCTGTCTCTAGAGTGAAGTCTGAGGTGAAACCACCAACACGCAAAAAAAGTCAGATGCATTGTCAACAAAAGTAGGAATAAATCTACACCTGGGCCTAACAGAATACCTTTCCTTCAATATAAAAAATGTCCTACACTTCTTAAATGGTTGCATACTAACTTAAAGTTGGCATGGAAAAACTACCATATCAGCCAACAGTGGATGATAGCTGATGGGATTTTACTTACCCAAAGAAAAGAGTTCCATAGTCATCAGCCAATTTTGGCCAATTTCGCTTCTCAATGTAAGATATTTTTCGCAGTTTTGGCATTGAGACTGACCAAATACCTTCTCAATAATGAGTATATTGATACTTCAGTACAGAACTGTGGTATTCTAGGAATAGCTGGTTGCTTAGAGCATGAAAACATGATCTGGAAAGCCATTCAAAAAGCAAAAGTTAAAAGATTTGGATGCCATTTGGTTGGATTTTGCTAATGCCTATAGATCAGTACCCCACCAAATGATACAATTATCATTAAAAACATACCACATTCCAAGAGAAATATCTAATACGCTAGGAACTTCTGCTTCCTGCTTTCCTGCATGCTGGAAATTCTCCTCAGTCGTTCCTGTCTTTAAGAACTGTGGTGAACCCTATCAGTCTTCTACCGATATTCGGGAAAGTATTCGAGGCTATATTCAATGCTGAAATAGTTCATCATCTCACCGCCCAGAAACTGTTCTCCGACAGGCAATATGGATTCCGATTTGACAGGTCCACAGCCGACCTGCTAACAACTGTAACGGAGTATATGCTACAGGCCCTTGATGAGTCTGACGAGGCTCACGCGGTTGCTCTGGACATCTCCAAGGCTTTCGACAGGGTTTGGCACCCTGGCCTCCTATGCAAACTATGCGGTTATGGTATTACCGGTCGCCTGCTTGACCTAATCCAATCTTTCTTAAATAACCGCAAAATGAAGGTCGTTCTGAATGGGCGTGCCTCTTCGTCCTACAGCACGAATGCTGGTGTCCCACAGGGCTCTATCCTGGGCCCGACGCTCTTCCTTATTTTCATCAACGACCTCCCAGATGAGATCAAGTCCCAAGTAGGCATCTACGCAGATGACACTACAATATACTCCCGCTCCAGTAAGAAACCTGTCGTGGCGGACAGACATAATCTCGCTGCTGACCTTGAACGGGATCTACACTCTGTGGTGAACTGGGGCAAGAAGTGGCTTGTCAACTTCAATTCCTCTAAGACCAAGCTGTTGTCTGTCAACCATTACAGGCAACCTCTTCTGCCTCCCATAAGCATGGACCAGATGATTCTCCCGGAGAGTAATACACTACGCCTCCTCGGACTTACCCTGTCCTCAGACCTCAAATGGAACCACTATATTGAATCTATAGCAAAATCTACTGCTAAGAAGATTGGGTCACTATGTCGATCCAGGATGTTTTTTCCACCTGAATCCATCCTGCATATATACAAGTCAACCATCCGTCCGTGCATGGAGTACTGCTGCCATTTATGGTCAGGTGCCCCTGCCGTTCTCCTCAGTGTTCTTGACAAGCTCCAAAGGAGAGTCTGTAATGTGATAGATACTGATCTGGCGACTCGACTTCAGCCACTTTCCCATCATCGAAATGTGGCCTCCCTCTGCCTCTTCTATAAATACTTTCATGGCTTCTGCTCGGATGAGCTTAAGTCACTGATGCCTCCTCAACAGGTGTTTACCCGTTCAACCAGACTGGCAACTGGGTCCCACCCATTCACAGTCAGGTTAGCCAAATGCAGACGACAATTCTACTCTTGCAGCTTCCTCTCTCGCACTTCCTTCCCGTATTCTTGCTTTCCTGACGGCTACAACCTCCAGAAATTTAAATGCAAAGTTAATACTCATCTACTAACCACTGGACTCTAGCTCTCTCCCCTCCCCTGTATAATCTTCACTTTCTCTCTGCCCATGTATCTGTCATTGCACCTGCTTTCTCAGCTTTCTATTGTTCCTTTCTAACTAGCTTGTACTCCTCACTCTTTTCTAATTAATCTTTCTACGTTTATGTAACCCCCTGCACATCAGTGGCGTTTCCCCCTTGCTCGGGGTGAAATGATTAAAAAAAAAAATCTTATTTTGATGGTTTCCTCATGGGTTTCACTATGAAAGACTTATGACTAAGTAGAGCAGACTTGAAGTTGGAATTACGATGGGATGTACAGTGTCATCCATAATTTTTGTTCTAGTAATGCAACTGATTTTCAAAGTGACAAACTACATGACTGATGTTGAGCTTGGTGAAGGTTGTCAAATACCACCAGTGAAGGCATTCATGAATGACACTACAATCCTTTCATCCAAAATAAGTTCAATTCGCAAGATATTTAGCTTGATGGACGACCTGATTATTTGGTGTAGAATGAAATTTAAACCAAACAAGTTCAGAAGTCTTTCTCTTAGAAAAGAAAAATTGAATCACAACATAAATTTTGTAGTAGGTGCTCAAAGGATCCCTATTGGATTAGAAAAATCAGTGACAAGTTTAGGACAGTGATATGACCAATCCGTAAAAGATTCCAACCAAGTGAAATAAACATCCAAATCATTACAAGATCTCCATAAGATAGATCTGTGTCATCTAAAAGAAAAATACAAGGTACAGGGCTTATAGAATGTACTCATTCCAATGTTACTATGGCCCCTCCTTGTATACAAATTTGAAACGAGTACAGTTGAGTCACTGAAAAGATAGATAAACAAAGATATCTGAAAATGGTTAGGTGTACCTCCAGGTTTGTCTGATATTGTATTGTTCGGTAGACAAGCAAATTTAAAGTTGCCATTTAAATCAATTGTGGAGAAGTATAAATCCAGAAAAATCAGACTTCAAATGATGTTGGATGACTCTAAGGATAAAATAGTAAAAGCATTAAAATCCTACATTAAAATCAGGGAGAAAGTGGAAGGTCAGAGAAATGATAACAAGTGCTAAAGAAAATCTCGCTTTCAATAACGTCATTGGATACATCCAAGCACGGAAACAAGTGTTAAGACTAAATGAAAGGCAGTAGTGGTTGAAAACTTTTGATAAAGATCACCGAGACATGGTTATCCAAAACATAAGAAATGAAGAAGATAATAAAAACTTGTAAAAGAGTACAACAACCCTAACAAGGTCAATGGACAAACTGGAAGGAGGCACTGCAGAAATCTATTACTTGGAAGGACATTTTGCAGATGGCTCCACTTGGGTTGGGTTTTTTAAAACATTCCACATATGATCTGCTATCATCTAAGAACAATCTTGTTAAATAGAAGAAAGAGAGTGATCCAACTTGTGTAAGGAAAATCCACAAACATTAGAACATGTTCTTAGTTCCTGTAAAACAGCACGTGACAATGGAAGGTATACCTGGAGACACAATAGTGTTTTAGATGAGCTGGTTAAAATTATAAAGAAATACATAAAGTCTGAGTTGTTTAAGTCAACTTAGAAATTCACTGCAGAAGGAAAAATATATGTCAGCTCAAAACAAACAAGCAAATATCTAGCTATACCTGGACAAAATATCCTTACTTAGTTCTGTTGGCATATGGTAGATATCTGCAGACCTTCCTGGTTGGCATAATGATTACTGCAAAATAATATCAAGTATTTCTACTCTAACAGCTTCTTTTCATGCACTTCACACCAGTGGAATTCCCTTCCATATACTTGTTTCCCCAACAGCTACAATCTCCAGGAGTTTAAATGTAAGGTCAATAGATATCTCCTATCACACTATCCATTCTCACAATCTCTTTTTTCATCTACTCCACCCCCATCCTCGGTATACTCATCCATCTAATACCCTCCTCCTGACATTTCCTATAACTAACCCCTCTTTCTCATCACTTTCCCCTATGTACTCCTCTGCACAACAGTAGCAGTAGAATGCCTTGCTTGGGGTGAGATGATTAAAAAAACAAAAAAGTAAGTGTGTGTGACCAGATATTGTTTTTCTATAGTAGAATTTACATTATCATATGAAAGCCAGATGGAACAAAACCGCAAATATAAAACTAATAAATATGAAAATCTTAATCAGAGCTGGTAAAGGAAGGGTGTAATGTAATTTTTAGAGCAGTGGAAATTAGAGCAAGGGGTCTTGTTGCAAGCCCTCTGTGCCAATTTCTGGGTCAAATTGGAATCAAAGGGCATAATAAGATTAAAAGTATAAAACACCTAAAAGAAGTAACTGAAACTAGTTCGATGTGGATATGGCAAGAAGAAATATTCCGTGGAGCCTTTCAGCAAACATGACAACATAACATGACTGAGTGTGAATACGTAATGAGGTTCCCATTGTATTCTCAGAATGTGAGGTTTGCTGTTTTTTACATGAATTTAATTTTATCATTGGTTATTTGAACTAGCATATCTATGATACACTAGAAATATTAGAATATTGTTATAATGGGACCTCACATCAGTGAAATGAGCCAGTGTGCAAGTAAAACTATTGAGTGGAAGGTCCCAAAACAGTGCGCATTGACCCCAAATTAATTTAAATGTAAATTCAACAGGAAGACGTTCAAAAGAAATTCAGTGAAATCATATGTCATAGAGAGGCTTGGTGGAAGTGTCATTGGCATGAGGAGCATTTTCTTCTTTAGTAAAAGGAGAAATGGGCAATAAATAGGGAAAAAAACGTTTTGAAAATTAGTTGGAGTCCAAGTATGTAATCCTTCTGCTTACATAATGAAGGTTTTAAAGATGAAATATATATGGCCTCTAAAACTTTCAGATGATAATTTAAAAGCAGCACAGTCTGGATTCTATTGACTTAGGTGGTGAATACACTTAGAGATAGAAAACTACATTTGTAAACCTTGTGGCATACAGACCTTTCAGATTTTGTTTTTTCCAATGCATGACATCCATGGGTATTAAAACTTAGAAATTTTAAGTAAAAATAGCAAAATAATAATCTTTTTAACCTACATCTACATTTTTAACCTAAATATCTACTTCAGTCTTGAAGATAATGGCATTTAGCAGAGGACAATGGGAGTTAGGGTAAAAAGCAATGGGCATGGAATAAAAAGGTCAAAACAATTTTTATATTTGTTCATGTAGTTCAAGTCCCTAGAACCACTGAATGAGGCTATTGTAAGGAAGTAAGAGATACATATTATGAAGATATGTAGGATAGATAACAGATGACCTTCAGCTTGTATAGGCTAAGATTGTAGTAATCTAAGAAAAATCCACTTGTGTGTCTCTTCCAGAAACTAGTGGTGTTTTAGCAAGAAGCAGACTGAGTGTGACTTACTTCTTACTAATATAATATGACAGTAATAAGAATGAACCAATAGGGTATGCAGCAAGATAGTTCCTCACTGTGGATGTCTGAACTTGAGGAAGAAAAGGATGTAGCTCACCTGAACAAATGCAATGAAAATAGTGACTTCAGTCTTTAAGATTGTTTGTTTGAGTTTTGTTTAATGTCATATCAACACCTATGTGGGTTATTTAATGCCAAAAAGGTGGGGTTTTAAGTTATTTCTTTTAATGTTTGGTTATAGGGAGAAGGTTGATTTAGTCAGATTTTAATGAAAATTTGTTTTTAATTTTATTCATTTCAGAAAACTGAAAATGTCTTCTAGTTTTTTATTTAAAAATGTTTTGCTGAGAATAATTTTTTTCTTTCAAAAACATGTTGTGGTAATAATTTTTTTTTCAAAAATGTATGTTTTTCTATAAAAGTCTATTTTTATTTACATATTTCTATAAAAGTGTATTTTTATACTTTCATAGTGTTTTGACCCCATTTTGAGAGTTAAATATTTGCCCATAGTTGGGACCCTAACAGGTGCTACCACTCCGAGTCAGGGTGGAGCTGAGAACAGCAGCAATTATGAAGTGGTTCCATGCAACCTTTCAATCAGAAGTCTTGCTGCCAGATGCAGTTTACCGTCATGCCCAGGACCCATTCTTTAAGAAATAAAGCATTATCAACCAGTACTATTATCATTTGTCTAGTATTTAATTTCATGTTCATTTTTATTTGATAACCATTGTTAACCATTATCATTATTTTTTAACTAGTATTTATTCTCATCTTTATTTTTGAAGAAATATAGGATTGTCATCCATTATTTTATTTTATTTTTTTTTATAATCATATCGCCCCAAGCAAGGTATTTTACTGCCACTGTTTTGCAGTGTGTTATATGGGAGGAATGTTATGAGAAAGAGTGACAGGTTATAAGGATGTCAGGAAGTGGGTAAGAGAAGGATGAATGTGGTTATAAAGTGAGGGATCAGTTTATATATTGATTGTAATGTAGAATTGATCTCCCACTTTATATCCACATTATATTATTACATAATTTTTTTTATAATCATATCACCCCAAGCAAGGCATTTTACTGCCACTGTTTTTCAGGGAGATACATAGGAGGAATTTTATGAGAAAGAGTGACAGGTTATAGGGAGTGTCAGGAAGTGGGTAAGAGAAGGATGAGACTATTGATGAGAGTGGAGTGGACAGAGAAAGGAGCACGAGAGAGAGGGTGCAGGTTAATGAGATAGGAGATGACTATTGACTTTACATTTAAATTCTTGGAGATTATAGTTGTCAGGAAAGCAAGTAAATTGAAGGGAATTCCACAATTTTAAAAATTTTTCACTAGTATTTACTTTCATCTTCATTTTTATTAGATGAAGCATTGTTAACCATTTCTATCAATTTTTAACTAGTATTTGGTTTCATCTTCATTCTTTAAGAAATAAGAAGTGTCAACCATTACTGTTTATTTTTTACTAGTATTTATTTTCCTTTTCAATTTATTAAGAGACCAGCAGTATAGCCTGGTGTTGCTCGGGTGTAATGAAAGCTTTAAAACTAATCCATGGTCCTAGAGCTCACACTCTTTGGACATTGGCACGAAAGACTAAAAAGCAATAGTTGTTTCCAGTTAAAGCGAAACCGTAGACTGAAAGAAAAATGAATGGATGTAAGTCAAATTTTGATTTCCTTATATATCAATATATCAAATAAGTTTTTTCATCGTAAACTGAATTTTGAAGGCTAAATAAGTCCTCTGAGTAAATGGTATCATGACTGAGACTAAGAACTACAATTATACCTACTTACATCCAAACCTAAAGCAAAAGCTAAAATAAAAAAAATACAGACATACAAACAGACGTACACACACAAACATCTTGCCTTATATATATATATATATATTATCGATTTTCTGCACTATTGTAAGAACTGCAACCTTGAAACTTCTGAATATCATTTTTTATGTCTTTGTTTATGAGTATATCAAATTTGATTAAAATCGAACCAGTCCTTCTATAACTTGATTTTTTTGATTATCGATTTTCGATATTTATCAGGGGTACCTCGACACAAAACCTAGCTAAGAACACTCACAGACGCTTATAGTACAACTGTGTAAATTTTCAAGGAAATCGGTTCAGCCGTTTCAGAGTCTATAGGTAACGGGGACACACACACACACACACACATACACACACACACACACACACACACAAACAAAGTTCCATTTACAAATAAGTTTAGATTTAGATTTAGACACGCCATTGTGAAACATTTTTGTTAATTATTTAATTGTATTTACAGTGAATAACAAAACACTTATCTTTTACTTTTATGCAATTCCTTTTATCTAGGTTTCTTTAATTTATAACTTTTATTCTTATCATTTTTACATGTTTGAGCCATGCAAAGGTACCACATCACTGATAAGCACACTGTTTTATGAAAACCAACTGTGATTTTCTCATAGCAATTCAGTCAAGGACATGTACTTATTCCAAATCTCAATACATTTATTAATTTTCTATTACCAACATTGCTCTTAAATCACACCATGACAAGGTCAATGACCACAATTCAAATACTGATATTCTCATTAGTAGCAATCCCTTTCATGCTGAGAATGGAGGCATCAACTCACGACTCATATATATTCACCTACATTATGAAATTTACAACAAATGGCTTCCTTGATTCTGAATTTGAATCTGAAGTTGAAATAACATTGGCTTTGAATATGAATTATTCTTTGTTGATAATTTGGTGATTCTTGCATTATTGTAGATTAATTGAACCATCAATATTTTCTGCTTCATTTGATGTAAATTAGGCTGAGGAAGAATCATTTGTTCATTCTCACACCAGCTGAGAACAATTAATTTAGCTGCAATAAAGAAAATAGTCATTCATTGAAAAGTTATTCCATTCCATGATAGTTTCTTGTTTTACAAATGGTGGCATCAAAGAAACAGGAAAACCTGTTTTGTCAATCAGTACTCATGAGAAATGACACACTTGGTTGCTATTATTTGCAATTTATTTCCTACTCTGCTTCAATTTAGATCTCTTTCTCATTCAATCTACCTGTGAATGCGTAAAAAGCAAAAGAGAAAAAATAAAAACATTATCCTCTCCACAGGGGCTCTCACAAAACAAATATAAAACAAATGAAAAAAAAAAGCAATATAAAAGAAGCCAATCAAAAACGTGTGACACAAAAATCTGAAGGCATTGGATTGGGAAATATTCCTGCTAAATATAGAGAATTTTAAAATTTACATGGTAATGTCAATATTAGCCATTTCCTTATAAGGAAATATCTGACATTCATTGATTTACTGAGAGTATTACTTTCAGTTCAGATTAATAAAATCTTTGTCTTAAAAGAATTTTTCAGGAGAATAAGATTCTTGAGATGTGTGTTGTAGTGCAGTGGATATTGCCGTGGAACAATAAATTGGAGAGCTGAGTTTGAATTCTAGTTGAATTCCTTGCATTCATTTACACACAAATACCCTTGTTAAAGGTATTAATCCATCTCTTCTCTCCAGTTATGGGTTAAATAATAGGACAGATTGGGTTCTATAGCCTTGGCTGGCAACCAGTCTACTGCAGAAAGCAATGGCAACCTCCTGCAGGATAATCTTCTGCCCAGTCAGTCATGTCTTTTTCAAGACATGATCGCCCAAAGCATGTATCATGTATGGCTGACTGACTGAGTACAATAGATGGAGTTTCCTTCCTAATTTTTCATTTGAAATGGTGTGGAACATCAGCATATTGAGTACGTTCTTATTTTCACTTTGAGTAACACGCGCTATCCGTTTTAGTTGTTGTTGTTGTTGAAAGTTCTCAAGTGAGACGTCTCTGTTATCTTGTAGAGTTTTTTGTTTGTGATTCTCTAGCACCAGTCCACAAGGTTCGAAAAAGAACGCCACTTGCTGAGACTTACCAGTTTCATTTGCTCAAAGCTAATCACTGATCCGCAATAAAGAAGCACTGACAGAGAATGATTTCAATGCTTTTAAGCAGTATTAATAATTTTTAACAATTACAGATTTAGATTCACACCTGTTGAAAGGAAAGGTGTGATATTAACAATAAATAAAGATGATAATATCTTAATTCAATCCAAGAACACTTCCAAATAGTTTTTCCTGGTTATATCATTTTTCAGCAGATTTCAATGACAAGTTAAAGACATACAAGAATTTAATTAAAATGAATCGCACTTTTATCTTAATTAGAAATCTACTTCATTAAATAGATTTCCTTTTGTTAAATCTGTCATGAAGCAAGTAAGCATATGGAATAGAGTATATGATAATCTTGTAAGCAGTAAAATTTAACATGATATTATACACTAGGGATTTATTTTGCTTTTAGTAAAGGGGTCATAAAAATTTAAAAGAGTGTAACATATGAAAAATAGATGAAAAGAAATATGGTAGGAACTAAATGCAAGGAGCTAGAGTTTCCGATCTGCCAGGGATGATAAAATGTTGCATAAGCCCAAGCACAAATTTATTGCAGACTAGCAGTATAGCCCGGCATTGCTCGGGTGTAATGAAAGCTTTAAAACTAATCCATGGTCTTGGAGCTCAGACTCTTTGGACAGTGGCATGAAAGACTTTAAGAAGCAATAGTTGTTTCCAGTTAAAGCAAAACCATAGCCTGAAAGAAAAATGAATGGATGTAAGTCAAATTTTGATTTCCTGGTATCAATATCAAATAAGTTTTTTTGTCATAAACTGAATTTTGAAGGCTAAATAAGTTCTCTGAGTAAATGGTATCATGGCTGAGACTAAGAACTTCAATTATACCTACTTAAGCCAAACCCAAAGTAAAAACTAAAATAAATGGGCTGAAAGTAATACATACATACAGGCAGATAAACAGACACACACACAAACATCTTGCCTTTTATATATATATTATAGATTTTCTGCACTATTGTAAGAACTGCAACCTTGAAACTTCTGAATATCATTTCTTATGTCTTTGTCTATGAGTGTATCAAATTTGATTAAAATCGGACAACTCCTTCGATAACCCGATTTTTTCGATTATCGATTTTCGATATTTATTGGGGGTTCCTTGACACAAAACCTAGCTAAAAACACTCGCAGATGCTTATAGTACAACTGTAAATTTTCAAGAAAATCGGTTCAGCCGTTTCGGAGTCTATAGGTAACAAACACGCACACAGACACACACACAGACAAACTTCCATTGATAAGTAAGTTTAGATGATCTTGCGACCAAGGCATTCTCTAGACATTTTGGTCAGTGAATTTTTTTCTCCTTTGAACATTTCACCATTCATAGCAGAACTTCTATTATTACAGTGTGGGATATTTGCTAACACATGTGATGGGAACAAAAAGAAACTAAATGAAACCAGCTAAAAATAACCAGCTGAAAATAAAATAAAAAATGAAAAATTCCCAGCCTCTCTTTTCAACCTATACAGCAAGGCAATTCAAGTAATATGAGGATCCATTATTGTTGGCCACAATCTTAACAATATAAGATATGCAGATGACACAGTTTTGTAAGCAGACACAGAAAAGAAACTATAAAACTCCTTTGAAAGAAAGTGAGATAAAGGAACTAAACATCAATTGCAAGAAGACTTAAGGTATGGTTGTTAGCAAATGGAACAACTCAGCATGCAAATTATAAATTGGGGATACCAAAATCAAACAAGTGTAACAAATTAGATAACATGGGTAGTCACACCAACTTAACAAACTTAGTCCAATAAAGTTCTAAAGGACAAAACATATGACAAGAAAACTTTTTCCACTTTGTCAAGGATTTTTCTCCAATATACACTACTGGCCATAATTATTAAGCCAACCCATTTTTTTTTTTAAGGAAATGATGTATTTCATACTATTTTTACTAACTATTGCCAAATGAAAATAGAATGGTTCTTTTGTTCTTGTTACTTTGCAAAATTTTACAAGGCAAGGATGCAAAGGTGAACCCGTCTGAATCACCGTAAATTTTCTTCATTCTTTCACTGATGAAACTGCAATATAGGTATTTATTAAATATTTATAAATTCATCTGATGTACATGTTATTGTGCAGTATTAACAAAAGAACCATTCTATTTTCATTTACAATTATTCACTTGGCAATAAATACTAAAAAATAGTATGAAATACATAATTTTTGTAAAACACTGGGGTGGCCTAATAATTATGGTCAGTAGTGTGCATGTGCATGTGTTTGTGTGTGTTACTTTATAATGTTAATGCAATATACAAAACATAAAATAGGGATATTTTATATAGAAACTCATTTCAAGTGGTTATTGTTACAAATTATTTTATTGTTGTATCATCCAATACAATTGTGAATTGTAAGTAAGGAGTTATGTATTGTCCATTTAACTGTAACAACCCATAATTAAACTGTGTCAGTAGACACTGGCTCTATACTTTAATGAAATATAGTTAATCTTGGCTATTTGTTCAACAAATGACAGATGTTTTCTCGTAGAGAAATGGCTAATACTACCACTACCATATAAAGGAATACCAGGTGCTGTAAGTTTGGATGTGCGGGTGGTGTAATGGATTGAGATTGTTAATTGAAGAGCAGTGTTCTAATTCCAGTTGAATTTGTTATATTGACTTATGCTCAAATGCAGTGGATATCAGCTCAGAACACAAAATTGGAGAGCCAAGTTCAAATTCCAGTTGAACTTGTTGCATTCACTTACATGCAAATACCCTTGGGAAAGGCATTAATCTGTCTCCTCTCCCCTAGCTATGAGTTAAATAGCAGGACAGATTGGGCACTATAGCCTTGGTTGGCAACAAGTCTACTGCAGAAAGTAATGGCAACCTAATTCAAGAAAATCTTCTACCTAGTCACGTATGGCACTTACCTGACCCTTGAGAAAAGTATGAATCCATCTCGTCATCCATCCCAGCTGTGGGTTAATTAGTAAGACTTGCATCGCTAAAATCATTATTCTTTCCTAAAAAAATGAAGTTGCATACATATATCTAGATCATTCAAACAGTTAAGTGCCATATGTGATACACGGTTGGGCAATAATGTCTCGAAAGAGACTGACTGGGCAGAAGATTTTCTCACAGTAGGTCACCATTACTTTCTGTGATAGACTGGTTGCCAACCAAGGCTATAGAATCCAATCTGTCTTGCAATTTATCTCATAACTGGATGGAGAAGCGATGAGTTAATACTTTTCCCAAGGGTATTTGAGCATAAGTAAATGCAACAAATTCAACTGGAATTTGAACTTGGCTCTCTAGTTTCTCATTCTGAGCCAATATCCACTGCACCACAATACACGTCCGTAGATATTGGTATTAAATAACCCATAGAGGTTGATATACTGCAAAACAAAAACAACCCACCAACAATGTGCAAATATCTTCTGGAAAGTATAAATCAACCTCTTCTCCCCCGGATATGGGTTAACTGATGTGCCACTAAACAAACAAAAAAAAACAACCAAACTAATTATGATATGAATGATTACAGGGAAAGCAGCTCAGTATTTATGAGAACATCACCAGCATTGAGTTAGCTTTCTTCACCTATAAGTAATGAAACCTCTCTTAAATTTATTTGGTAGTTGAATTATGTCTGATCTAAAGTGTTAAGTTCTGATATTATCCACAATGGCAAAAGTATATTCCTAAAATGAAAACACTTTCATATAATGGCTAATAAATATGGTAAGAAACTTCTTCTGCTGGAAAAATGGTTGGTAAGTCCAGTAAGTATCTGACTTTCCCCGTTCTACTCTATCTTTCAAAAATGGAGTATTGCGGCCATCTTTGGGCTGAAGCTGCTCAGTCCTCACTTGCCTATCTTGATAAAGTTCAAAAGCATTTACACAGCCTTGTAGAGGCTGAATTGCTTTTCATGTTAGATAAAATATAGCAAACCTCTCGCTTCTTTATCACTCTTTCCATAGCGAGTGTTCTGATGAGCTAGATTCTTTGATTCTACCAATCCAAACTTTTGCAGCTGGAATCTGCCTTGCCATAGCCACAAATATGAATTTTTCTCTTCTTTCTCATTCACTTTGTTAGTAGCAGTGTTTATGGTCATGTGAAATATTATTGGCTTGTTAAATATGTGGAAGCAGAATACCCGGATTAAAAGGAAAATTTCATGCTGAGTATTCTCTCAACAAAACACAAATTTCAATAAAAAAACAACATAAAAGAAATGTTTTGTATAAAAATAAAAAGAGGAATCATATATTTCATATATGCACAATAAATAAACAATTGGTATTTTTCAGTCTCATATTTGTTATGGCAGTAAAATACCTTCTAAGTTCAAAGAAATTTGTTTAAGTTAAATGGGATTGTTTTAGAAAAAAATGTGGAAATGAATCAGAGAAAAAGGTTCACTTATCATGTATTAATTTTCAAGAGTCAGCTGAAGTGTCTTGTTGTTGTTGTTGTTATCTCTTTGGTGTTCGGCTGGGGTCTCTGGCTTCTTGTCTCTTACCAAAAACATGAATAGTAACTAACTCAATGACATGATCAGCTTCAAATGCAAACTTATCTTTTTGTGCCATAAACTATAAAAATGGGTCATTGAAAGTTCAATTAACTTTTTGTCCAAATAATAATCAGTTAATTTATTTTGGATCTTATTTTTTAGTATTTTGTACTAAAATTTGTTTTTAGTGATTCTGATCTGATTTTATATGTGTGCATTTTCTACTTTTTGGGGCTTCAGCTATTCACTGTAAAATATAAGGTTTTTTTATCCTATAAACTCAGAGGATTTAAGATGTAAACCGCTAAAGAATAAGAAAAAAGCATGGAAGTTTTACAGTGTAAATTCTTAAATGATGAGAAACTTGGAGGTGCTAATAAACAAAACAAGACATAATGCAGAAATTAATAAAATTATCCCAAACAAAGGGCAAAACTGAACATATTGTTTCAGGCTCACAACTTATATTTAAAAGGGCAAAGTCTGACTTGCTTGTCCAAAGATAGTAAAGACTGTCCAAAAGTTCTGGCTAACAGGCCAGTGGGAGTGAAGGAAAAGAGAGAGAATTGTCTCTCTGCAGGTTTTTATATTAAATCAGCATCTCCTAGGGATCATTTTGGTAACTAAGGGAAGTAACTTCGAAATGTCCAAACAACGTCATATTAGTAAGAAGTAATTTCTTCTCAAGAACTACTGCTTTGTAGAACAGACTCCAGGGATCATGTTTTCCGAATTGTTACAATTTTGACGTCTTCAAATGTCAAGTTGTGATATTATCCATAATGGTCAAAATATGTTCCTAACATTAAAACACTGTCATATGAGGCATAACACTCATGCAATATTTTGGGACTTTCGTTACGAACAAAATATGAATATAGACCTATTTGTTTTGAATAAAAATAACATTTTTGTGCCAAAGTTTCTACTTATGCTGTAGAATTATTTCATTTGTATCTTCATTAATATTTTTTTCCAATTACTACCATCTGTTTTTTTTGTTTAACCCATAGCTTTTCTCAAAGTGCATGTAACAATCTTGATGGGAATTCAAACTTGGCTTTCCAGTTTATCATTCCAAGGCAATATCTATTACCTTATCAATATGTAATACATTTCTGTGATCCACATAAATATGATTTCAGTCAAAAGCAGCCAGCATCAAAGGAATGTAATGTATTTCAGGGGTAGCCAGCTTCAAGTTTAGGAAATGTAAACCATGACAAACAGGAATGTGATGACATCAAAGGCTGCTAGTTCTAAAGTTCTAAAGGCAATTATTGACAAAAATGTTTAATAGATGTGCCCAACCATAGAAGATGCAATTAAGCAGAATTCAAGGAGTTTCAGCTTATATAAGAGTGAGTTTTTTTCAGGCAAAAGGCAGGACATAACAGAATACTGAGAGAATTCAGAGAGAGAGAGCAGAGAAGAAGAGAAAACAACTCCCGACAACTGCCTCATATGTGCCTGATTCTCTCTGACTACTTCTCCCCACACAACCGCCTCTGAAGAAGAATAAAAACATAAGTTTATATTTTTGTATATACGTGTTCTGTGTTTATCATTTCTCAGTTAAAACAGTTGTTGTTTCCAATAGCAGCAATGACATTGTATAAAAAACTCACATACCAGTGATATATTACAAATTGGACCTTAATGGTAATGTTAGTATTAGCAATTTCCTTATAAGAAAACATTCGGCATTCACTGACTGAGCAGCCAGTACAACTCTCAGTTGAAATTTATGAAATCTTTCTCTTAAAACAATTTTTCAGTAAAAATAATTTTCTCAAATCCAGTAACTGTTATGGCTCTTTCTAATAAAGATAGGGGTTTCCTTTCTAACCTTTTGTTTGAAGTAGTGTGTAATATCAACATCTTGATTAAGATATTATTTTCTCTTACATGCAACATAAATTTTATTTACAAAAACAAAAGTTTTTTTCTATACATTTCTTTCTTATTTACGTGATGCATTTCTTCAGACAATTGTGGTCCTGGGTATGACAATAAACTGCATCCAGCAGCAAGGCCTCTGATTAGGAGGTTGTG